>JAXRKP010000389.1:240000-262500 GCA_037039925.1 Doris montereyensis | reverse complement strand
ATAGATGTACGATAAGGTAGGTGGGAAGATCTAATTTACTAATGTTTTCACAGGTAGATATACTGTCAGATAGATGGGCAGACATCTACAAATGATTTGACAGGTAGATGCACTATAAGATAGATGAGCAGACATCTACTGATGTATTCACAGGTAGATCTACTATAATATAGCTGAGCAGACATCTATTGATGTATTCACGGGTAAATGTACTGTATGATAGATGGACAGACATCTACTGATGCATTCACGGGTAGATGTACTGTATGATAGATGGACAGACATCTACTAATGTATTCACGGGTAGATGTACTGTATGATAGATTGACATACATCTACTGATGTATTCACGGGTAGATGAAGTATAAGATAGATGGACAGACATCTACTGATATATTCAGGGGTAGATGTAATATAAAATAGATGGACAGACATCTACTAATGTATTGACGGGTAGATGTAGTATAAAATAGATAGACAGACATGTACTAATGTATTCACGGGTAGATGTACTATAAAATAGATAGACAGACATCTACTAATGTATTCACAGGTAGATGTAGTATAAGATAGATAGACAGACATCCACTGATGTATTAACGGGTAGATATATTATAAGATAGATGGACAGACATGTACTAATGAATTGACGGGTAGATGTATAACTTTAATAATTTAAAAACTCTTCTCATCGTTCAGGAAGCTGCAAGTTATAATCCAGTGAACGTTTCGTCCGCGAAATTGCTGAGCATTGATATCTGCTGGGAGAAAACGGTTTACGACAGTGCCACCAACCGGAATTACTCCTTGCCCAGTTCAAGGGGTGGCACAGTTTACATGAGTTCTCAGACCTGTGCGCAGGATAACAAGCCTCTGGTCACGGTTGATTGCGTCGGTGATAGACTGGTGGGCTATGACTGGGGTCCCGTTGAGGTGAACCCACTTTGCGACTACAACACAACCGATGGAGGGGAGACGAGTATCACCTTGACCTTGCAAGGCATATCTCAGGTTTGTTTGTTTGGTTTCATTGTCTCTACGCAAACGTATAGGTGTATCATCATCTGCATTCTCTGACCAGGCCTCACAGATCACTTCCTCACATATATCACGCGTATCATCCCCCGCATTCTCTGACCAGGCCTCACAGATCACTTCCTCACGTGTATCATCACCTGCATTCTCTGACCAGGCCTCACAGATCACTTCCTCACATATATCACGCGTATCATCCCCCGCATTCTCTGACCAGGCCTCACAGATCACTTCCTCACGTGTATCATCCCCCGCATTCTCTGACCAGGCCTCACACATCGCTTCCTCCTATATTTCAACCCCACCCCACCCTACCCCATTTCCTCTCAAAAAGCAAAGAAACAAACCTATCTACTATGTAGTGAGATATTTAGTGATTTAATTATCTAATTATATATTTACTCATTTACATACTTACTTACCTTATTTACTTACTCACCTACTTACTCACCTACTTACTCACCTACTTACTCACCTACTTACTCACCTTTCTCAGCTATTTACTTAGGCACTTTTGTTGTTTTTTTTTGCGTGATGTTAAAATATAGATGGTTTTTTTTTTGTGGTGCTCATCCGTTTCAGGTAAACGTCACAGGAAATAACGTCAATGATATTCTCAATGACACCAGAGTGCTGACTTCCGTCTTGACCGATGACACAGTCAACTCCAGAGACATCCTCTACGTGGCAGACATCCTACAGAAGAGCGTGGAGATCAACAGCCTTTCACCGGAAGCAGTGCAAGACATCTTGGACACGGTCAACACAGTGTCAGCCTGAAGAAATCGGCTTTGTCAGAAGCCCAGGATGTCGCCCAAGCCACTAATAGGTTAGTTGATATTTTCTTTTTCACTTTCGGGTTTCGGGGCGGGTAGGGTGGATGGGGGGTGTGGCGGCGGGCAGGTCGAGGAGGCCGGGTCGTCTAGGTAAAAGTAAGGTGTCGGTCTTTCAATCCTTGTTCTTGTTCTTGTTTTTTTTGTTTGCTCTTGTTCTTGCTCTTTTTCTTGTTTTTTCTTGTTTCTGTTCTTGCTCTTGTTCTTGTTCTTGTTCTTGTTCTTGTTCTTGTTATTGTTCTTGTTATTGTTCTTGTTCTTGCTCATACTCTTGTTCTTGTTCTGGTTCTTGTTCTTGTTCTTGTTCTTGTTATTGTTCTTGTTCTTGTTCTTGTTATTGTTCTTAGTTTTTGTTCTTGTTCTTGTTCTTGTTCTTGTTCTTGCTCTGTTCTCTTATTCTTGTTCTTGTTCTTGTTCTTGTTATTGTTCTTGTTCTTGTTCTTGTTATTGTTCTTGTTTTGCTCTTGTTCTTGTTCTTTGTTCTTTACTCTTATTCTTGTTCTTGTTCTTGTTCTTGTTTTTGCTCTTGTTCTTGTTCTTGTTCTTGCTCTTGTTCTTGTTCTTGTTCTTGTTCTTGTTCTTGCTCTTGTTCTTGTTTTGTTTGTTTGTTCTTGCTCTTGCTCTTGTTTTTGCTTTTTTCTTTCTCTTGTTTTGGTTCTTGTTCTTCTTGCTCTTCTTGGTGTTCTTTCTCTTGTTGTTCTCGTTCTTGTTCTTTTTGCTCTTCTTGGTATTCTTTCTCTTGTTCTCGTTCTTGTTCTTCTTGCTCTTCTTTTATTCTTTCTCTTGTTCTCGTTCTTGTTCTTCTTGCTCTTCTTTGTATTCTTTTTCTTGTTGTTCTCCTTCTTGCTCGTGTTAATTCTTATTGTGCTTGGTGGTTGCGTTGTTGTTGTTGTTGTTGCTGTGTGCTGTTGCTGTTGCTGCTGTTGCTGTTGCTGTTGTTGCTGTTGCTGATGCTGTTGTTGTTCTTGTTGGCAAAGGCCATAAACAAAGAAGATAAAGATAAAAGATCCCTTTATAGTCCGTATCCCCGCAAAGTGCAAACTCACCGAGTGTACATCATTTATCTCCCAGTAGGCAATTAAAAAAAAATTCAAAGTCCTTATCAACTCTCTAGGGGGGTGGAGCATACAGTACACCAGTCAGTTAGGACCAGGTGCTTCGTACTAACACTCTGACAAGATCTTTCTTTACCTATAGCTGGATACTCATTCATACCTGAAAGAGTCAAGTGAGGAAAGTAGAGTGAAGTAATGTTCCCAATAGTACAACGTTGTGTGAACCCCCCCCTCAACCTGAGCCATGGGCTTTGGACCAGTGTCGTTGTGATTTCAAGCTCACAACACTACGGTTCAGCTACAACGCCTCTAAACAGTTACAATATAATTCAACCTATCGTCTTTATTTCTCAACTGATTAGGATCAAATTTTGTGTAAAGGTTATAAATGGCCTATAAAACAGATATAAATTTTGTGTAACGATTACAAATGGTCTATAGAATAGATACAGATTTTGTGTAAAGGTTGCAAATGGCCTATAGAATAGATACAAATTTTGTGTAACGATTACAAATGGCCTATAGAATAGATACAGATTTTGTGTAAAGATTACAAATGGCCTATAGAATAGATACAGATTTTGTGTAAAAGTTACAAATGGCCTATAGAATAGATACAAATTTTGTGTAAAGGTTACAAATGACCTATAGAATAGATACAAATTTTGTGTAAAGATTACAAATGGCCTATAGAATAGATACAAATTTTATGTGCAGGTTATAGAATAGATGTGCTTTTTAATCTTTAGAATGATGAAGTTGTTTTGCGTTGGGGATTTTTTGTTGTTATTGATTAAATAAATAAATTGATATATGCATGGTTTTGCTCACAACTATTTTTTTTTTTAAACTCTCATGTCCTTATCAACGAAATACATAATTATGCATCACCGGCCTCAATCGTCTTCGAATTATACATAGATTTAGATGCAGGAAATAACATTAAATAATATCAAAGCCCCATAGGAACAAAGACGAGACAAACACAATGAATTGACATTAAATAATATCAAAGCCCTTATAGGAACAAAGACTAGACAAATACAAGGGATTGACATTAAATAATATCAAAGCCCCATAGGAACAAAGACGAGACAAACACAAGGAGTTGACAGAAAACAACCCTGGCTAGGATAGGGATCGAACCCGCGACCTCTGCGTCGGCGCCCATCGCCTCGCTGTGAAAAGAAAGCGTGCTATCAACCAAGCTAACTAGACCTCTTCTTATTTAGCTAATCATGATTGTATTCGTTGGGAAAGACCTTGTAAATATAGAAATGGAATATTATACATTTATTCAATTATTGGTTTGGCATAAATAAATTAATGTGTTTGAAACATCTGTGCTGTATTACAACAACACTGTTCATTTCAGAATTCTGCGAAGCGTGGATAAGCTCGGTGGACAGATGAACGTTAGCACAAAATCAACTTCCAACGTGTCATATCTGGACAGTATGCCCTGGAGGTGTGGAATTTGACCAAACAATACGGTGACACCCCTATCATTGGTCTAACGGTACAGTTGTTTGTTGTCATCTGTTGCTTGTTAGATCTTTTTGCCTTATATTCTTCTTCGTCTTCTCCTCCTCCTCCTTCTCCTCCTCCTCCTCCTCCTCTTCCTCTTCCTACTCATCATCCTCTTCCTCCTCCTTCTCCTCCTTCTCCTCCTCCCTCCTCCTCCTCATTCTTCTTCTTCCTTTTCTTGTTCTTCTTTCTTCTTGTTCTTGTTCTTGTCCTTCTTCTTCTTGTTCTTCTTCTTCTTCTTCTCCTCCATCTTATCCTCCTTCTCCTTCTCCTTCTCCTTCTCCTTCTCCTTCTCCTTCTTCTTCTTCTTCTTCTTTCTTCTTCTTCTTCTTCTTCTTCTTCTTCTTCTTCTTCTTCTTCTTCTTCTTCTTCTTCTTCTTCTTCTTCTTCTTCTTCTTCTTCTTCTTCTTCTTCTTCTTCTTCTTCTTCTTCTTCTTCTTCTTCTTCTTCTTCTTCTTCTTCTTCTTCTTCTTCTTCTTCTTCTTCTTCTTCTTCTTCTTATTCTTCTTCTTCTTATTCTTCTTCTTATCCTCCTTCTCCTTCTCCTTTTCCTTCTTCTCCTTCTACTTTTCCTTTTCCTTCTCCTTCTCGTTTTTCTTTTCCTTCGTCTCCTCCGCTTTCGCCTTCTCCTTCTCCTTCTTCTTCTCCTTTTTCTTCATCTTGAACACCAACGAAAACAAAGTCACAATTAACCATTCCTAGTTTTGAGTTGTCTATAGGGTTAGTAGGAATGGTGGAACGTTTTGACATAATATTGTTATTAGCCCTCGTCCATCTTTAATGTCAAAATATGTACTTGTTCTAATGGTTTTGTATGGGAGGAGACTCCGTAATCCAGAGGCAATGTGTTGGCCTCTCAACCAAAACGTAGCTGGTTCGAGCCCCGCCAAGGGTTGAAAAATTTTTCCCGATTAAAATTGTTTTCGAGCAAATCAAATGAAACTACGTTGTATGAGTGTTTTTCTTTAAAAGCCAGCTATTCGGGTGACACATTAATCGACCTTAATTCAATACGTATATGCATTTTAGTATATATATATATATATATATATATATATATATATATATATATATATATATATATATATATATATATATATATAAATAAATATATATAGATACGATCTGTGTTGTCACGATCCCCCTCCCCTCCCCCTCACCCACCCACCTTCCCACCTCTTCCTTTTCCCCAGGTTCGGTCTAATGGAGAGGCCAGCATGATAGAGCAGAACGACATGGTGTCTTTGTTCTCTCCCGATGCTCTGGACTATGGTGACGCCGAGGCAGCTATCATCTTGCCTCAGGAATTCATCACGGTAAATGACATTATGTAATGATGGCCGTCGTTGGTCGAGTGGTTAGGCTGGCTGGCGTGGGGGGAGGGGAGGGGAGGGGGAGGTGGTGGAGGGTGGTGGGGGGGGAGGGGGAATCATGTGATCCCGGTTTCCGAACCACCCTGGCAAAGTTAGCCCCCAACGTTGTGTTTCCTTGGGGGAGGGGGAGGGGAGGACGCTTAACAAGCATCGTCCCGCATAGCCCCGTCCCCTTCCCCTCCCCCTTCCCTTCCCCCTTCCCCTCCCCCTCCCCCCTTCTTCTCCCCCTTCCCCCTCCTCTCCACCCTCTTTCTGTCCCCCCTTCCCTACTCGACCCAGTTGCAAATGGGTGCAAGCCTAGGAACTCTCAGTACATGTAGTCCCAGGTGCAAGCACTAGCTATAGCTTGGGAGTAGAAACCTGTTCCGCTAGGCGGGACAGAAGCCAAGATAACTTCCGGTTCTATGGGGACGTCTTTGAAGGATTTTGTTTTGTTTTTTTTAAGTAATGACATGTCTCATTGTTCATGTTAGACGAAATGAAAATGCAAAAGACTGAGAACTGTGGGGGAAGCGAATGTTATGCTACCCCTGACCTGAGAAGATAACAGGACAAACGGATGAGGAGGAGGAGGAGGAAGAGGAGGAGGAGGATGAGGAGGAGCAGCAGGATGAGGAGAAGAAGAGGAGAATAGCAAATAATAATAATAATAATAATAATAATAATAATAATAAGGATAATAATAATAATAATAATAATAATAATAATAATAATAATAATAATAATAATAATAATAATAATAATAATAATAATAATAAGAAGAAGAAGGAGACGAAGAGAAGGAGGAGGAGGAGGAGGAGGAGGAGGAGGAGGAGGAGGAGGAGGAGGAGGAGGAGGAGGAGGAGGAAGAGGAGGAGGAGGAGGAGGAGGAGGAGGAGGAGGATGAAGAAGAAGAAGAAGAAGAAGAAGAAGAAGAAGAAGAAGAAGAAGAAGAAGAAGAAGAAGAAGAAGAAGAAGAAGAAGAAGAAGAAGAAGAAGAAGAAGAAGAAGAAGAAGAAGAAGAAAGAAGAAGAAGAAGAAGAAGAAGAAGAAGAAAAAGAAAAGAAAAGAAAAAGAAAAAGAAAAGAAAGGAGAGGGAGAGGGAGAGGGAGAGGGAGGGAGGGAGGGAGAGGGAGGAGGGAGAGGAGAGAGGGAGAGGAAGAGGGGAGAGGAAGAGGAAGAGGAAGAGGAAGAGGAAAAGGAAGAGGAAGAGGAAGATGAAGATGGAGATCAAGGAGGAGATCAAGGAGGAGATCAAGGAGGAGATGAAGGAGAGGGAGAAGAAGATGGAGAGGGAGAGGGAGAGATAAAGGGAGAAGATGAAAAAAAAAAGACTTATGAAGGAGAATTGAGAGAAGGAAGGTGGCGAAGTTTTCTTTTCTGTCAACTCAAATATCTAGACTTTAAAATGAGAAATGACATAACTCTCCATTGTTTTTCAATGTGACACGTGACTCTATGTTGGTAATGTTTTTTTGTTGTTGTTTTTTTTCTTCTTCTTCTATTCTGCTCCTAGTCCTTACTGCAGAAGAGCTCCGGTGATGACCTTCGACTTTCCATGAACGTTTACCGCGACACGACTCTGTACGAGACTGCCGTCTCCAAGAGTAACCGGACTCTCAACAGCAAAGTCATCGCAGCTCAGGTGAGCCAGTGCGCACTCGTTGCTCACAATGCCATAGAATGAAATAATCTATGAGAAGATCAGATAAGTTAAAATGAGAGAAACATGCGATAAGGTTTTTGACAAGATTTGATTTGATAAGGTCTGACATGATCAGATATGGTGAAATGAGATACGGGGACATAAGGTTTGACAGGATCAGATATGGTGAAATGAGATAAGATGATATAAGGTTTGACAAGATCAGATATGGTGAAATGAGATAAGATGACATAAGGTTTGACAAGATCAGATAGGATAAATTGAGATTAGACGAGAAATGGTTTCACAAGATCAGATAAGTTAAAATGAGAGAAACATGCGATAAGGTTTTTGACAAGATTTGATTTGATAAGGTCTCACATGATCAGATATGGTGAAATGAGATACCGGGACATAAGGTTTGACAGGATCAGATATGGTGAAATGAGATAAGATGATATACGGTTTGACAAGATCAGATATGGTGAAATGAGATATGGGGACATAAGGTTTGACAGGATCAGATATGGTGAAATGAGATAAGATGACATAAGGTCTCGCAAGATCAGATATGGTGAAATGAGATAAGATGACATAAGGTCTCGCAAGATCAGATATGGTGAAATGAGACACGGGGACATAAGGTTTGACAAATCAGATATGGTGAAATGAGATAAGATGATATAAGGTTTGACAAGATCAGATATGGTGAAATGAGATAAGATGACATAAGGTTTGACAAGATCAGATATGGTGAAATGAGATAAGATGACATAAGGTTTGACAAGATCAGATAAGATAAATTGAGATTAGACGAGAAATGGTTTCACAAGATCAGATAAGTTAAAATGAGAGAAGCATGAGATAAGGTTTTACAAGATTTGATAAGGTCTCACCAAGATCAGATATGGTGAAATGAGATACGGGGACATAAGGTTTGAAAAGATCAGATATGGTAAAATGAGATACGGGGACATAAGGTTTGAAGGTTTGACAAGATCAGATATGGTGAAATGAGATAAGATGACATAAGGTTTGACAAGATCAGATATGGTGAAATGAGATAAGATGCCATAAGATTTGACAAAATCAAATATGGTGAAATGAGATAAGATGAGAAATGGTTTGACAAGATCAAATAAGATATGATGAGATAGATGAGATAAGGGTTGACAAGATGAGATAAGGTAAAACAAGTTAAGATTAGATAAGGTTTTGACAAGTTCAGGTAAGGTAAAATGAGATAAGATGAGATACGGTTTAACAACATCAGAATGATAAGGTAAAAATGAGATAAGGTGGCATAAAGTTTGACAGGATCAGAATGATGAGGTAAAATGAGATTAGATGGGATAAGGTTTCAATATATCAGATTGATTACTATTACTATTATTATTACTATTACTATTACTATTTCTATTACTAGTACTATTACTATTACCATTACCATTACCATTACCATTACCATTACCATTCTATTTCTATTTCTATTTCTACTTCTATTTCTACTTCTATTTCTATTTCTATTTCTATTACTATTACTATTACTATTACTATTACTATTACTATTATTATTTCTATTACTATTTCCATTTCTATTTCTACTTCTATTTCTATTTCTATTTCTATTACTATTACTATTACTATTACTATTACTATTACTATTACTATTACTATTATTATTTCTATTACTATTTCCATTTCTATTTCTATTTCTATTTCTATTTCTATTTCTATTACTATTACTATTACTATTACTATTACTATTACTATTACTATTACTATTACTATTACTATTATTATTTCTATTACTATTACTATTACTATTACTATTACTATTACTATTACTATTACTATTATTATTTCTATTACTATTTCCATTTCTATTTCTATTTCTATTTCTATTTCTATTTCTATTTCTATTACTATTACTATTACTATTACTATTTACTATTACTATTACTATTACTATTACTATTACTATTACTATTATTATTTCTATTACTATTTCCATTTCTATTTCTATTTCTATTTCTATTTCTATTACTATTACTATTACTATTACTATTACTATTTCTATTTCTATTACTATTACTATTACTACCATCATTACTACTACCATTACCATTACCATTACCATTACCATGACCATTACCATGACCATTACCATTACCATTACCATTACCATTACCATTACCATTACCATTAACGAATCGAAAGCGTGTAAAAGCTGCGAGCTCCCCGGGATCCCCTAGCACTACATCATCGAAAGCGGAATTATCATTATCTTTATCATTATCATTACCATTACCATTACCATTACCATTACCATTACCATTCTTCTTCTTCTTCTTCTTCTTCTTCTTCTTCTTCTTCTTCTTCTTCTTCTTCTTCTTCTTCTTCTTCTTCTTCTTCTTCTTCTTCTTCTTCTTCTTCTTCTTCTTCTTCTTCTTCTTCTTCTTCTTCTTCTTCTTCTTCTTCTTCTTCTTCTTCTTCTTCTTCTTCTTCTTCTTCTTCTTCTTCTTCTTCTTCTTCTTCTTCTTCTTCTTCTTCTTCTTATTATTATTATTATTATTATTATTATTATCAGTATTATTATCATTATTAATATTATTATTATAATTATCAATATTATTATTATTATTATTATACATTATATGGTAGGTGGATTGGTAAATTTCAATGAAACAAACTTCCCTCCACCCTTACTTCCTCATACCTCCCTTAGTTTCCTTCCACACTAGCTAAAAATTTAACCTTTTTTTTTTTCTCCACACTGACTAATAATTTAGCCTGGTTTTTCTCAACACTAGCTAATAATTTAACCTGGTCTTTCTCAACACTAACTAATAATTTAACCTGGTGTTTTCTCCACACTAGCTAATAATTTAACCTGGTGTTTTCTCCACACTAGCTAATGATTTAACCTGGTGTTTTCTCAACACTAGCTAATGATTTAACCTGGTGTTTTCTCAACACTAACTAATAATTTAACCTGGAGTTTTCTCAACACTAGCTAATAATCTAACCTGGTGTTTTCTCAACACTAACTAATAATTTAACCTGGTGTTTTCTCAACACTAGCTAATAATTTAACCTGGTGTTTTTCAACACTAGCTAATAATTTAACCTGGTGTTTTCTCAACACTAGCTAATAATTTAACCTGGTGTTTTCTCAGCACTAGCTAATAATTTAACCTGGTGTTTTCTCAACACTAACTAATAATCTAACCTGGTGTTTTCTCAACACTAACTAATAATCTAACCTGGTGTTTTCTCAACACTAACTAATAATTTAACCTGGTGTTTTCTCAACACTAGCTAATAATTTAACCTGGTGTTTTCTGAACACTAGCTAATAATTTAACCTGGTGTTTTCTCAACACTAGCTAATAATCTAACCTGGTGTTTTCTCAACACTAACTAATAATCTAACCTGGTGTTTTCTCAACACTAGCTAATAATTTAACCTAGTTTTTCTCCACACTAGTTTATAATCTAACCCTTTTTTCTTCTCCACGCTAACCAATTATTGTAACCTTTTTTTTCTCTCCAGTTTCTCAACAGGGAGAAAGCGATCACAGATCTGGGTTCTTTTGTCCTCAACACTGACTAATAATTTCAACCCTTCTTTTTTCTTCTCCTCTTTCTTCCAGCTTCTCGACAGGGGAGCAGCGATCACAAATCTGGGTTCTTTTGTCCTGAACACTGATTAATAATTTCAACCCTTCTTTTTTCTTCTTCTCTTTCTTCCAGCTTCTCGACAGGGGAGTAGCAATCACAGATCTGGGTTCGTTCAAAGTTATCACCATCTTCCTACCCAATGTCAAGGTCGTGGAGGAGAGGCGGGCTCAGTACTCGGTGTGTGCCTACTGGGACTTTGCTCCAACGACCAGGCTGGGGGTTGGTCAACTGACGGATGCGAGTACGAGAGAACCGATTCTGGCAGAGACGTCTGCATCTGTGACCATCTGACCAACTTCGCTGTGCTTTTGGTACGAAGGCAGGGGAGAGGGGTGGGTGGGGAAGGTGTGTGTGCGTGTGTGTGTGTGTGTGTAGGGGGGAGGGGGAAGAGGGGGCAGGGGTGAGGTTGTTTGCGTTTGGTAAAATGGTAAAAGGAGAGGAAGATAAAGAACGACATACATCATTTTTGTTATTAACAACTGGGTTACAAATGGGAACATCTGCATTCAGCTTCATTAGATCTTCGAATGACAGAGAAAACGGAAATCCATGGTTGCCAATAACCTGTCTCCAGACTCGGCAGGCAAACGACGAAGAAGGAAGGTCTTTCAATGGATTTTCGGACCCTTTGACCGTTTGACCATTTGACCCTTTGATTTTTTGATCCTTTGAGCCTTTGCGCCTTGGAGCCTTTGAGCCTTTGAGTCTTTGACCCTTTGAGCCTTTGAGCCTTTGAGTCTTTGACTCTTTGACCCTTTGAGCTTTGACCCTTTGACCCTTTGACCCTTTGACCCATTGACCCTTTGACCCTTTGACCCTTTGAGCCTTTGAGCCAGTTCTTATTCCGATTTCTATTATAACGCAAAGCAAAACAGGTGACAATAATCACCACCTGTAGCAAGGTTTTTATAGTTCACTCCCATGTTGTTATTGACACACCTGCCCATGTGTCATCTGTGTTGGTGTGTGCACCTACTAGTAAGACTTTACCTCACACAACCAGAGGGATTCGGGTTCGAATTTCAGCCTCGCCAACGGGTGACAAAAATTGTCTCCTGTTTTGTTTTTTTTAGCAAAATCTACCCACCCACCCCCCCCCCCTCCCCACCCTCCTGGTCCAGGTAAGTGGATCGACAACAAGTTCCAATCGGAGACGGACGATAAAAAGAAGGTCCCGTGTACAGATCACAACACGTTGTGCACGTTAAAGATCCCTTGGCTGTTTACAGGGCGGTAGTCTGGGTAAAAATTCTAAATCCTACCGAAAACCCCGAGATCACCTTAGTTGTGGATGTGGGTAAAATCAAGTCAAACAAACAAACAAACAAACAAACCAACAAACCAACAACCAGGCTGGAGGTTGGTCCACGGACGGGTGTAAGGACGAGAGAACCGAGCCTGGCAGAGTGGTCTGCATCGTTCTCTGACCATCTGACCAACTTCGATATTCTTATTTTATATTTTATTTTTGTCTTTTGGTGTCGCTGTTCTTTTTGGAGAGGGTTGCTGTGTTTTGTTCTCATTTTTTGTTTATTTTGCATGTTTTGGGGTTTTGGGGTTGCTGTCTTGTATGTGTGTGTGTGTGTGCGTGTGCTATAATGTGTGTGTCTGTGTGTCTATGTATTTGTGTGTGTATGTATGTATGTGTGTGTGTGTGTGTAAGTGTTTAGTTGTTTTTTTACACAGTAAAAAAAATGCATTTGTTTTATGTCTATCCCCCATAATGTGTACACATAAGGGAGAGTAATTTGTTGGGTTTTTTTCATTTGCCTAGAACTTCAATTCAGAGGAGTACGTGTCTGATGAACATCAGTTGGCTCTCAGCGTTATCACCATCATTGGACTCAGCCTGTCAATACTTGGCCTAGCCATCTCCATTCTTTCATTCCTGTGTATTAAGTGAGTGTTTTCAAGCATTCAGGATTTGTACTTCCTATGTATTAGGTCACTACTATCATGCATATATTTGATTACGTTCATAATTTGTAAGCTTATAACAAACAAAACAAGAAAATAAAAGCAGGAGGACACATTAACACACATACACACACACACGCGCACACACACACACACACGTGTGCGCGCACACACATACACACACATATATATATATATTATTGGGATTATTTGCAGATGAACCTATTCTTTTCCTCCTTTTTCTTCATCATCTTCTATTCTCCTTCCTCCTCCTTCTTCCTCTTCCCCTCCTCATCCTCCTCATCCTCTTCATTCATTTCCTCCTCCTTCTTCCTTCTCGTCGTCGATCGTCCTCCTCCTTCTTTCTTTTCCTTCATCCTCCTCCTCCTCCTTCTTCTTCTCCTCCTCCTCCTTCCTTCTTTCTTCCCTCCTCCTCCTCCTTCCTTCTTCTCTTCTCCCCTCCTCCTCCTCCTCCTCCCCTCCTCCTCCTCCTCCTCTCCTTCTTCTCCTCCTCCTCCTCCTCCTCCTCCTCCTCTTCTTCCCTCCTCCTCATCCTCCTCATCCTCCTTTCATCCTCCTCCTCCTCCTCCTCCTCCTTCCTCCTCCTCCTCCTCCTCCTTCTTCTTCCTCCTCCTCCTCCTCCTCTTCTTCCTCCTCTCCTCCTCCTCCTTCTTCTTCCTCCTCCTCCTCCTCCTCCTACTTCCCTCCTCCTTCTTTCCTCCTCCTCCTCCTCCTCCTTCTTCTTCCTCCTTAACCTCTTCCTCCCTCCTCTTCCTCCTCCTCCTCCTCCTCCTTCCTCCTCCTCCTCCTTCTTCCTCTCCTCCTCCTCCTCCTTCTCCTTCTTCTTCCTCCTCCTCCTCCTTCCTTCCTCCTCCTCCTCCTCCTCCTCCTTCCTCCTCCTCCTCCTCCTCCTCCTTCTTCTTCCTCCCTCTCCTCCTCCTCCTTCTTCTTCCTCCTCCTCCTCCTCTCCTCCTTCTTCTTCCTCCTCCTCCTCCTCCCTCCTCCTCCTCTTTCCTTCTTCCTCCTCCTCCCTCCTCCTCCTTCTTCTCTTCCTCCTCCTTCAACCTCCCCCTCTCCTCCTCCTCCTCCCTCCCTCCTACTTCTTTCTCCTCCTCCTCCTCTTGTCCTTAACCTCCCTCCTGAGCCTCCTCGTTATCTTCTCCCTCTTCTTCTCCTTATCCTCCTTCTCCTCCTCCCTCCTCCTTCTTTTTCTTTTTCTCCCTCTTCCTCCTCCTCCTCCTCCCTCCTCCTTCTCCTCGTCCTCAACCTCCCTCCCTCCTCTCCTCCTCCTCATCTCCTCCTCCTCCTCCTCCTCCTCCTCCTCCTTCTTCTTCTTCTTCTTCCTGTTCGTCCTCCTCCTCGTCCTCCTCCTCCTCTTCTTCTTCCTCCTCCTCCCTCCTCCTTCTCCTCCTCCCTCCTGCTTCTCATCCTCCCCGTTGTCCTCAACCTCCCTCTAATCCTCTTGGTTCTCCTCCCTCTCCTTCTTCTTATCCTCCTCCTCCTCCTCGTCCTTCTTTTTTCTCCTCCACCCCCCTCATACTTTCCTTCTTGATGTGATATCAACCATTCTCTTATCATCCCATATCGTCAATTTCTATTACTCACCGTCCTCCAACTCCCACACCTTCCTCCAACACACACACTCCCTACGCCATTCTTCCCCCTCCCCCGCCCCGCTCCCCCCAACCCCACCAGAAAACTCCGACAGGGAAGACCGCAGCAGACGCTGTTCAACTTGGCGCTGGCTCTGCTCATGTCGTGGGTGGTGTTTCTGGCTGGCGTGGACCGAACCGAGTCCCATGCCGGCTGTATCGCCGTGGCGGCCATCCTTCACTATCTCATCATGGCCTCTTTCATGTGGATGCTTATGGAGGGCATCTTGCAGTACCTGCTCTTCGTCCGTGTCATGAACACCTACTTCTCAAACTACATGCTGAAAACTGGAATACTGGCTTGGGGTGAGTTTTTCAGGCGGAGGGGGTGGGGTGGGGGGCGGGGGGTGGGGCTGGGGGGTTAATTTGTTTTTGTTTTAGTTCTTTTTGTTTTCATTTCTTAATATATTTTTTTTTTAAAAATTTTTTTTTTATAACTCCACTCACAGCCGCCAACTAGCTACATTCTTAGGTTTGGGCTGCCCTGTAAACAGCCAAAGAATCTTTTTTTTTTTTTAAATTTTGCACAGCGTCGTCGTCGTGATATGCAGATGGGACTTCCGTTTTTTATGATCCGTCTCCGATGGAAATTAAGTCCTGGTGTCGATCAATCGATCTCGACCAGAATTGAAAGGTGATGAGCTTCACTAGATTTTTGACTTGAGAAATTGATTCACCTGTCGAAGTTTAAAACCCATGACCTTTTCAATTGAGAGGCTGACACCTTGCTCTGTGAACTACTGTACCCCCCCCCCCCACACACACACACACACCCACACCCGCACACCCATCATGGCAAGGCGATACGCTCCGGCGCGGAGGTCGCGGTTTTCTATTCTGTCATGGTGTTCACATTTGTTATGAATTTAGTCATTTATTTTATTAGTCACGTCTTTGTCCTTAGGGCTTCAATATTTATGCCATGTTCTTATTCGTCATTTTCGACAGGCCTCTTGCCTCAGTGTTTGTCTGTTGTTATCGAGATGAGATCCTTATTTTCCTTTTTCTGAGTGCTCATTCACACCTGAGTCAGGTGAGAAAAGCAGAAGAAGGCATCTTCACTGGAAAAAAGAGAATCCAGGGACCGCCAAGGATTTGAACCCAGTGTCGTCTTAATTACTAATTCGCAACTTTACCAATTTGTACCATAACGCATTGTTCAGTGCAAACTAAGTGTTTGCTAGGGTTACACAGTATGCAACCGAAGTGATATTTTATCACATTGTTACATTTCTTTCTTTATTTGTTTATTATTCGTTCGTTTATTTATTTTACTTATTTTTATTCATTTATTTACTTGTTTAATAATTGTTTTATCTATTTATTTATTAAATGTGTTCTTATTTGTTTGTTTTTCTATTTATTTGCATATTATTTAATAATTTATGTATTGATTCATCATTGTATTTATTTATCTGTATGTCATTCCGTTCTAGGTCTACCCATAATCCCCGTCATCATCATCTTTGCCATAGATCCGGAGCTTTATCGAGGAGGCAAGGAGTAGTGAGTACAAACACTTTATAGCAGCTATTTCCTTTTCACTGAAGAAGCTATAGTAAAATGTAGACTATCTTAACGAATTCCAAAAGTTTTGAATTCCTTAACTCTTGAATTTTGAATTTTGAATTTTGAATTCCTGAATCCTGAATTCCTTAACCCCCCCCTCCCCCCCCCTGACCCAGACTTCAGTGGCGGCTTTCCCTCCCTAAAAGCGTCAACCATTAATCATTGAAGTTAAGCAGGGTTTTTTTCTTTCTTCTTCTGATATTTAGAATGTAAAATGTACTTCCGTTTTGGTGTTATATTGAAGCGCTGTTTAATAAAGAATTGTATAATGATATTATATACATTGTATATTATTAAGTTGCCATACACCAGAAGTTGGAATAGGAAACTATACTGATACACACACTAAAAGACACACAAAAAGTACAAGCAGTGTGTATTATAGATCTAGACAGTTGTAGGATGTCGACGGCCCTGTTCACACACTGTGTTCTTGTTAACGGTTTTTTTGTTGTTGTTGTTGCTAGCTGTTGGATGTCCCTAGATGCTTTCTACTACGCATTTGCCCTTCCTGTGGGTCTGGTCGTCTTGACCAACCTGGTCATCTTCGTCCTGGTGGTGCGCAGTCTGTGCAAGCGACCAGACATGAGCAAGTCTTCGTCACAGAGCAACAGTCAGACGGTGGTCAACATCCGGGCTTCTTTCATCTGCTTTTTCGTCCTGGGTAGGTTTTGGCCCACGCCCACGCTTTTTGTTCTTCTTTTTGCATCTCTGCCTCTTACTTTGTTTTTGGTTATTATCGTTTCGGTGTTGTTTTTTTTCTTGTTATTGTTGTTGTTTTATTATTATTATTATTATTATTATTATTATTGTTGTTGTTCTTGTTGTTGTTGTTGTTCTTGTTGTTGTTGGTGTTGTTGTTGTTGTTGTTGTTGTTGTGGTTGTTGTTGTTGTTGTTGTTGGTGGTGGTGGTGGTACTTGTTGTTATTGTTATTATTATTGTTATTATTATCATCATCATCATCATCCTCATCATCACCATCATCATCGTTATGGTCATTATTATCCTTATTATTGTTATTATTATTATTATTATTATTATTATTATTATTATTATTATTATTATTATTATTATTATTATTATTATTATTATCATTATCATTATTATTAGTGTAATTTTAATTTTAATTTTTCCCTCGTCTTTTTTTGTTTTGTTTTGTTGCTGATGGGGCTATTGTTCATGTGTTGTTGCTGATGTGGTTATTATTTATGTTTTGTTACTGATGTGGTTATTGTTCATGTTTTGTTGTTTTGATGTGGTTATTGTTCATGTTCTGTTGCTGATGTGGCTATTGTTCATGTTTTGTTGCTGATGTGGCTATTGTTCATGTTTTGTTGCTGATGTGACTATTGTTCATGTTTTGTTGCTGATGTTTTGAATGTGACTATTGTTCATGTTTTATTGCTACTATGACTATTGTTCATGTTTTATTGACTATTATTCATGTTTTGTTGCTAATGTGACTATTGTTCATGTTTTATTGCTACTATGACTATTGTTCATGTTTTGTTGCTACTGTGACTATTGTTCATGTTTTGTTGCTAATGTGACTATTGTTCATTTTTGTTGCTACTTGACTATTGTTCATGTTTTGTTGCTACTGTGACTATTGTTCATGTTTTGTTGCTACTGTGACTATTCTTCATGTTTTATTGCTACTGTGACTATTCTTCATTTTCTGTTGCTACTGTGACTATTGCTCATGTTCTGTTGCTACTGTGACTATTGTTCATGTTTTATTGCTACTGTGACTATTGTTCATGTTTTATTGCTACTGTGACTATTGTTCATATTTTATTGCTACTGTGACTATTGTTTATGTTTTGTTGCTACTGTGACTATTGTTCATGTTTTGTTGCTACTGTGACTATTGTTCATGTTTTATTGCTACTGTGACTATTGTTCATGTTTTGTTGCTACTGTGACTATTGTTCATGTTTTATTGCTACTACAGACTATTGTTCATGTTTTGTTGCTACTGTGACTATTGTTCATGTTTTATTGCTACTGTGACTATTGTTCATGTTTTATTGCTACTGTGACTATTGTTCATGTTTTATTGCTACTGTGACTATTGTTCATGTTTTATTGCTACTGTGACTATTGTTCATGTTTTGTTGCTACTGTGACTATTGTTCATGTTTTATTGCTACTGTGACTATTGTTCATGTTTTATTGCTACTATGACTATTGTTCATGTTTTATTGCTACTGTGTTCATGTTTTATTGCTACTTGACTTTGTTCATGTTTTATTGCTACTGTGACTATTGTTCATGTTTTATTGCTACTGTGACTATTGTTCATGTTTTATTGCTACTGTGACTATTGTTCATGTTTTATTGCTACTGTGACTATTGTTCATGTTTTATTGCTACTGTGACTATTGTTCATGTTTTATTGCTACTGTGACTATTGTTCATGTTTTATTGCTTGTGTAAGAAGAGGAGAGATGAGGGTTACCGTTATTTTATTGATGCAGTTGCTGTTGTTGTTGTTGCTATTCCTCGTTGTTTTTTTGTTGTTGTTATTGCTGTTGCTGCTGCTGAAACTGTTTCCGTTGTTGTTGTTATTGACAATTTTGTCGATATTTGTGTCATCAGTCTTTAGTGGCAGCAACAGTTAATGATCTACTGTATTAGCGTTCCGTTAAAGTTACTGGACTAAGGATAGTGAAACATTTGAGTTTGCATGACCCCTCACTTACTTGTTCATTCTCCTCATTTCATTGGATGACTTGGCACATATAGTAGAGAGGAAGGGTGTCGAACTCTCAACTCAAAGGTAATGGATTCAAGCCCCACCAACGGTTGAAAATTCTTCTCAAATTTTTTTTTTTAGAGAAAACCTACCTTCCCCCTTCCTTCCTCCTCCTCCCTCCCCTCCTGGTCCAGGTAGTTGGATCGACACCCAGTCCCATCGGAGACGGACGATTAAAAAAAGAAAAGGTCCCGTGTGCTGCAGATCACAACACTCTGCAACCGTTAAAGATTCCTCCTTGACTGTTTACATGGCAAGTCCAGTCCGGACAAAGTTTCAAAATACAACGAAAAAAACGTCGAGTTCACCTTCCTTATGTGGTTCAAATCAAATCAAATCAAATCAAATCAAATCGAATCGAATCGAATCAAATCAAATCAAATCAAATCAAATCGAATCGAATCGAATCGAATCGAATCGAATCAAATCAAATCGAATCGAATCGAATCGAATCGAATCGAATCGAATCGAATCGAATCGAATCGAATCGAATCGAATCGAATCGAATCGAATCGAATCGAATCGAATCGAATCGAATCGAATCGAATCGAATCGAATCGAATCGAATCGAATCGAATCGAATCGAATCGAATCGAATCGAATCGAATCGAATCCGAATCAAATCAAAATCAAATCGAAACCGAATCACTTACTTCTCCATTCATCGAATCGAATCGTCTTTCGAATCGAATCAAATCAAATCAAATTCGAAACCGTCACTTACTTCTCCATTCATTGTCTTTTCAATTCATTCGCCAGTCGTCGTGGATCTTCGGTTTCCTGACCATTGAGGATGCTCGGACAGTGTTCCAGTACATCTTCTGCATCACTGCCACGCTCCAGGGTTTCATTATCTTCGTCATGATGACAGCCAGGGACAAAAACGTTCGCCAGTTCTGGAAAACTTTTCTGCCGTTGCTGCAAGGCTAGTAGCAAAGGGAAGCCTTATCGCGCCGCCAATGATAGGGGTGAGTATCTTGATAAGGATGATGATGATGATGATGATGATGATGATGATGAAAGAGAAAGCAGCTTTATCATCAGTGTTGTGTTATTGTTGTTGTTGTTATTATTATTGTTATTAATATTATTATTAATATTATTATTAATATTAATTATTATTATTATTATTATTATTATTATTATTATTATTATTATTATTATTATTATTATTATTATTATTATTGTTATTATTATTATTATAATTGTTATTATTATAATTATTATTATTATTATTATTATTATTATTTCATCGTTCCTTCTCCTGAGAGATCTTTCTTAGCTCATTCCAGTTGACATCCAGTCTCTTCGATCCTATTCTGTAGTTCTTCTCCAAGTGTCCCGTGGCCTTCCCTGGTGTCGTCTTCCTGTTGATTCCATTGTCACGCTCGCTTTGCTATATCTGAAGCAGGCTTTTTCTCAAAGTATGCCCGATTCATCTCCATCGTCTTCTCCCAAGAGTGTTTTTCAGTGGTTTCCATTCTAGTTCTTGCCCATCGTTCTTCATTTTGTAACTCTGTCAAACGATCATGTTGTGTTGCTAGCATGTCTGAGGCTTACTTCACTTAGAGGCTTAGAGAGCCTTCCGCTATCAAGGCACTCAGATTTTGCAGCCTCGGCTGTTTTTCTTGATGTCCCCGGTGATAGAAAACCAGCATGAGATTACGTCTTACTACTTTACTTTGTGTGCCCTCTTCTACCGCAAGGTGTCGAGGGGAGATGCAATTGTCGGGCGTGTGTGTGTGTGTGTGTGATGCCATTTGGATCGACATGTTGTTGTTCTTTTGTAGGGTCTCTTTGACTCCGTCGATCCATCTTGTCTTCGCTGTTCTTCTTACCTTTAAACCTTGAATCCATTAAACTTCATGTTGTTGTTCTGTTAGAGGGTCTCTTTGACTCCGTCGATCTGTCTTGTCTTCGGTGTTCTTCTTGCCTTTAAACCTTGAATCCATTAAACTTCATGTTGTTGTTCTTTTGTAGTGTCTCTTTGACTCCGATGATCCATCTTGTCTTCGCTGTTCTTCTTGCCTTGAATCCATTAAACTTCATGTTGTTCTTCTTTTGTATAGTCTCTTTGATTCCGTCGATACGTCTTGTCTTTGCTGTTCTTCTTGTCTTGAGTCCATTAAACTTCATTTTGTCGGCCTACTTCGAGGCTGGCTGTTGTGGCCCCATTTTCATGACGTGTCCAATCCGTTTGACTTCTTGTCTTTCAATATTATATTGCATGCTTGGTTCTATGGCCCACCTATTGTCTTACGTCTTCATTTCTTTGTTTGTCTATTCCTGTCTTGTTTTAGCATCTTTCTGAGACATTATATTTCGCTTGTTATAATCTTGCTTTGTCGTGCTTTTATATTGAAGATCCAGATTTGGCACTGGCAGCAAAGGGTTAGCATGAAAATCGATCTGATGATTTGTTTCTTTGTCTCCATTGGGATGTTTTGATGGGGAAAAGATGGGAGGGTGTGGGGGTGCTAATTACGTTTAAGAACTTCCTTACAGTTCTTCTTCTTCTTCTTCTTCTTCTTCTTCTTCTTCTTCTTCTTCTTCTTCTTCTTCTTCTTCTTCTTCTTCTTCTTCTTCTTCTTCTTCTTCTTCTTCTTCTTCTTCTTCTTCTTCTTCTTCTTCTTCTTCTTCTTCTTCTTCTTCTTCTTCTTCTTCTTCTTCTTCTTCTTCTTCTTCTTCTTCTTCTTCTTCTTCTTCTTCTTCTTCTTCTTCTTCTTCTTCTTCTTATTGTTATTATAATAATTATCATTATCATAATATTATTATTATTATATTATTATATTATTATTATTATTATTATTTCATTTTTAATTTTCGCAAAGATCGATTTACATAAAAGTTCATTTCATTTCATTTCATGTCATTTCATGTTATTTCATGTCATTTCATGTCCTTTGATTTCATTTCACTATTCACAAAAAGCAGCCACCACGTTAGTACACATGTAGTAGGCTTGCCTTGATTCGGGGTGGGTGGTCGGGTGGGCGCTGCTGATAGGCCCCACTTCTTTCCGTTCACTCTAAGCCTTGCACATATCTTCCATCTTTGCAGCTTCTTCTCTTCGTGCACCCTGAGATCACCATAGATGGTGGACAGTGTAAATTTCAATAAAACAAAACATTTCACCCACACATTGCCTGCAGAGATGGACAAATTTGATGGGAAAGATTTATTATGTAGTTTTTTTTGTAGGCGGGCCTATCCAATGGTATCAAACAGCAGTCAAATTTAGCGAGGAATCCGATACTGAACCCAGATTTTGGTCTTTTCGACAAAAAAACTAGATCTTTGTATGAAAAAGGAAAGGCCCTATTTTCTTTCTGACTGTCCAGCTCCACTCATACTTCACAAAGAAATAAGCATGTTCATTCATTTTCTGGCGTCTCGTCTCTTCATTGATGCGGGGAAAAATTAAATTATAACATGTGGGTAGCATCGTTAAAATTCACAAGTTTATCTTTTC
>JAXRKP010000389.1:157500-235000 GCA_037039925.1 Doris montereyensis | reverse complement strand
TGGTAGAAATATTGACCAAGTTGCTAGGTTTTACCTTTGCATGGTAGAAATATCTACAAAGTTGCTAGGTTTTACCTTTGCATGGTAGAAATATTGACCAAGTTGCTAGGTTTTACCTTTGCATGGTAGAAATATTGACCAAGTTGCTAGGTTTTACCTTTGCATGGTAAAAATATCTACCAAGTTGCTAGGTTTTACCTTGCATGGTAGAAATATTGACCAAGTTGCTAGGTTTTACCTTTGCATGGTAGAAATATCTACCAAGTTGCTAGGTTTTACCTTTGCATGGTAGAAGTATTGACCAAGTTGCTAGGTTTTACCTTTGCATGGTAGAAATATTGACCAAGTTGCTAGGTTTTACCTTTGCATGGTAGAAATATTGACCAAGTTGCTAGGTTTTACCTTTGCATGGTAGAAATATTGACCAAGTTGCTAGGTTTTACCTTTGCAAGGTAGAAATATTGACCAAGTTGCTAGGTTTTACCTTTGCAAGGTAGAAGTATTGACCAAGTTGCTAGGTTTTACCTTTGCAAGGTAGAAGTATTGACCAAGTTGCTAGGTTTACCTTTGCAAGGTAGAAGTATTGACCAAGTTGCTAGGTTTTACCTTTGCAAGGTAGAAGTATTGACCAAGTTGCTAGGTTTTGCCTTTGCAAGGTAGAAGTATTGACCAAGTTGCTAGGTTTTACCGTTGCAAGGTAGAAGTATTGACCAAGTTGCTAGGTTTTACCTTTGCATCGAATAAATAACTATGGAGAAACGTTGGGAGATGATAATTGTTCATAGAAAATAAATGACCTATTCGCCCCATTTTGGGGATGAATTCATTTTGTTTTCAATATTCAGACTTCCTAGGTTTAACTCTGGGCGGTAGATTTTGCATGTTCCTACTGACAAGTTATATTTCTGCTTATACTGTCGTTACTGGTGTATTAATAATATTAATAATAATGATAATAATAATAATAATAATAATAATAATAATAATATAATAATAATAATAATAATAATAATACTAATAATAATAATAATAATAGTAATAATAACATCTATAATAACGAAGTTGTTTTTGGTGTTGTTGTACGCTTAATATTTTTATATTACCTATATATTAATATTTCCTTCCTAGAAATAAATCAATTAAGCAATATTATTTTACTACCTATAACAATGATATTAGATCTATATTTATATCTAAGATATAAACTCTTCTATTTGAAAGTCAGAACAAAATAAATGAACTAAGTAATAATATTATATTACTGCCTGTAACAATGATATAAGATTTATAATAATATCTATTTTTATATTTAGAAAAATGGAAAAATTATTTTCTTTTAAAAATAACCTTGCATTGTTTAACCGTTTTGTAAGGCATTGTAACATCACATTAGACCCTATTAAAATTGGCTTATTAAAGTCAAGCTGTTAAACAAACCATTTTTGAAAATTTAATGATATCATATTTTCTTCAAGCAAGACAATCTTAGTAACTATGACATAAACTCTTCTATTTTAAAAATTAAAACAAATCAAATCAACTAAGTAATATTATTATTATATTACTGCCTGTAACAATGATATTAGATATATAATATATGTATTACTAGAAGCATAAGTACTCACAGCCGCAGCGATGCCTTTCAGACGAGTATTAGGTGTGAACGATACTATTCCAACTTTTTAAAAAGCAAAACAGTGAAATAACGTTTATATAAATTCAATTTGTTTTCTCTATTCCTTTTAGCTATAGCGATTAAAACAAGGACCCGCATGTTACATGCGATTGTCGTGTTGTTTTTATATTAATTTGCTTGGCTTGATTATGAAGATATTTCATCTTCCATTAACAGCTCTGTGTAGACCTGACAACAAGTTGTAAGTCCTCTGCTACTGTCTCTCTGTCTCTGTCTCTGTATCTCCTACTCTCTATCTCTCTCTGTCTTTGTCTCTGTCTCTGTCTCTGTCTCTGTCTCTGTCTGTCTCTGTCTGTCTGTCTGTCTGTCTGTCTGTCTCTCTCTGTCTCTGTCTCTGTCTCTCTCTGTCTGTCTGTCTGTCTGTCTGTCTGTCTGTCTGTCTGTCTCTCTCTCTCTCTCTCTCTGTCTCTGTCTGTCTGTCTGTCTGTCTGTCTGTCTGTCTGTCTGTCTGTCTGTCTGTCTGTCTCTCTCTCTCTCTCTCTCTCTCTCTCTCTCTCTCTCTCTCTCTCTCTCTCTCTCTCTCTCTCTCTCTCTCTCTCTCTCTCTCTCATGAAATAAATACATATACTGAAACCCCCGTCAGCACCAATCGCTTCGTTTGAGTGTAGTTATCATTATCATGGTTGCTAAAACGCTCTTCTTTTTAATGGCGAGGCGATAGGTGCCGACGCGGAGGTTGCGGGTTCAATTCTGTTTGGTGTCCAGATTATATATATTTTTTTCTGTTGAATTCATCTGTATTCGTCATGTCTTTGGTCGCTAAGGAACTTCAATATTTACTTCATATCCCTTTCCACCGCTTTCCATACTCTTCAAACCATTATTATTCCCCTTGCCTCGCTGTTCGTCTTTCTTGTGTGACCTTGCACTGCTGGCTGTCGCATTGGTGGCATACAGTATTTACATAATAGCAAGCTACGATTTGTCTCTGCGTCAACCTTGTCAATATAAGATGCTACTACTACTGGTCACTAGACCGGCCATGTCTAATGTGTCAATGTCAATGTCGCCTATCTAAAAATGTGCTTGTTTCTCTATCTCTGTCGTTTCATTTTAGGAATACGAGGGTGAAGGAGAAAGGGATGCGAAAGGGGGGAGGAGGGAGGGGGGAGGGCATGGCGAGGAGGAAGAAAAAGGAAAGGAGTGAGGGTGAGGGGGTGGGAGTGGGGGAAGTCATAGTGTCAGTAAATTGTTTAATGTCATTAACGTTTTCTCATAGACTTGTTGAGAATCGTCTGGATGACTGACAATGCTTGATAATTAGATTTAACATTTTTAAAAAACCCTGGTATCAGACGGATAGGAAGTGATTAAAGGTAATATGAAAGAAAGCATGGATTCGGAGGGGCGGGGGAAAGGGGGTGGGGGATGAGAAGGGTTTGGGATGGTAGGGCTGGGGTGGGAGGGAGGGGCGGGGAGGTAGAGGGGGGACAGTAATGGGATTTAATTATTTAAAAAAAAAAAAAATTTTCACTCCATTTTGTTGTTGTTGTAACGATTATAATAATATTATGATACTATCATAGCTGGGTATTTTATTATTATTTTTTTACATAGCAAAGTAGACCGTGCTTTTAAATGGTGCTACTATGTTGGCAACGTTGTTGTTGAATGTGATGATAATATTGATATATTCTTCTACACATTATTATCCCCCTTTGATTTCTCCTGCTTTGCCTGGCGAAAACAAGTTATTTGTATAACATATTATAGGGTCTATGTTTCTGCAAGGCACTGCTTTCTGCACAGTTTCTGAATTAAGTCTTCAATAAATAAATGCACTTATATTATAATATTGATGATGATCAATTTTTTCATGTGGTATGAACATCAGTCGTCACAATGGAATTGTTTCGAAAAATATATATATAATAAGAAAGAAGGATATGATTGGGGGAGAGAGAGAGAGAGAGAGAGAGAGAGAGAGAGAGAGAGAGAGAGAGAGAGAGAGAGAGAGAGAGAGAGAGAGAGAGAGAGAGAGAGAGAGAGAGAGAGAGAGAGAGAGAGAGAGAGAGAGAGAGAGAGAGTAAAGAAAGTAAAAATAAAGTAAAATCAAGTAAATTAAAGTAAAATTAAAAGAAAATTTAAAGTATAATCAAAGTAAAATTAAAGTAAATTAAAGTAAAATGAAGTAAATTAAAGTAAATTAAAATTAAAATGAAGTAAATTAAAGTAAAATCAAATGAATTTAAAAAAAGTAAAGTAAAGTAAAGTAAAATTAAAGTAATTTAAAGTAAATAAAATAAAAACAAAGTAAATTAACGTAAATTAAAGTAAAATAAGGTGAAGTAATAATTAACAGCTAAATATAGCTTCTGTGTTGTTGTTGTGTTCCTCCCCCCCCCCCAGAGTTGTTGAAACGTATTAATTGCTATTCATCATGTATCTACTAGCTTGTGTATTCATTGTTTCGGCTAGTTTTTTAAAATTATTTTTGATATGTGCCTTTCGCTTCATGTTTTTTTTTTAAATTTTTTATAGTATTGTTTCGCTTTAGACTCAGTAGTTAGTTGTTTGAATGTTTTTACAGTTACAAGCACACTGCATGCTAATTAAACCACTTGCTTCTTTTTCTTTCTTTTTTAAAATTAAATTATTTTTTTCATTACATTTAGATCTAGAGCATAGTACTTAGTACAGTGCTTTCACTCAGGGCCAGTACACTTATCAAAGAAAGCAGAATAAATTTTGAAAAAAAAGATAAATAAATACATACATAATAAGTAAACTATACATGAATAACAGGTTAAAGATAACCTGATTATAACTATATAAAAAAGTCTGCTAAAAGTAACAAATGTTTTTACTCAGCAATAAGATCATGCGGTAATGAAGCAAAAGTAATACAAAAAAAAAGAAAGAAGAAAAGAAAAGAATTTTTTTAATAAGTAAAAAAAAACCCAACAAACAAACAAAAGAAAAGAAAAAGACAGTAATACTTCAGAATTAAGTTGTTAGTCAGTTATTACGAAGAAATAGTAGTAGAAGAAGAAATTAAATGAGATAGCCACTTCTCTCCCACCCCCCCCCCACCCAATTTCCTATCCGACTCCAAGATGAGGCTGGCAGTCCAAACTTCTGTCAATCAACCCAGAAGGCAACGCCCCCCTGTGACTACTTACTACAGTGGGAGAAACCTGTCTGTGCTGTGACGTCAAGCTTTCATTATATTATATAATCTCTTAATAATAAACATGTTTAGATTTATATAGCATTTATAGAAATACTCTAAGCGTTTTTACTATGTCAATAATCCACAATTGAGTCAATTGACAACAAGTTCACAAATATGTCTCTCGAAAAAAATGTGTCTTTAACATTTTCTTAAAGGAAAAATATTTTAGGTCCATTGAATGAATGAGAACGCTTTCTCTCACCTATTTTTGTGTTTGGAATAGGTGTGGATATGGGGGTTATATTTACTCTCTGACCTCAGAGGACGTGGTGGGTGGTAGAATTATAATAAATAGCTCGGCAAGATATCCAGCTGCTGTTCCATGTAATGAGTTGAATACAGTGCATGTAATCTTAAATCCGATGGGTTTTTGAACTGGGAGCCAGTGAAGGTTTTTTTCAAAACTGGCGTGATGCGGTCTCTTGATTTTGTTTTGGTGACAACACGGGCGCACTGATTTAGATTTTTTATTTTTTTATTTTTTATTTGATGAGCTGGGATGTTGTAAAGTAGAGCATTGAAGTAGTCGAGATGACTGATGACAAATGCTCGTACCAACAGTCTGTTCGTTTCTTCATCTACGTACTGACCAATTGAGTGGATACATCTCATGTTTTCGTTTCGTTTCTGTTTGATTTTGTTGATGTGGTCGTCTATTGATAGAGTTTGGTCGAAGAGGAAATCTATAAGATTTCTGACACATCCACTGGCTTCGGTGGTATTTTTGCCAACAAGAATGTACCCTTCATTCCTCAGCCGGCACCCCAGACAGACACCGGCATCCGTCTGCTTGAATGAATTATAAAATTTATATTAAAATTGATATGATTCTGCTGTAAACAATGCTCTATCCGACAATACAAATTGTTTTGATTTGAACTTATTATTATTACATTTATAATGATATTATGTGTGTGGGGAATTGTTGATATGGTTTACCTTATAGTATGATATTCTTTTAATGATATGCTACATTCTTGAGAGCCTTACACTGATATTATCATATCTTCCCACCCCTCCCCCTCCCCTTTTTCCTGCTTTTAAAGACGATTGTATAAAACTTTTGTCTTGTTCGCTTAGATTTCTTTTCTCCCCCCTCTCCCCTCCCCCTTTCTTTCGTGTTTTGTTTGAGAAAAAATGAACTTGAAAAATCAACTCTTCAATTCAATTTCGTTTCTTTTTACTTTTTGTTTCTTTTTACTTTTTCTTTCTTTTTACTTTTTGTTTCTTTTTCGTGTTTTTAAAATATTTTTCTTTGAAAACAACTTAACATCTACTCAAATTCACGACTTCTCTTATTCAAGACATTTCTTTGTGCTCAATTTGACAAACGGAAAAAAGTGGACTTATTCCAAACATGGTTCTGTTGTGTTTTTAGTTTTGTTGCTGTTGTTCTTCTTCATTTGTTGTTTTTATACTGCAGCTTTGAATTTTGTTTCTTGCTTATGGAGAAAAAAACATTTTGTTGATCAAGCCAATTGTAAACCAATCAACTCCGGATATTAAGATTGTTGTTGTTGTTGTTGTTGTTGTTATTGTTGTTATGGTTGTCATTGTTGTATTATTGCTTTTTAAAACTTATTTTAACGGTTCAAAAAGTAAAAGGCTGTGTGATGTCGTTTTACAGAATTGTTGCTTTGTGGTGAGTTACAATGCAGAGAGTAATTGCGTGAGATATGCAAGCGGAAGTGTTTTCCGTAGACAAGCGGAAGTTTTTCCGTAGACAAGCGGAAGTTTTTCCGTAGACAAGCGGAAGTGCTTTGTGGTGAGTTACGTGAGCAAGCGGAAGTGTTTTCCGTAGACAAGCGGAAGTGTTTTCCGTAGACAAGCGGAAGTGTTTCCGTAGACAAGCGGAAGCGTTTTCTGAAGACAAGCAAAGTTTCCATAGACGAGCGGAAGTGCGTTCTGTTGACATTTTACTGTTTAAAAAGAAATTTAATTGAAGTCTGCTTGGGGTAATCATTATCATGCCCCCCCCCCCCCCGCCCCCATCCCATTTAGCTTTAGGGCTTATAGTCCCCAGGAGATCCAGCCTACCCCCAGTTTTCATAGCATAGAGTGAAAACAAGTGAAAATGATCAAAAATCATTTCCTGGATAGGACATATATATTTTATCCTGACATGACATCAAATACTTAGAAAGTGGGTGGTGGATGAGAGCTACCGGTAGGGCCTACTACTTTTCCTTTATTTTTTCTTCACACGCCTTTCTTTCATCTCGCTGTTTCCTCTCAATTTTATCCTGAGATCAATGCATATGGTGGACAGGGTAGATCCCAAATGAAACAAACTTTGAAAAAAAAACGAAACATGAAATGGCGATCAAAATGTTTGTCTTTTATATATATATATATATATATATATATATATATATATATATATATATATATATATATATATATATATATATATATATATATATATATATATATATATATATATATATATATATTATTTATATATATAGGTCTTGTACAATTTTTTGGTTTGTGCTTAAAACAAATACCCATTTTTTTGTCATATATTGTGTTACCCATATATTGTATTACAATGATTGCTTTTTTTCTGGGTTTTTTTCCTTCTGAAATTATGATGCCTTGTTTGCTCTTCACTTTCATCTTTTTGGCTGAAATCAAGGATATTATCATTATCATCATCATCATCATCATCATCATCATCATCATCATCATCATCATGAATATTCTGATGAAATGATTTACAATATCTATCTCATTCTTTTTAAATTTTTGTTCTTTGTAAGGCTTTTTTCTTTTTCTTTCTTTCTGTCCTTTACTCTACGCCTATCTTATGTCTTTCCTGACCTTCATGTAGACATTAAGATGTGATCAAAATGTCAGGGTTGATGAAATAATATACAATTTTGTTTAGTACATTATATCAAATCTATTCATTGCTACATAATTGAAAAGGGTTATCATTACAAAAGGATTTAAGTCAGGTTTCGTTTGTTTTTTTAGAAAATGGTAAACGAGATGGAGTCGATTCTTTGCTTCTGAAAGAATGGAACTCAAACATCTTGCCTGATTGGTTGATAAAAAAAAAAGAGAAGAGGAAGAGCATATTAAGATAACAGTTTCTATTTCCATTAAATAGCTCATTTTCAAGCTAGTATTGACTTAGTATTGACTTAGATCTTTCCTAATGCTAACTTCTTCTATTTACAAACAAATCAATTTCGTAAACTCTGATGTAAAAAAAACTTAGTCTCTCGTGTAGACTTGCTCTTTCATCATCATCATCATCATCATCAGCATCCTCATCATCCTCCTCATCATCAATGATGCCTGACTTTTAAAAAAAGAATGTTTTAGATGAGAACAATGACCTGAATATTGTTACCATTAGTAATAACTATACACAAACTCTTGTATGGTTGATTATTTTGCATTGTTGTTCCTTTAAAAAAAAATAATTATTCTATCATTGTATTATCTCCCTCTCCCACCCCGACTTCCCAGCATCCTCATTTTTTTCATAATCATAAATAAATAATGTTAACAAAATACATATTTTCCTCTTCAAAATGAGCATCGGCTCATTATATCAAGTCTCTATGTTTTCACATAGAAAATCATTCCTGAATTTTTAAACTTGGTTTTAACTATCACCTTTGGAAGAGATATAGTTGTATGGTTGCATATATTTTGCATTTGTATCCATTTAAAAAAAAAAAATTATTCTATCATTGTTATCTCCCTCTCCAGAGAGAGAGAGCATCCTCACTTTTTGGGGACCTGTAAATAAATAATGTTAACAAAAGTACATATTTTGAGAGGAAGAGATGAGCATCGGCTCAGGATATCAAGTAAACTTATTTTTTTCACATACAAAATCATTCCTGGATTTTTCAAAACTTGAGTTTTTTAGAACTTTCACCTTTGAAGGTTATTGTGTCAGAGTGAGACTTTGCATATGTTTTTGTTTGTATGTTTGTATGTTTGTATCCATGTTAGAGAGAGAGAGAGAGAGAGAGAGAGAGAGAGAGAGAGAGAGAGAGAGAGAGAGAGAGAGAGAGAGAGAGAGAGAGAGAGAGAGAGAGAGAGAGAGAGAGAGAGAGAGAGAGAGAGAGAGAGAGAGAGAATCAGACAGAGAGAGAGAGAGAGAGAGAGAGAGAGAGAGAGACAGAGAGAGAGACAGACAGACAGACAGACAGACAGACAGACAGACAGACAGACAGACAGACAGAGAGACAGACAGACAGACAGACAGACAGACAGACAGACAGACAGACAGAGAGACAGAACAGACAGACAGACAGAGAGACAGAGAGACAAACAGAGAGAGACACAGAGAGACAGAGACAGAGAGACAGACAGAGACAGAGAGAGACAGAGACAGAGAGAGAGAGACAGAGACACAGTGAGACACAGACACAGACAGACAGACAGATAGACAAGCAGACAAACAGATAGACAGACCGACAGATAGACAGGCAGACAAACAGATAGACAGACAAACAGTATACAAAGATTCTAAAATGAGGATTATGTATTAAAAGAGAAAACAAAGGGGTGGAAGGACGGGAAGACATAGTGAGAGTTGAAATTATAAAAACAAAGGATCCCAATAACAAGGACAATACCAAAGAAACAATGATGATGACAGTGAAAAACAAAACAAAGCTCAAAACCAAATGAACAATGATGAAGTTAAAAACAAAACAAAGCTCAAAACCAAACAAACAATGATGACGTTAAAAACAAAACAAAGCTCAAAACCAAATGAACAATGATGACATTAAAAACAAAAACAAAGCTCAAAACCAAATGAACAATAAAACAACAAAATAATGCAATCCAAACCAAAAGAAAACATGTAGTAAACAGATATTATACTTTAATGACTCATCAGAACTTTATTTATTTATTAGATATACACATATCTGGTAATAATACTATAACGTGAACATTGCTTTCTTGGACACATAAAAAAAAACAACCTTTGTTTAATTATTATTATAATTGTCTCTGAAAATAAGCATTTGTCAAGCTAAAGATCAAAGAGACACTATAGAAATTGAAATATTTTTTTCTTGATTTCTATGACTCAGATATTCATAATACTTCTTATGAAATGCAGGTAATACATAATACTAATATTACATGTAAAACGAAGATGGGGGGTAGGGGGGGGGGGGGGTAGGGGGTGGCGGCAAACGACATGTGCATTAAATTTATACAGAAAGGGGCAATGGAAAAAAAAACGTCTAAATTCATTGTGTACTTTGTAAATATAAATATTGTTATTGCATGGGAAGCGGTATTATTTGGTGATAACAATGTTTCCTAAGAAAATCTAAAGTAACACCCCATATAAGGTAACCAGACTAGGCCTATCAGTCACACACAGGTATTACTCCCCCAGCCAGTGATGGTACCCATTTGCACTTGTGTCAAGAGAGGACGACACGATTGCGTGTTAAGCGCTTTCCAAAGGAAAGCAACATCATATCCAGCATTGCCCGGAATAGAACCCAGAATCCTTCGAGCCCATGCCTGAGAGATTACCCCTAGGCTACCAACACAATACAATGTGAAAGAAAGAAAGACAAAATAAAGTTAAATCCCTCGACTCTGGGTGTTGTCAAATGGAAGAAAAACTAATTAATACTTTGGGCTACATGAGCAGCAACACATGATATTTTTTACTCTGGTATAAAAAATCATAGAAACTCATATTTGATAGGCACAAACAGTCCAACTCAGAAAAATTTAATTTTCTGTTTAAGGCGTCAAAATTGAAGTTCCCGCCACTCCTGATTCAATCCTGTATTATTATTTCACAAACCAATACACGTTTTGATATTTCATGATTGAATGGAGAAAGAATATTGGATATTTAACAGTTAACAAATTTGTGGAATTTAATTAAAGCACTTGTTCTTTTTCTCCATCCCATGAAACGGATCGAGTTTGATGTGGATCCTTAGTGTCTATCACAGTCAGATGTTATTGCTTTGAAAAATATGACATGCCTTTGACTGTAGATGCGGCTAAGTAAAATGACTAATATTACAAACTAATAATGCTGATTATTATTATAATAAACACATAAACACAATATCATTTGACTATTATGTAATGAACTAGATAAAAAAAAAGGATTTTAAATTCAAAATCTCTCAACCTTGAATCTCATTGAGTGTTTGCATTTTTACGGATGATAAAAGGAAAAATGAAAAATGAAAATGACGTGTCACTGTGAAATAATGAATAAACGCATTTGTATGTCTTGCACAAGATGATCATTTTGGAATCCATCATATTAATACGAGCTGGATCAAAATCATAAAATAGGTTTCATTTTCTAAATGTCCTATAGAAACTTATTCTACTCTTGCTGTTGATGTATTAAAAAATGCACGAAGGGAGTGATTCTTTATTTCTTTGCTAACCAAGAAGAAGAAGAAGAAGAACTTTTAATATTCGATAACATATTTGTTATTATCTTCAATTTGTTTGTCATTTGGGCTTCTGCAAGGAATAAAAGGCACATAGAAAAATAAACAGTGAAAAAAAAAAGAAAAAAAAAAAGGTTGGAAAATCATATAAAAGTTGTCTTCATGGCGGCAGTAAAACTAACAAATAAAACTTTGAGCAGATTTCTTTTTTTGTTTGTTTTTGTTGTTGTCTTGTTTTGTCTCCATTCATGTAGTGAGCAGCAAGAAAATGTTTAAAAAAACTAGGAAAAGGCACCCAAGAAAAGACACAAGCTACAAATTGATAAAGTAAACGATTTGGCAAAAGACAGACAGACAGACAGACCAACAAAATAAGATTTCATTACAACATTGATAGGAATACCGGCATTCTAATGACGGTACCTAAAAATCAACATTAACATATTATTGAGTTTCTTGTCTCATGTACTTTGTTTGAGTTTGTAAGCATAAATTTACGTAAAGAATAATTAAAAAAAAAAAAAAAAAAAAAAAAAAAAAGAAGGCACAAAATGTGAATTAACGAAGCTGCAAAGCACAGGGGGATTGAAGTACGTATAAAATTTTAAAAATGACATTTTAAAAGCAAGGCAGTTCAGGATTGACCGTACGATCACGTGAAAAAAGAAAAACCCAAACCAAAATGTGTTTCTCCATCTCATGACAACCATTTACGGAATGTCTATGTCCATCGATTCCAATTAATCATTATGGAACGAGGAACATAATGAATGAGTACATTAATATGTGTGTATATATGCATAATATATACATGTAAAAAACATTTATGGTACATGATTTATAGTTATATATTATATATATGTATATGTATATAATATATATGACAGATCACGTTATGTATGCATTAAAATAACTTTAATTGCTTCTTATTCAGATAAAAAGTATTCTAAAAAATAATCACAGAGCTTTAAAAAAAAACAAAAAAAAAGAGTTAAACAAAAAAACTCAGTTATGAAACAACTCCTTAAGAGTTAAAAAAATCAAATGAAACGTTATCACTTATCGACGTGCTTTAACATATTTTTTTCTTCTTTCAGTGATCTGCTTATTGCGGCTCTCCTAAAGCCATTGGGTGTGCGCCAGACTTGACATTTTGGACCTGAATTTCATCCAACACGTTATCAATCCTTCCACGCTCACATGACCTTTCGGGTGATTTTCCGCTGCGATTTTGAAAACGGTCTCCATCTCTTCTCCTGTCATCTTTATACCGATGTTTGTGAAAATGGCGCGAATCTGTTAGATGAGATTTCAAGAGAGAGAGAGAGAGAGAGAGAGATATGAGAACGATGTAGATGTATAAATAAAAGTGGATCTTTACATGTATCTTTATCACAAGTGATGTGATTCCTTTATCAGATAAGATGAAATAAGATAAGATAAGATAAGATGAAATAAGATAAGATAAGATAAGATATAATAAGATAAAGATGAGATAAGATGAGATAAGATAAGGTAAAATAAGATTAAAATAAGATAAGATAAGATAAGATAAAGATGAGATAAGATAAGATAAAATAAGATTAAAATAAGATAAGATAAGATAAGATAAAGATGAGATAAGATAAGATAAAATAAGATTAAATTAAGATAAGATAAGATAAGATAAGATAGATAAGATGAGATGTAAACAAAGATAAGATTAAGATAAAATAAGATAAGATAAGATAAGATAAGATAAGATAAGATAAATAAGATAAGATAAAATGAGATGAGATAAGACAAGATTAAAATAAAATAAGATAAGATAAGATAAGATAGATAAGATGTTATTGTCCAGAAGGCATATTTCCATGACGTTACAACATTATTACATTCACTTCCATATCACTTTTTCCAAGATTTGATTTGATTTTACCCACATCCACAACTATGGTGATCTTAGGGTTATTGGTAGGATTCTTAACTTTGCCCAGACTGCCCTGTAAACAGCCAAGGAATCTTCAACGTGCACAGATTGTTCATGTTGTGATCCGCACACAGGACTTCCTTTTTATCACCTGTCTCCACTGGGACAAAGTGTCGATCCACCTACCTGGACCAGAGGGGTAGATTTTGCTTGAAAACAAAACATGAGAAATTGTTTCAGCCTTTGGCAGGGCTCGAACGACACTACCCTTTGGTTGAGAGGCTGACAACTTGCCTCTGGACTACAGTCTCCCTTTTTAGGGTAGCATTTCAATATGTCACGATACATGACAGAACAAAACCCCCCCAAACAAAACATAAAAAAACAAAGAAGAAAAGAAGAAAAAAAACAAGCAAACAATAAAACAAAACAGGAAAACAAAGAAGAAAAGAAAAAAACCCATATAAACAAACAATAAAACAAAACAAAAATAACAGACCATAGGGAATATTTCCATTCCATAACTTGCATAATACTACATGCACATTCTACTACACTCAAATGATCTGTGTAAAATTGAAATGCTGTATTAAACCAATCTTCACCCCACTGATCAATACATTTCCAGCGCTAGGCTAAAGAGCTACTATTGAATAGGGGGGTGGAGGGGGATTCAGTGGTACAGAGGTAAGGTGTCAGCCTTTTAACCAGAAGGCCATGGACTCGTGCCTGACAGGTTGAAAAGATCTGCACCTAGCTTTGCTGGGATTTGAACCAGGGACCTCATGATCCCCTAGTTTGGGCAGACTAACCACTCAGCCACCGATGCCACTAGGAAAAATAGCCGTCTACAAGAAAGGACGGGATGGCGGCCTACCTCCTCAAAGCTCCTGGGTAAAAGCAGATCCCGTTCATGAACTTGGTACTGACTGTAGACTGTTGGGAACATCAGGCCATAAGCAAATGCCTCGTCACCGTAGTTTTTGCGATCATCAACCCTTTTTATTCTTGGAGCAGCAAGATCAGATCGAACAGTCGGAATGCCGTAAGATCTGAAATCTGCAAAAGAAGAAATTGTTGTTGGGAAAAAAAAAACCCAAAACAAAACGTGTCAAATCCCATCATTCTCTCTTCTGACATCCATTGTACACTAACAAAACAACCCAAAACAGAAAAAACAAAACAAAACAAACAAAATTCAACTTAAATACGGACGCTTGAACGCGATAAATGCGGCATTGCTGATCTGAATTTGAAATTTCGTTTTACTGTAATGAATTTAGTAGATCATTTGGCCTTCTGATGAAAGAAAATCAGCCTCCTTTTAGCTGCCCAGACGAAGATCTTTGAAGGGGCCTCTTAGACATGAGTATAAAAGAAAAGAAAAATGTAACGCAGGAAAAGCGGCCTCTTAAACTGAGACCAATGTGTTTATTATTTATGGCCTCATCTATATATATATAAAACTGTACATCTCAAACTTTGATCGCTCTAATCTTCGAACCACTGCATCCACAACCACCATATTTCACAGGCAGATTTCAAATAGTCTGCTTTAGGTTCTTAGTGAATAAACTCTTGGGTCAAATCAGTATTTTAATTGATTGGAAGAAGATTGTTTTGCCTGCCATCCACGAAACATTTTATTGTCATTGTTACTCATTCCTTCACTTCCGGTCATTAGAATGCAATGAAAATCCCGCCTAACCTAAGAATCGAATACTGTATCGGTACTTGATGTCACCCTGCACCCGTTAACCTTATTGTGTAGTTTATCATTGAAGAAAGTAGATTGTGGTAAAAGAGTAGATCTAATCCTAATCATATTTTGTCTACGGGCATGCTTGTCTTATTATAATTAAGAGATCCTGTAAAAAGGAAAACAAACCCAGCCCTACCCAAAACAGAACACTTTGCATTCATAGTATCATTATCCGGGCAGTGGACAGGACAGGCAAGCACCTGTACGAGGAGTAGATGATCCTGCCCTCCACGAGTCTCCTGCTGCCTTGCAGGCAGGTCTTGACTGACCAAAGGCTAAGGGAGTTAACCCTGACAGAAAATAACAACCTGCTGCCTTGCAGGTCGGTCTTGACTGACCAAAGGCTAAAGGAGTTAACGCTGACAGAAAATAACAACCTACTACCTTGCAGGCTGGTCTTGAATGACCAAAGGCTAAAGGAGTTAACCCTAGCAGAAAATAACAAGGTCTGGTAGGGGGCCTCAAGGTGGCAGCCCCACCATCTACCTAGGGTACAGTGGACTAATCCCTGCTTATCCGAAACCTAACTTATGCAGAGAAATAAATATAATATATCCGGCTTGACCTTTCAACGATGAAAATGGAAACGAACACGGACTGTGATTTTTGGAACATGGAATGTTAGGGCAATAGATGGAAAAGAGTTAGAATTAGTTGAAGAAATGGAAAAATTCAAAGTAGACATTTTGGCTATTACAGAAACAAAGAAAAAAGGATTAGAAATAGAAAATGTAGGACCAAATCATATTTTAATCTTCTCAGGAGTAGATGTCAAAGCTAGAGCTAGAGCAGGAGTAGGTCTCCTAGTGATTAAAAGGCATGAAAAGCTACTATAAAGCTAGACATTTATAAGCCCACGGCTATTAGAGGTAAATATTAAATCAAAAGGAAGAGAAATTAAATTGTTAATAGTTTATGGGCCAAACAAAGACGCCACTAAAGAAGAAAAAGATATCTTCGAAAACCTTTTACAAATAGCTGCAGAGAATCTTAAATACAAACAGGAACTAATGGTTTAAGGAGATTTAAACGCTAGAGTAGGCAACAATATAGAAACATCAGGAGGAGTAATAGGTAAAGAAGGAGAGACAACAACTTCTCCAAATGGAGCGAGACTAATAGATTTTTGCCTAAAGAATAACATGAAAATAGCCAACACCTTTTTTCCTCATAAAGATATCCACAAATATACAAGAGTAAATGAAGACAGGTGTGAAAAGTCAATGATAGACTACATAATAGTTAACAGCTCCCTTTTTTGCAGTGCATTAGATGCAAGAGTAAGCAGAGGAGCAGAAATATTTAGTGATCATCACTTAGTGATTGCCAAAATGAGATTACTGACTGAAGAAAACAAACAGAAAAGGAAAGAGAAGAAAGCTACTAAACTCAAAATAGAGGAACTAAATAAACCAATAGTAAAAGAGATATACCAATCTAGGATAAAAAGATTTATGAGTGAAAGGCAGATGGATCTGAATGATAGCACAACAGAAGAAAAGTGGCAAGTGTATAAAGAAACACTCCTCAGTTTTACTGAAAGGTCTGTGGTAGGAAACAAATTATAGGAGATGGAAAAAGAACAGGATGGTGGAATGAGAATGTCAAAACTAAGATCAAAGAAAAGAAAGATGCCTGGAAGAAATATTTGCAAACAAAGAGACCAGAGGATAGGATAGATTACGTGAATAAAAGAACTATTGCCAAAGAGGAAGTGAGGAAAGCAACACAGAAACATTGGGAAGAGTTTGGATAAAGACTTCAAGAAAGCTATCAAGGAAATCAAAAGCTGTTCTGAGGGGCAATGAAGAGCATGAGAAAGACCAAAGCATGCCCAATATGACAAATTAAGAATGCAAAAGGAGAAATAATGAAAGAAGACAGCCAAATCATGGAAGCGTGGAGAAAGTATTTTCAACAATTACATAATCCCTCCAGAACATATAAAACAAGGAGTAAAGATCAATTAGTAAGAGTAACAAGTAATCCAGAGGAGACAGCTGAAGATGTAGATATATCAATGGAAGAAATCCAAACAGCTATAAGAAAAGTGAAATTAGGAAAAGCCCCAGGAGCAGATCAAGTTTATCCAGAAATGATTAAAAACCAAGGGAGAGAGGCAGACAAACTACTACATGCAATATGCCCACAAGCATGGAAGTCCAAACAGGTGCCAGATGACTGGAAAAAAGAACGGTAGTATCAATACATAAGAAAAGATCAACTATGGAATGCTCAAACTATAGAGGGATATCACTACTTAGCATACCAGGAAAAGTGTATGCCAGGATACTGGAAATGAGACTAAGGAAAAGAGTAGAGGATCAGATTGAAGAGCATCAGTGTGGATTTAGACCAGGAAGAAGTGTACAAGACGACATATATACAATTAGACAAATAATAGAAAAATTCCTTGAGAGAAACATTGACTTGCACCTGTGTTTTATAGATCTAGAAAAGGCATTTGACACTGTGAGGAGGGATGAACTATGGCGTTCCTTAAAAGAACACATTGTAGAGCAAATTTAATAGAAGCCATCAAAAGCTTTTACAATAAACCAACATGTGCAGTGAGAGTAACTGGAAACATATCTGCACAATTTGATGTAGATATAGGGGTAAGACAGGGTTGTATCCTAAGTCCTCTTTTGTTTATCACATTTATGGATTCAATTGCAAAGGCATCCTCAAAAATGAAGAAAATGAATGTAGGTATGTGGAAGCTCAAACCAGTAAATGTATCAATGCTTTCATGTGCTGATGATTTAGTTCTGTTTGGAAAATCAGAAAAGGACCTTCAGTCGAATATCAACATTATGAACAATGAACTAAATAAAAGATAAATGAGAGTAAATGCAAAGAAAACCCAAACAATGCTAGTAACTAGGGAAGCTAAAACACAAAATCTTAAATTGGGCAGGGAGAATTTAGAACAAGTTCACAACTACAATTACTTAGGAGTAATGATTAACTCTGAGGAAAACTAAAAGAAGAAATTAGCCAGAGAATCTAAAAGGCAAGTGCAATATATTATAACCATCTAGGAAAGGCATCTGTTGGTAAACAATAATTGTCAGCAAAAACCAAAATGGCAGTATACAACACAATTTATTGCCCTACTCTCCTCTATGGCAGTGAAACCTGGACCTTAGACAGTACAGAATACAGTAGAGTACAGGCAGCTGAAATGAAATATCTAAGAAGAGTAGTAGGAAAACTAAAAGAGACAAAATCAGAAACACAACAATAAGAGATCAGAAAGCATAAAAACTAAGATCAAAATAAATCGATTGAGATGGTTTGGGCATGTAAACAGATTGAAAGACAATGGAATAGCTAAATCAGTATACAGTGCTAAAGCCCAAGGTAAAAGACCGAAAGGCATACCTCGTAGACAGTGGGAAGAAGATATAAAAGAGGCATTGAAGAATAGAAATTTAACATTTTTGGAAGGAAACAGAAAATGCCAGGACAGGGCATCCTGGAGAAAGATCATCTTGGGCATCCGAACCCATACACCGAAAGGTAGAATGGCAACTGATAAAGAAAGTATCATTACGGTTGTCTCTATCATGATGATGATACTGTAGAGATTACAGTTGTTTGATATTAGCAATATTGCAATGGATTTTTTTTTCTTCACTTTTGTTAGTTATTTACATGGTTATAGATTTTGTTTTGTGTTTTTTGGTTTTATTTTTTTTTTGTGTGTGTCTTTTTTTTTTTTTTGTTGTCGTGGGTATTTAAACAGTTTTTTTTTCTGAGCTTCTTCTATTGTTCATGTTAGAATAATGCCAATAAAAATTTATTTTTTTTCAATATAAAAAAATCCAAATATGAAATGACAAACCAAATGCCAAAAACTCACTTCTGGTGCTAATTCCTCCCGGCCCGACGACGGCATTGTACATGGCATTAGAAGTGCTGTGATTTCCGATGCTGTCGTCAATCTGTTTCTCCAGAGTACAAGGGGTGACTTCGTCAGCTTGTGGCGTTTTTGGGACAAGATTTTGTTCATCCACAATCTTCTCGACCTGTCCGCTTGCCATTGTGGCCTGACCATTGCTGGTGCCTGCAGAAGAAGAAAACTCTCATTTGATCCATTGCTCAAGAAAAGGGCGGGGAAAGTATCGATGGTATAACAGCGTATAAAAAAATCATCAGAAAAAAAGTACAAACAAATAGAAAAAAAGAATAGTTTCTAAAATAGGAATAGTTTCTTTCCTCATCTCATCCTTAGCTCTCTAGCACCTGGAAATTGAGTGACAGTAAGTAACAGTTTACCTCTCTAGCACCTGGAAATTGAGTGACAGTAATTAATAGTTTAGCTCTCTAGCACCTAGTAATTGAGTCACAGTAAGTAACAGTTTAGATCTAGCACCTGGAAATTGAATGACAGTGACAGTTTAATCACCTGGAAATTGAGTAACAGTTTTTAGCTCTCTAGCACCTGGTAATTGAGTGACAGTAAGTAACAGTTTAGCTCTAGCACCTGGTAATTGAGTGACAGTAAGTAACAGTTCAGCTCTCTATCACCTGGTAATTGATTGACAGTAAGCACCTGATAATTGAATGACAGTAAGTAACAATAACAGTTTAGCTCTCTATCACCTGGTAATTGAGTCACTGTAAAGTAACAGTTTAGTTCTCTAGCACCTGATAATTGAGTGACAGTAAGTAACAGTTTAGCTCTCTATCACCTGGAAATTGAGTGATGGTAACCTGGTAATTGAGTGACAAAGTAACAGTTTAGCTCTCTAACACCTGGTAATTGAGTGACAGCAAGTAACAGTTTAACTCTCTAGCACCTGGTAATTGAGTAACAGCAAGTAACAGTTTAGCTCTCTAGCACCTGGTAATTGAATGACAGTAAGTAACAGTTTATTCTAGCACCTGGTAATAATGAGTTGATGTGGAAGAGTGAAAAAACCTCCACAAAACCCTCCAAACCTGGTAAACACCTCCCTACACCCCCAACACAGTGATCACAAAAAAGGCTGGTTCAAGCAATCACAATTCTAATACAGTCCTTGAGGCATCTGTGGCTGAGAGGTTAGATTGCTAGACTTGGGATCATGAAATCCTGTGTTTAAATCCTAATAAAGGTCTGCTGTTGTGTTCCTCTGGAAAGACACTTAACGCACACTTTTTCCAAATTGACCCAGGACAAAATGGGCACAAGCACCAGCTTGGAATAAAAATAAAAACCTGCGTCAGACTAGTGTCCTGTCCAGGAGGTGATTATTCTCACCCGTTCCTGTTCCTGCCATTAGAAACCTGGATAAGCTACAGCATTATGGGCCATAATGGCTTTGAAGGAACTTGCTCTACAGCCTTTATCTCAGTTATGTACGAAGTACAAATAAATTAGAATGGCTACTCTTTAGGCTGGCTGCTTATAGTTTAACCTCAAGTCTAATCAGAGATAAATGTACAGCTTAGATATCAGTAATGTTAAACATTACTTGACAACTTTAAATAGGTTTTACTGCAAGCGGGAATATCAAACTCTATACATACATTCATGCAATCATGTCATGTATATGAGAGATGGGGACTGTTGCATCGTTGAGCTTAACCATTAAAATTTAAAAGCATTGTTAATTATCTCTACAATTCTTCTTAACATCGTATAACTGTGAGGGGGACTCGGTACTCCAGAGGCAAGATGTCGGCCTCTCAACCAAAAGGTAATGGGTCGAGCCCCCACCGACAGTTGAAAAATAATTTCCTCAAGTTTTTCGAACAGCAAATAAAATCAGAGCGGTAACGAAACGCAATGACGGAGGGAATAACTAAATGTTAAATTCTTCTCAGTTGAAAAAAAATTCTAACCTGGCTCTTCGAGTCCGGTTGGCAACTTTTCTTTCCAGTTGAGAAAGTTTGAAAACTCAGATAGTCGATCATGCCATCATAATCCACATCACAATATTCCAAGACCTGTTCTAGGATTTCTCTGTCTACTGGCAGTCGATATTTGACACACACATTGCGAAGATTTGAAAGAGTTATCTTTCCTTTTCCTTCCTGTCACATGGAATAACCGAAAAGGAGTGATCAAACATGATTTCATCATTTAATCCCTCAATTAAAATTTAAACTTTTTTTTCTTTCAGATGAGAGCAATTAGTCAAAAGTATTGAAATAAGTTGGAACTTCAAAAAGGATGTAATTTCAGGTATAAGAGAATTTAATGTTTTCCCTATGCTTGACAATTTCATTCCAAATAAAACTGTTTTTAATTAGGGTGTGTTCATTAACTGTTCATTTATTCTCCTTTATGGCTGGTTTTTATCTTATGTACAAGTAACATAAATTCCTGCTTATCTTTATCCCCATTTTGATATGAATTCATTACTCTCACATGTAATCATTTTAATGATAGCAAATTCAACCACTCAAGCTTGTAAACAAGCATCCTTTTGTCTTGAAATATATAAAAAAGAGATCTAAAAGGAAATTGATGTACTCTCAACTTTTCAAATTTGGAAGAAGCTGGTCTAAATAAATATATCAAAATCCAAAATTTGTATATATACAACATGCCCGTAAATAATGTCGGATTATGATTTCTTTTATTATAAAGCTGAGGTCTCTTGTTTATTGTATCAGTTATGGGTGATATAATGTATGACTATTAGATCAAATCAGTACTCGATACTGAAGCTACGTGGGCTTTTTACGTAGTACTCGATACTGAAATTATGCAGATTTTTTATCGTTATGACCGGAAATCAAGAAATTAGATCTAGTAAGAACAAAAATTGTCATGGATCGCAAGCAAAATGATCTTTTTACGATCAATCAAAATATTGATTTGATCCAAGAATTTATTAGCTTAGAACATAAAGTATGGTGTTTGAAATCTACATGCGGAATATGGAGATTTGTGAGTGCAGGGATTCCCGAGTTATAAGCGGTCAAAATTAGAGATGTTCAGGTTTATATATTTATAGATATATATACATAATATATATAAATAAAGTCTCACCTCATCATAGAACTTAAAAGCCTCAAGCAGTGATGAGAAATGGTGGTAGTTGAGTTTCTTTAACTGTTGCCTCATAGCGGCCACGACGGCTCTCTGACTCTCTTTACCTCGTAAAGTGTTATCCAGGTTACGGTTGTGGATTAAGTCCCCTGCTCCATAGGGATCGGGTTTATACAGGATACCGAAAGTGTGGTCAGATGGCACATTCAAGGTGTCTTTAATCCTACGGATACGAAAAGACAGCTTAACATTCAATTTTCTTTTGTTTCTTAATGTAAAAAATTAAAAAAAACTTTTATAAAATAAATTTCACAATAAGTATGAAATGAAATGATTGAAATAAACCAGATGGAAAGTTTTAACTCACGCTGACCTAGACTTCTTGTAAACATTACGTACTCACTATCATTATTCCCTAAACTGTCTATTTTTTGCTCTTTTAAAAATCTAGCAAAAATCTTACAACAGCAGAATGAATTTATAAATCTGCGCTATGTGGTGCAGCTGAAAAGTAATGCACAGTCGTAAATATCTCAAAAAATAATAAACAAATTTACTTGTGTTGTATATCAAAATAAAGCTTACGATGTTGGCTCCAAAACAAACAAAATATTTTTCAACTTAGTCCCATTTTTACGACGCAGATGCGCCAACTTGGTGTTAGTCCACGAATACCAACGTCGAAAAATTCAGGAGTCTTGCTTCTGAACCAACAGCACACAGCTGCTTGAGTTTCATAATTGTTGTTGAATTGATGTCCTTTGAGATCTGACTTTTAAGTTTGGTAAAAGAACAAAATTCTGAAGTGGCAAGATCAGGGCTGTACAGAGGACGTGGGACAATCTTGAGGAAGTTCAGAAGCTGCAACGTATCTTGGGGTTTTTGACTAGTTTGTGGACAAGCGTTATCATGCTGGAGGATGGGATCATTCAACGGGCCAACGCGGTGTAATCATGGTGCACAAATCTTCCTCAGTGTTTCAATGTATCGACATGAGTTAATGGTATTGCCTTTTCCCAGAAGTTATAAGCATAAGATACCCCTGCAGTCCAAAAACACAGTCAATATGAGGCTTCTTATTGAAGAGAAGAGAAAATTTGAACGCCAACGTGATAATTACACATGATGTTTTCTTTGCGCATACGTCAATAGGAACTGGGGTAATATCTTGAAACAATTAGATGACAGCAAAGAGAATTGGCCGATATTTAATTTGATATACAACTTGAGCCATTCCCTTGTATAGCTTTTGAGTTATTCAAGAATGTGCATTAAAGATCACCCTGCCCTAGTATATAAAATTTGCTCTTACGGGTCGTGAACTTGGCCGAGTTGGGGTTGAGACCTCTCCCTGTAGTCTTCCACGCGTTTACTGACAATTTTTGTTGCCTTGTCTTGTTGTGTCTCGTGGATCCATTTCAAGGTCTCTCTGGTAGCCTTTCCGTTATTGTCGTGAGGGTCGGTTTGCCATATTTTTTCTGTTATGATGGTAATAATAGTAATGAGTCACTTGTATAGCGCGGTTAAACAGAAGAAAAAAAATCTCAACACGTCTATGCATAAAACATTTTCTCAACCAATAGCACCATACCATCACATTGGGTGGGATGGAAATTTTCATTCAAGTTTTTTCTTAGATTCATGTAAAGAGAAATTTAGCAGCAAATTTGTCACAAGAGCTTTGGGTATGATTAAAAATTTGGGTACAGATAGTTGTCTGACATTTGATGATCTGCAAATTGAATTTATAAGAATAGCAATATGAAACATAAATTTAGTTAAATTTTTCAAAAAAAGTATTCAAAAGACCAATCACTTAAATGTTTGGAAACAAATAAAAGACACACAAGTTGAAAATCTATCCATTTGCCTCTTACCCTTCCTTACTTGCACAGAATATCACAGATGCATGAAAAAGAGGAAAACGTATAGGAAAAAAACACGTTGTGTGAAATTCTCATCATATAAACGTATTATCTCACTATTCTTACATTAAAAAATAAATATTTATATTGTCACAGAAGTGAAAAAAAATAAAAGTTGAGACGATAAGTTTTTACAATTTTTTAACAGTCGCTAACACGTTGATATAATCCTACCTCAGTATGAAAGCTTGGGTTGGTGTAACTTCGACAAACCCGCTCCAGTGGATGATAATCAGCGTGTGATTTAACGTAGAGTTCATGCCCTGCATCTGCCTCTTTAAACACTTGAGCATAATTTTTGTTTGGGTTGATCAAACCACCAGCGCCGATATCTGTAACAATTTTAAGAGTTTGAAATAACTGCTGGCAAAAATACATTTTTAAAGAATCTAAAAAACATACTGGCAGGCTCATCTGATGTCAGCAATGAGCAGTAACATCACATCAATACCTAATGTATTGTAATACCACACACACCTTAACCTTCCATCTTTACATGAACTTATCTCAGGAGAAAATTGATGAGTGCCGCCAGTCATTTCTAATTCATCATTCACCTTACATTTTATTGTGACAAATACACAATAAAAGCTGGTATTGATTCGCAAGTTAATGCAAACATATAAAAGACACATTCTGCTCTCAACACCCCCCCCCCCCCCCCCACACACACACACAAACTCCCCCTTGCTTCTGAGTCCAAAATTTCATGTTATTAGCTGCTAAACCTTCTTATGACTGATGTAGAATTCTTATATATGATGAGGCTAAATAGAAACAATTTTGTTGGAGTGAAAAAGTGTTATTACATCAACATGTTTTTATAAGCAGTGAACACTGTCATCATCATCTTCATCAAAGCCTTTCACCCCTACCAGGGTATAGGCCACAGATAAGAGACTTCCATCTTTCATTCTCCTCGGATATCTTTCTTAGCACTTTCCAGATGACATTCAATCCCTTTCAGTCCTTTTCTATAAGGTTTACTCCTCGAAATGTCCCAACATTTGAGTTGAAAAGCCTATCTTTGAGCCATTCTTGATTTTTTTTTTGCTTTCCATCCTGTGAGCAATTTATTTGTAGTAAATTATGTCATTAAATATTCACCCATCAAGATAAAATTGCTTATGAAGAACACTTTTCATAAGAATTTTTCCTTTAGATTTCTGCTCCAATAAACGGTGATCTATGCAAATGTGTAGGATCATCGATTATTTCCCCCAGACGATCATTAAAACGTTAGTGACATTCCTCACATAGACTTCACATGCTCCTCCTAAGACGGCCAAGCTTTCTGCTTATCTCTAATTGGACAAAGTACTAGATCTCAAGCCTACCTTGGCACATGTGCTTATCGCTACCCAAAAAACCCATCCTGGTAGTCTACACCGAATTTATGACCTTGTAGATTTTTAGTGTCACTTTGTTAGCAAATCTTTTTTTATATCGGAAGTACTGTAATAATAAAGTTTAAACAATTTATTAGAGAAGGAGTCTTTACTCTGGTTAAGTTTTCACCATGCAAGTTGAACCCATTTTTCATCTAGAAAGTGATAAAAATGATCGAAAGATCAGAATCACTGAATCTAAAAAATAAATTGATATAAATGGACTCACCAAGTTGGGTTGGAATGCCAAAGATAAATTTTGCTTTGTCAATGCCATTGGGTAGACCAGGCTTCTGATCATGTGACTTCCCTAAAGGTGCGGCGATGTGGCTCTGATAATGTCTTTCTTTCCTACAGGAAATATATATATATATAGGGTTCGAGAGAAATATAAACTATGAAGGTTTATGAAAATCCTTTGTTTGTTTTTCATAAAAAATATAATTAAACAGCCTAAAGTGAAAAAAAAACCCCCAACCCAACCCACATCAAACAAATTTAACAAATAGAGAAAACTATTTTAGTAACACATAACATTAAATAACACAAAACTGCATATAAAACCAAACTCAAAATACTTATAGAAGAAGAAAAAAAAAGCTCATAATTTTTGTTCAAGGTTCTTTTAGATTTGCTTTCCCTTTTTTAATCTTTTAAAATTTACATATGACGACTTTTATATAGAGGCTCAAATAGGTGTTGAGAAAACTAATTGGTATACACAGTGGAACCTCTCCAATCGTTTAATTATCTCCTTGGGAGTCCACCCTTGTGATTGCCAGGATAAACGGGGAATGAAAGGCTACACCAGTGCATGATTTGCTTTTTAAACGCCACCTCATATCAACATCGCACTGTATTGTTAGGTAGATGAGCAAGGGCCGCTTGATTTCACACCTGGACTTATATCATTGCAAACTGTACTTATGACATTGAGTACATTATGATGTAATGTATAACCCATATAGCACTAAAGTAGGGGTAGTGATTGATGCTTTGCTCACACATTGGCCAACTTTGGATAACAAGTAAATGTTGGAATAAATATAAATAATGGTGGGATAAATGGTGATGATAATCAACGAAAAACTACATGAAAAATTGTCCCGATTAACTGGAGACCTTTCCCGTTTAGAGGGGGAAAAATATATAGAAAAAATTCTGTTCCAGGGATTTCTCGTGTTTCCCGATAAGAAAATCACAAATTTTAAATCAGAGATTATAAATTGCATCAATTGCACATTCCATTGAAACAAAGAGTTTATTATTTAAACTAGTGATATTTATCTACAGGCACAGTTAAAACTGTAACAAAATAATTTTCCCCCTCATATATATATCTGGCTTATCTTACCTGTCTATAATCCTTTGCTGGAAAGTTGTCTTTGGAGGTGGATTGACAGCTTCCTTTGAACTGGAAGAAGGTTGGGTATTAACGCCATGACACATCTCGGCAGCCCATTGTCTATGCGGGTCATTTGCTCGGCCATAAAAAACTCGCATTTGACCGGCATCAGGCCGTACTGTTGCCCTAAATTTTCGAATGACATCTGCAGATGGAGGCTGTAGACAAGGAAAATAAAAATTGCTCTTCTTTCATTGTTCACACAAAGAGGGCTAAAAAAAATAAAATAAAAGTTTCTCTTGACTAAGATAATAAAAAAACAGAAAAAACAACCACAAAAGAAAGTGGACTCAAATTTTGTACAAAATTTTGTGTAAAATGGACCAGTATGGTTGATTTCATGCATACTTCATGTCGGCATATTTTCTGTCTTCAAATTTGATGATGTGGTTAGTTACATAACAAAAAAACATAATTATTTTTGTCTTCACAAAACTATAGAGAAGGTATAATCTTTTTTCAGCAAAATAAAAAATATACTATCCTATTCCTCAATTTCACTTTATATTGATATAATTAAAAGGAAATTCATAATCAAATAGACATTCTTACCCTATCATTTGTAGGCCGCAAGCATTGTTTTGTGGTATCCCCAGATGACGTAAGTTTACCAGCCTGTAGACAGAATGAGCATTGCTCCTGATTAAAGCCTCTGAGTACTTTTCTTTATCAAAAGTCATTATAAAATTTTTTATAATCAATGGCACTGAAAATATCTGAAGATAATGAAAAAGTTAAAGAAAGGTCAAGAAGACAGGAATCACATACAGACAATCAAGATATTAGATAATAATTAAAGATCCTTTTAAATCCAATATATTTTTGCTAAAGATTACATAAGACACTAATGTGTCATTCATCACATATCATTTTTGTCACTGAATTAGTCTAATCCAACAATTCTCTTCTTCAGTCTCAGTGTTTAAAAAAAGTCAAAACTTGCCTAGATCTAAGTTACAGTAAAAAATAAAATATGAAAAATCAACATATTTTAACGTGAATTTCTGATTCTATTCCTATTTCCTAGTTCCAGAAAAGCATAATAATGCAGTGTCTAAGTTAGAAAATTAAAAGGAATTAAAGTAGAATGTGTGTATCTAGATTTGTCACATATCTTCATATCTTGTAAGCTGTGTACTGTGTATTTGTCAAATTGTCTTGTCTGTCTGGTGCATTGTTTGAGTTTGTAAAGAAAACTTGAAATGGATCCAAGAACTAGATTTAGGAATCACGGAAGAGCTTTGATCTACTAGATTAAACATTATTTTCATATCTTAATTCTATGGCAACTATTTATATGGCAAGATCTTCCTTCAGAGACAGTATGTGTTCAATATTTAAATGTTTTAAAAGTAACAACTTACGGCGAGGAAATGTGGTGTTCGATCTTTATATTTTCCAGCGTATATACTTTTCCCTTGAATATCAGGCAATTTTGTAAGAGTTGCCATTTTGTATCTTAACTAGAATCTAACAACTTGTCAGTGCTGAACTTTTATGTTTGCTGAAATTATAAAACTTCCAAAACTCTAAATCAGAGAAAGAACACTAATCTCGAAGAACCTCCATCTTAGATGTTGACTATTTCCTAGCAACGGTTGGCTGTGGCTATTACTACGTTACTCGTTTCTTTAGAAAAATGTTTATTGGACAAATGTAAATGCAAACTACAATCAATGGTACAAAAAAATGAGAAGTATTGTCTCACTCTAAAATTATTACAATCATTTTGTTATTTTTAAATGAAAAAATATAATCAATAAGGCAAATCTAATACACAAACCTTCTGTTGTATGAATCAACTTATATATTCTATTTCAACGACATAAAAACATTTCCGCTAAAGATGGCGACGTCCATCCGTTTCATCACTCAGTGACTTTCACTTTCTCATTGACATAGCCGGCATCAATGGAGAAGCTTTGAAGCTTTCTTTTTCAACGTTGAATTTTAATTAACATTGCATTAATCAAACTGCAGAATATATTTGGTAACTCACAAACGTTTAAACATGATACTTTTAAGACGGGCCCATTCTGCAGTCTCAAAACTCCTGAAATTACAGGGTAGCAGTGTCAATAGTAGTGGCCAACTAAGGTAAGCATAGCAATCACATCAGACTAAAAAATGTTTTGATGGACCCAAGAATTAAAGATCGTTCATTTGTTGTTGTACCACTGGGATGTTTTGATAGTGCCGATTCTTTTTGTATAGATTTAACACATTAGATTATTTGATCTCCCTAACTGAATTTGTACACAGCCATGTCCGTGCAAAGCTGTGAAGTCTCCAAAATGAAGGATGGATTTGTAGTCTGTAGAGTTACGTAATCTAAACAATCAATACAAATAGATAAATTGCAATTTGCAATGTGAGATGGATTGTTGCATTCTAGCAATCCAATTGTTTTGAGTTGGAACAGTTTTCATGATGGGCTGAAATTTTAACCCTGGTAAGGCTATGACCGGTAAATGCCAGTTTGTAAATGTACAGCACTCCGTTCAGTGCTACGCCCGGGATTTACTGTTTGCCTGCTACAAACCTCTCAGCGTGATGCCAAGGAAGGATGTGTCAAGAGAGGCCTCAATATTCCTCCTTCTTGTTACCCTCTTACTGTCTAGATTACGCTCATGATTCTCTTTTAAAATTGCTCTTCTGATTGGTTAACCATTTAATAAACAGGAAAAAAGACGTGTTCAGGTTCATAAGCTTACGTCCAAAAGGCCTATGATTGAGTATTTCTAAAGGGGTTTGTCCATCATTATCTTTGCCCTTTGACGATGCTAACAGCTGTACTATGCATGAAGTAGGCTTATATACAACTTTCATTTATTGGTCACCCCTATTGTAAAATGGAATGATCTTACTAGGACAAGTCCATCACCAGAGGGGTGTAAATGTGGGCTGGTCTGTTTTGAGAGTGTATGATTGAGCTGATAATAAGAATGCGTATTTTCTTGTTGTCTGTGAACTCCTAGTTTGGCTTGGCTTGGGTGAAAACTGAATTCAATTGATTGGTGATGGCAGCCTCCACTGCGTGGGCAGCCTCCACTGCGGCAATGACTGTCAGCAAGCCAACTAGTGTGTGGCAGCCATGGCGCTGGCTGCGCAAGCCGTTTTTCTAGGAAAACTTTCAATGTTTTTTGTGCTGAAATATATAACAAAACAAATTGTGTTGATTATTAAAATACTTTATATTTGTTAGGGATCTATATATGTGTGTATATGATATTTATCTAGGTCAATATTCTTTTCAGCTGCATAAATCGAAGTGTAACAACTATGAGAAAATCATATATATATATATATCATTGGTAGGGGTGTCATACTCAAACTGTACAAATGTAAACATTCGGTCAACTGCTGTGTTCGTACCAAAATAAAGTTCAAATCCCGTACTATGTCCATCAAGAAAGTTCATAGTAAAATAACAATCCTCTCCATCCTCTTGACAAGCTAATCATCCTTATAGTAAGATAATGATATAATATATATATATACACATCTAATCTGTCAGAAGGGAATCATGGTGGGAGCAAGGATCAATTACGGAGTGGAGACAAAACATTGTCATGCCTGATTAGATAACAGCATGATTTGGCATGATGATGTTTTGTCTCGACTTGGTGTTTGATCCGTGCTTTCGCCATGATTTCCTATGAGTATGAATATAAAGACAAGATGTTGGATAGGATTGTTGAGTCAATCACCCATCCATGTGCTACTTACATTGACTGCGTGAATAAGAAACATCTGTCTTGAACCAAAGAGGAGTGCCTGTATGGTTATAACAATATAATGTGCTGTGGCAACAAATTTTCTGATGATGATCGTGTCAGTTGATTAGTTTTTTAATTTATTATCATTGGGAAAAGATTTCTTGATTCTTTTGATTGAGCAAGAAGTACATGAAGATTTCAGCAGTTCTAGCATCATATAAATACAATTATAATGTGTTTGTCTCATTTTCTTGAAAAGTTACCTCTGCACACTTCCGCTCTTAGAGTTGAACACCAACAATATGTATGTCATGTGTACTGTATTTCAAAACCATACGACATAATAAACATAATTTGCTAAAAAGTTGCTTTTGGTGTTTGTGGTTGCTACGTAACAGCAGGGTTATCACTTTCAGCTTAGAAGTTTAAGGGACGCTTTTCCAAATTTCAGTGACTGAGTGGTTAAGCTGCTGGACTTGTGATTACACGAGGTCTTGGTTTCAAATCCTAACAAAGCTGTCCGATGTTGTGTTCCTTGGAAAAGACACTTAACACTTATTGTCCCCATTCGACCCATATGTAAATGGGTACAAGCATTAGCTTGGGAGTAAAAATCTGCGTCAGACTACTGTCCCTGTCCAGGAGGTGATTATTATCATCTGTATCACTTCACGCGGATTAGCTCCGGCTCTAGTGGTGGCCTTGAAGGAACTTTACTTTTTTTGTTAAAACTTTCCCAGCCTTCAAGTAAACATTTGTTTAATAATGATGCATGATTCATGAATATTTTCTCGATTGTTACTTATCATTTCATTTTCTTTACAAGTGTCATGATTGTTTTTCTTTCAGCTTTAGGAATTCTCGTCTTCTTACTGAAGAGGCAAGAGATCGTGTCACGGGCACTGAAACCAGGAGACCAACTGCATGGCTACACTGTGCAAAAGGTAGGAGTCTTTAAAGTGTCAAATGATACATAGCTTGTTCTTTATTCATAACACATATTATATTGAGGGCAACAACAGGTCCTGAAATCTTAAGAAGTAGGCAATTCTAAAAGACAAGAAAGGATGTAGAATTTTTGTTCATGGCCTATAATATCTTGACAAGGTTGATAGGCAATAGTTATGATTAGAAATATATATTTGCATAGAATTATGTAGACTGCTTCAAAACGGATAGGAACGTAAGGTGGGTTTTTTTTTCTAGAGTGTTTTTCGAGAAAATTTTGATTTAATAGCAGTAATAGTAATGCAGTTTAGAAAGAGGAGGAATTTTTATATGTATACCAATAGTGTCTGTGCAGATGAAAGCGTTGCATTCAAAAAATTTGGTATCTCATTTTTTTTTGAATACTCTAACCTAGTCCATTTTCTTCTTTTCTATCATTTTGTTTTTCTCTGAATAATCGATCTGCCCTTTGTGGAGATATTTTTTCTTCTTTAGTATAGGATGGCAAATTACATACTGTGCTTTGAGACAGACGTTCCTACATCATGAAATATCATTCATTGCTGTCCGGCCATTTTTTGTGATTTCAAAATTGGACGTTTTATCATTTCTGACATGATGCATCCATCTCTTTGATGATGATGTAATATATATATGCATTATTATCCGTTGATCTTTTCTCAGGTAGAGGAAATTCCAGAGTTCTTCATAACTGCAGCTCTTCTCAAACATGACAAAACGGGAGCAGAGCACCTTCACGCTGCCAGAGACGATGACAACAACGCCTTCAGGTGATTGCAAGTTTGTTCATTAAACCTTACCTCAAAACTCTCTCTCCATACCGGGATAAAGACATGGGCGGTGCATGTCGAAAGTGAAGGAAATGACATTGAATACTATTGAAGCCTCATAGAAAGGAACAAAGACAGAGACAAGTACAAATAATAGACAGTAACACATCCTGGTCACAATGGGTATCGAATCCATGACCTCTGCATCGACACCCTTTACTTTGCCATGAAAAGAAGGCGTGGTACCAACAAAATGGTTGCTTTCTTTTCATGGTGAGCGATGGGTGCCGGCGCCGAGGTTGCCGGTTCAATGTCCGTGGTGGCCAACTTTTTTAAATTCTGTCTATTCCTCGTATTTGTCTCGTCTATGTTTATGGGGCCCTAATATTATTTTATGTCATTTCCTTCTCTGTACCAGGAGTACATAAGGCCTGAGCATTTTTTCTCCACTGCTCTCTATCCTGGACTGCTGCTGTTCTGGCCTCTTTCCCGGGAAGGCGAAGGCCATCCCTCTCCATTCCTAGTCTCTTTCTCCACCATTCTGCGTCCCATTGTTTTTGGGCGTCCTCTGTTTCTCTTTTTGCCGGTCCATTCATCAAAAGTAAAGACAAACAAAGTGGGCATAGGGCCATGTCAAAAATGTTAAATTTCAACATGGTATAGAATGAGTTGGAGGGGGGGGATGGGTGGTCGATGGCTTAGTAATTAGGTTGCCGGAGTTGGGATTACGACATCCTAGGGGTTGAATCCAAGCAATCCCCGACGTTGTGGTCATGGAGAAAGATGCTTAAAACACATAGTCTTTTCTGTACTCGAATCTGTTACTGATGGGTACCAGTAATATATGTGGTGTAGAATCATGCGACAGACTTGTGTCCTATCCAGGAGGTGATAGTGATCACCTTTCTGTTCCGCCTCAAGTTATAGAAGCCGGGATAAGCTCCGGCTCTTGTGAGTCGCAAAGGGCCTTGAAGGAACGTATGATATTAAGATGTTCAGCGCCCCTTAGGGACAAACAGGTAATGGAAAACACACAGATAAAAAGTCACAGGCTCCACAGACAGAATTGAACCTCTCATCTCTCAATTGGCACTCATCGCCTTTGTCGTTTGGTCCCTTCTTTCCTTCGTGAAAAGGTGATAGGCGACCCTTATCTATATATATATATATATATATATATATATATATATATATATATATAAAGCCGACTTTCTCTAACTTTGAGCGCTATTAACTCAGGCATTACTCAGTCCGCAATCCTGTGATCTTTGTCCATTTTCATATAAGTGCAGCATTGGCTAGTCCATAAGGCCATTGCTCTAACTTTTGCCTAAAATAAGAAAGATTAAAAAAGAAACAAAAATCAAATTATAAAGGGCCAGTGGTAACAAGTCTAACAACAATTATAGAGAATAAGCATGCCTGGAGACCCGATCACCATATTTCACATGTAGATTTCAAATAACCTGCTTTAGGTTCTTAACGAATGGGCTCTAGGACCAAAAATCAGTATTTGAATTGATTGGAAAAAAATTGTTTGCCTAGGTTGAGACAAAACCTTTTTGTGTTTCTTGCATCCCAATTTCTCGATTTCCGGTCATTAGAATAAAAAAGCCTGCGTAATCTCAGTATTGAGTCACTGATTCGATCTAATAATGATATTTGATATCGCCTGCACCCGGTAAAGTAATGTCTGAGTTTACCGCTGGCAATCATGACACTTCTCATGCTAAGGAATTTGTCATCCAAAGGTAGCGTTTCATTGTTTTCCTTTCGAGTCTTTGAGTACAATTTTCATTCACTAAAGCCGCCATTTTAAGCAGGTTTTATACATATCAATCTGGAATCGTATTACTGCACATAAACACGGTGCAGAGCCCAGATCTGGATTTGATCTAATAATCGCATTTGGATACCCACTCTGAGTGTAACATGTTTGCTTTACAATAATAAATACTTTTCATTACAGACACATACATACTTTTAACGAAATTCTCTTTTCATTGTTTGTCTGGTTTTGCCCCACAGCGTCACCTTTAAAACCAATGACACCAATGGACAGCATACTTTTAACGAAATTCTCTGCTCATTGTTTGTCTGGTTTTGCCCCACAGCGTCTCTTTTCATTGTTTGTCTGGTTTTCTGGCGTCAACCAATGGACAGCATACTTTTAACGAAATTCTCTTTTCATTGTTTGTCTGGTTTTGCCCCACAGCGTCACCTTTAAACGACACCAATGGACAGCATACTTTTAACGAAATTCTCTGCTCATTGTTTGTCTGGTTTTGCCCCACAGCGTCACCTTTAAAACGACACCAATGGACAGCATACTCTTTTCGAAATTCTCTGCTCATTGTTTGTCTGGTTTTGCTCACCTTTAAAAACAGCGACACCAATGGACAGCATTTTCTCTGCTCATTGTTTGTCTGGTTTTGCCCCACGACCTTTAAAACGACACCAATGGACAGCATACTTTTAACGAAATTCTCTTTTCATTGTTTGTCTGGTTTTGCCCCACAGCGTCACCTTTAAAACGACACCAATGGACAGCATACTTTTAACGAAATTCTCTTTTCATTGTTTGTCTGGTTTTGCCCCACAGCGTCACCTTTAAAAACGACACCAATGGACAGCATACTTTTAACGAAATTCTCTGCTCATTGTTTGTCTGGTTTTGCCCCAATGGACAGCACAGCGTCTGGTTTGCCCATTCACCTTTAAAACGACACCAATGGACAGCATACTTTTAACGAAATTCTCTTTTCATTGTTTGTCTGGTTTTGCCCCACAGCGTCACCTTTAAAACGACACCAATGGACAGCATACTTTTAACGAAATTCTCTGCTCATTGTTTGTCTGGTTTTGCCCCACAATGGACGTCACCTTTAAAACGACACCAATGGACAGCATACTTTTAACGAAATTCTCTGCTCATTGTTTGTCTGGTTTTGCCCCCCACAGCGTCACCTTTAAAACGACACCAATGGACAGCATACTTTTAACGAAATTCTCTTTTCATTGTTTGTCTGGTTTTGCCCCACAGCGTCACCTTTAAAACGACACCAATGGACAGCATACTTTTAAAGAAATTCTCTGCTCATTGTTTGTCTGGTTTTGCCCTCTGCTCACAGGTTTGCGTCACCTTTAAACGACAAATTCCAATTGGACAGCACAGGTGTGGACAGCACAGGTGTGCACATCCTTGAACACACCGTCCTCTGTGGGTCCATCAGCTTCCCGGTGCGAGATCCGTTTTTCAAAATGCTCAGTCGCTCCATGGCCACATTCATGAATGCCCTTACAGGTACGATTATAAGGCTCACACTAAACACCCAACGAGAGACGGTAGCGGAACTAACAAAAAAAAAAAACGTAAACGGTATAACACGAATACAACAGCCCTGCCTCCCCCTCTCCCTCCTCCTCCTCCAAACAGAACGACCAAAACAAAGGCGAGAAAAAACATGCCTCAAATTCCCTTTAAATATAAAATATTGAGGTGGGGGAGCAGAATGGGAGATGCTAATTGTTTTTTTTTTTTTAGATTCTGTGGTTACTATAAGATTCTTTCTAATTGAAATAAAAACGGTTTGGTATTGAACTCTTTTCCATACTCTTTAAGGCTGGTACCACAATTATGGAGACACTGTGGTTCAGAGGCAAGGTGTCAACCTCTCAATCAAAAGACAGTGGGTTTGTGCTCGAGAGATTGGACAATTTTCTTGGGTTTTCTTGGTGTAAAAGGCACCTCCTCCTGTTAAGGATCCCTTAGTTGTTTACAGGGCTTTTTGGGCAAACGTAGAAATAAAATCCTACTAAACCGAGGTGACCTTAGTTGTGGATACGGGTGAAATCAATTCAAATTAATTAAAAAAGCATTGCAATTATTCTGTGAAAAGCAATTGTTTGACTAAAGCTGAGACTATCATTATCCGTTCCTCTTTGTCAGCTTACGATTGGACGATGTATCCGTTTTCCAGCCAAAATGAGCAGGACTTCAAGAATCTTATGTCCGTTTATATGGATGCTGCGTTCTTCCCCTTTTAAGAGAGATCGATTTCAGGTGGGCGATACACTTTTCGTGTTTTCTTTATTTCATTGCATTCTGAATTACTGTAAACTCTTGTGACTTTCATATTACTCAAGTTTTAAAGAATTACGTTCGTTTGACATATATTTTTCTATACGCTATGTTTCAACTTTGTTTTCTTTCTTTCTTTTTTTTTCAACAAACATTATTAATCTTTTCATCCTCATTTTTTTTTTTTTTTTCAGTCAAGAAGGTTGGAGGCTGGAACATACAGATCCAAACAAGACCAGCTCTCCCATCATTTTCAAAGGAGTGGTTTACAATGAAATGAAAGGAGTTTTTGTGAGTGGACAGACAGCCCATTTCTTTTCTGCTTCAATAGGTAGTGGGTGCTGTAAGCTCTGAGAGAGACAGAGAGCCCTTGGGATCATAAACCAAACAGACAATTCACTACCATTAATTTGCCTCCTTCTACGGCAAAGTGGTAGAAGAAAGTTGCTGTTATTTAAAGCTGCATCCACATGGCTGTAGAGACAGTCAATTTAACACAAAAATTTGTTTTGCTCCCATGTGTGACACCAACGGTCTAGTGATTTGACTGCCTGGAGTTGGGATTAGTAGGTCCTGGGTTCAAATATGGGCAATGTGCTGCGTCCGACGTGTCACATTGCGTTCCTGGAGAATAACGTTTAAAACGCATTTTCCTTACTGGAATTAAGCAGAAAAATCATCAGCGTGAGGGGAAAAACCTGTGACAGACTGGCATCTTATCCACGTAGTTGTCAGCCAATACATAAAACATGTATTTAGTATGGATTATTTTTTCCTCTTTGAGTCAGTAAGTCCGTATTTATCTTGAAAAGTGTGTACATGAGTGTTTAAAAAAAAAAAGAAACCCTACGTTAAAGGCAGAAACTCAACAGAGAGGTGTGGGGGGGGGGGGGAAGTCCGGAGATTATGTTCTGAGTACGCAAAGCTATTATCGCACTTCGCAGGAAGGCCAGTGATCGGCTGACTTTTTTTGTTATTTATTTTACTTTGGGGTAAAATTATCAATATTTTTGGGAATGTTGCAGGCTGTCGTTCAAATAAGAATGGGTTTGCGCGGTCTTAGTCTGCTTTTTCGATTTGAAAACGTCTACAGCTATAGATGTATCTAGGGGGTGATGTTCCATCACCTGTATCACTTGCTTCAAGCTACCGATATCAGAATAAGTTCAAACCCTGTGGACTGTACCGTCCTCTAGCAGATTAAAAAAAAACCACTTTTTTTCCAGCAAATAATCATCATGATTTTTTTTTTTAATTCTCATAATTCTCATGAACTCTTTTCTTTCTATTAAAAAAAAAAAAGTTGCTTATCTTTTTTATTTTCTTATTTTTTCTCTCTTTTAAAAACAATTTTTTTCAGTCAAATGCAGATAATGCTTATGCTCAGAGGGCTTTGAACTCGCTGTTTCCCAGTCATACTTACGGCGTTGTGTCTGGAGGAGACCCGGCCAGCTATTCCGTCACTGACTCATCAACAGTTGAAGGAGTTTCACGCTATGCATTACCATCCCAGCAACGCCAAGTAAGACGATTCATGCAACATGACATTATGTTAAAAAAAAAATTTTTTTTTTAAAATCTGCCGAAGGCATGTACTAGAAAGTGAGAGGAGCATATAACAACAAAAATCCCTGAAAAAAAAAGGAAGGTGCCTGAGAAAAATGTGACGTTTTAGGATTCACCCTGGGGTTGTAAAAAAAGTGAGGCTTCGTCGGTAGCTCAGTTGTTAGGGCATCTGGCTATCGCTCAGGAGACCAGGGTTCGAGTTGGTTCCCTGTGCTTTACTTAAATCTGGAAAACAGAAGGTTGATAATAAAGTGTCACCAGAAAAAGTAAACAGTAACAACACAATAACATCTTCACAAATCTAGAAATGTCGTTTAACTTTACTTGAGCTGTTCAATTTAGAATATCCATGCGGAAATCAAAGTCTAGAGTGTGTAGCGTAATGTACGTCTTTCATGCCAGCTTTGTATGTGGATGTTTTCCTAGATGATAAAGAACATATGAATGAAGACGAATAACTTTAGCATGTTAGATTCACCGTGTAGTAAAGCCAGAATGTATCTTTTCTTTGTTCTCATTTTCGAGTGCAATCCATTCTTATAAATGCATAGTACTGTCCATTCTTATAAATGCATAGTACTATCCATTCTTATAAATGCATAGTACTGTCATTCTTATAAATGCATAGTACTGTCCATTCTTATAAATGCATAGTACTGTCCATTCTTATAAATGCATAGTACTGTCCATTCTTATAAATGCGTTCTATAACATTATTTGTTTTCATTTTTGAGTGCAATCCATTCTTATAAATGCATAGTACTATCCATTCTTATAAATGCATAGTACTATCATTCTTATAAATGCATAGTACTATCCATTCTTATAAATGCATAGTACTATCCATTCTTATAATGCATAGGGCTATCCATTCTTATAAATGCATAGTGCTGTCCATTCTTATAAATGCATAGTACTATCCATTCTTATAAATGCATACTATCCATTCTTATAAATGCATAGAATATCCATTCTTATAAATGCATAGTATCCATTCTTATAAATGCTATCCATTCTTATAAATGCATAGTACTATCCATTCTTATAAATGCATAGAATATCCATTCTTATAAATATAGTGCTATCCATTCTTATAAATGCATAGTACTATCCATTCTTATAAGTACAATGCTATAGTACTATCCATTCTTATAAATGCATAGTGCTATCCATTCTTATAAATGCATAGTACTATCCATTCTTATAAATGCATAGTGCTATCCATTCTTATAAATTTTCATAGTACTATCCATTCTTATAAATGTACTATCCATTCTTATAAATGCATAGTACTATCCATTCTTATAAATGCATTCTATCCATTATTTGTTTTCATTTTATAAGTGCTTGTCTATTTCTTATAAATGCATAGTACTATCCATTCTTATAAATGCATAGTACTATCCATTTGTTATAAATGCATAGTACTATCCATTCTTATAAATGCATAGTACTATCCATTCTTATAAATGCATAGTACTATCCATTCTTATAAATGCATAGTACTATCCATTCTTATAAATGCATAGTACTATCCATTCTTATAAATGCATAGTGCTATCCATTCTTATAAATGTATTGTACTATCCATTCTTATAAATGCATAGTACTATCCATTCTTATAAATGCATAGTACTATCCATTCTTATAAATGCATAGTACTATCCATTCTTATAAATGCATAGTACTATCCATTCTTATAAATGCATAGTACTATCCATTCTTATAAATGCGTAGTACTATCCATTCTTATAAATGCATAGTACTATCCATTCTTATAAATGCATAGTGCTATCCATTCTTATAAATGTATAGTACTATCCATTCTTATAAATGCATAGTGCTATCCATTCTTATAAATGCATAGTACTATCCATTCTTATAAATGCATAGTACTATCCATTCTTATAAATGCATAGTACTATCCATTCTTATAAATGCATAGTACTATCCATTCTTATAAAGGCATAGTTCTTATATCCATTCTTATAAATGCATTCTATAACATTATTTGTTTTCATTTTTCGAGTACTATCCATTCTTATAAATGCATTGAACTATAACATTTTGGTTTTTTTCCTATTCTTATCTGACGTCATTCTGTGTGAATGCTTTCTTATTTCAGGTTTTTCACCTATGGCAACTTTCCCCTAGAGAACCACTTGGAATTCATAGACACGACTTTAGACAAGTTTATTAAAATCCCCCTGAATTTGGACGTGCCAAAGAAAGAGATGGGACAAGCCAGTAAGTTGTTGCTGTGTTGATCATTTGGTTGGTATTTTAGAGTAAAGAAATCATGTCTCTCATCACTGATTTTTATATACCGTATTTTTGCACGGGAGGAATTTGAAATATAGAGCAGATTAAAATTACGCAATGGCAATTTATTTTTGTTTCGATTTAGCATGATATTAAAATGTTTGTTTCAATTTGACATCATGTTAAAATTTTGTTTCAATTTAGCATTATATTAAACTTCTGATTGACTTCAGCATTATATTAAAACTTCTGTTGCAGTTTAGCGTTGTATTAAAACTTTTGTTTCAATTCAGCATTATGTTAAAATTTTTATTAAAATTTAGCATGAATCCACAACCTTTTTGTGGTTGAGAGGCAGACACCTTGCCTTTGGACTATGAGTCCCCAAGTAACGGTTTTTTCTGTCTTTCCACCCCCTCCCCACCCCCCTTTGTCAGCGCGTGGAAGAGATGGTCTGTCCACCAGACCCCATGGCAGCAGACCCAGAGAAGCAAACCACCGTGTCCGTCAATTTCCTGTTGTCTGAGTGAGTTGAAAAACAACAAAAATTCATGAATTGGTCCGATATCACGTTTTGGGTTGTTTGCTTCTGCCAAGACCACTTGCGTGGCATCGGTGGCCGAGCGGTTAGGCTGTCAGACTTTGGTTTAAATCCTAACAAAAGCAAGGTCCGACATTGTGTTCCTTGGGTATGACACTTAACACACATTTTCCCCACTCGACCTAGGTGCAAATAGGTACAAGCACTAGCTTTGGGAGTAAGCACCTGCATCAGACTTGAATCCTAGCCAGGAGTATTTATAATCATGTGTTCCGCTTCATGCTACTGAAACCGGGATAAGCTCCAGCTCTATGAGCCATACTGGCCTTCAAGAAACTTTACTGCTATTTTTTACTGTCAAGAAAGACCCTTGATGAATTTCCTCTCCTGAGCAAGGCTTACATAATATGTGTGAAAGCATTATGCATAGTTTAAAAGGATGTGATGAGCTTTTTAAATTTTTTATATATATATACCAGTTGACCCATTGACGCTATCGTACAGTTTATTGAACACAAACAAAAACCAAATTCAAACTTGTCCTCTCCTAGTTTTTAATTTTCCACAGGGTTGAGAGAGGGAATGGCGGTATATGTTGTCATCTTTAGATCTAATCAATGAAAATATTTATGAAGATAAATCAATCTTCCCAGTTAGTGTTTTTGACTATGTCCAACTGTAATATATTCTGTACTGGTTGTGATATATTCAGCCACAGAAGAAACGCTGGTGATAATACTGTAGACAATAAGATTTTTCAAGATGGCTTATTTTATTGCTTTTCTATTATGTCCGAGTGTAGTTTGTCGAATGAATTTAAGTTTGATTTGAATTTCCTAGAGGCTCATTAACAGTTTCAGTCAAGTTTCAAGTATATGAAATAACTTATCTTGTGTCTCAGATAAATGTAACGACTATGCATCTTCATTTTCACCTCTAGATCTTGGTGCGAAATCGATCTCCAATAACGTTAACGTTGATTTGATCATCGTTGACGACTGTCTTTGTGGAAGTCTTGTCATAGATTTTCCTTAACGCCGCCGCATGCTTGTGTTCAGAAATGTTGTAACTCTTGTATTTCCTATTCCCAACAGCATCACAGATATCTCTGAAGCTTTGTGGCCAACATCGTGGGCTATTTGCTGGTGAGTGGAGAGACGGCGCCCTTCTACAGAGCCCTGCTTGAGACCAATATAGGCAGCGATTATGCCCCAACCACAGGGTGAGTGAGGATTCAACATCATGTTTACAACGAAAGTTTAAAATGTGGAATATAAATTTGTATTATTCGTGGGAAATTAAATCTGGTTGTGAAATATACAACATTTTGGCTTTGCTGATTTAAAAGTGAGGATAAATCTATAAAAAAAATTAATTGTTGGTAGATCTCAAGACTGGTGTTATAGACAATAATATAAGTAAGTAAGTAATGGTGTTTTAAAAGACACTGTCATATATTCACATTCTGAAAACACACGTATAAACACATATACAAATACACTCATGCTCTCAAAAAGCACATAATATATAAAGGAACTGAAAATGCCATTTTGTTTCAATTTATATAATAGCAGTTCCATAGGCAGGTCAATTTTCGCTTAGATTTGCCGTATACGTGAATTTATATAAACCTACTTTATTTCTTTTTTCTTCTTTTTTTTTTATTTATCCAGCTACCACGCAAACACGAGGGAAGCAAGTTTTTCAATTGGTTTGTCGAATGTAAAAGACGAGGACGAGGACAAGGTGTTGCAGATTATAAACAATACGATTGACAAAGTCATAGAGTGAGTTGGGGTGGGGGTTTTTTTCACGTGTTGCTTTGGTCACGAGTGTGTTACCATCATTTACGAGTGTGTTACCATCATTTATGAGTGTGTTACCATCATTTACGAGTGTGTTACCATCATTCACGAGTGTGTTACCATTTACGAGTGTGTTACCATCATTTCCGAGTGTGTTACCATCATTACGAGTGTGTTACCATCATTTACGAGTGTGTTACCATCATTTACCATCATTCACGAGTGTGTTACCATCATTCACGAGTGTGTTACCATCATTTCCGAGTGTGTTACCATCATTCACGAGTGTGTTACCATCATTTACGAGTGTGTTACCATCATTTACGAGTGTGTTACCATCATTTACGAGTGTGTTACCATCATTTACGAGTGTGTTACCATTATTTACAGTGTGTTACCATCATTTACGAGTGTGTTACCATCATTTACGAGTGTGTTACCATTATTTATTGCCTCGCCTTAGAAAGAAAGATTATCACATAGCTACTTATAGTTTTAAAAGGAATTCCGTAGTAGAGGAAATCCTGTGACGCAATCAACTTTAGTGTAGCGAAAACCCCTATTTTGGTGTGCCTTAGTATCGGTTTATTTATATCTGGAAAGGGAGAGAATCATATGGAACTTTATCGAAATATTTAGAATGATATGGAGAGAGGAGAACAAAAAGTGTGTTCATCTTAGTGTCAGCCCACATTAGATCTGTTCGTGAATTTGAATCCATTGATTAATTACTGTTGACTGTGAGTATAACAAATAGCCTTGTTATAATTAATAATCTAGCCTTGGTGTTACTAGATTGTCTACTGCAATATATGTAGATCTAGAATGAGTGCCTGCTCGCCCTGTTTACGTTCCTAACAAAGATGACGAATTCAATTTAGGCTTCTGGTAATGACAGATATGTCTTTGTCTGTGGCTGGTTGATGGGTACTGCTGGTAGGTCCCACCTCTTTCATTTTTTGCTATTTTTGTTATAGGTCTTTCATCTCACTTTTCTCTCTTTTAAAATTCTCCCAGGAGTTTACTGGATATGATGGACATGTTACATTTCATTTCACTGAAACATACACCCTTAGATCACCACAAATGGTGGATGGGGTGATTTCAATGAATCAAGCTGAGAAATATGCAAAACGTGTTTCTTTCAATTTCTTTCCCAGGGAAGGCTTCGACAAGACCAACATTGATGCCCTGCTCCACCGTCTAGAACTCGGCCAGAAACACGAGACCAGTAACTTTGGTTTCCATTTGGCCATTGTAAGCTCTTCCATTGAATTCATCTATAACATGCTTTTCTTTGTCTTTTTCACTCATTCACCATTGTAAGCTCTTCCATTGAATTCATCTATGACATGCTTTTCTTTTCACACATTCACCATTGTAAGCTCTTCCATTGAATTCATCTGTGACATGCTTTTCTCTTTCACTCATTCACCATTGTAAGCTCTTCCATTGAATTCATCTGTGACATGCTTTTCTTTGTCTATTTCACTCATTCACTATTGTAAGCTCTTCCATTGAATTCATCTGTGACATGCTTTTCTTTGTCTATTTCACTCATTCACCATTGTAAGCTCTTCCATTGAATTCATCTGTGACATGTTTTTCTTTGACTTTTTCACTCATTCACCATTGTAAGCTCTTCCATTGAATTCATCTGTGACATGCTTTTCTCTCTTTTCACTCATTCACCATTGTAAGCTCTTCCATTGAATTCATCTAGGACATGCTTTTCTCTTTCACTCATTCACCATTGTAAGCTCTTCCATTGAATTCATCTGTGACATGCTTTTCTTTGTCTATTTCACTCATTCACCATTGTAAGCTCTTCCATTGAATTCATCTGTGACATGCTTTTCTTTGTCTATTTCACTCATTCACCATTGTAAGCTCTTCCATTGAATTCATCTGTGACATGTTTTTCTTTGACTTTTTCACTCATTCACCATTGTAAGCTCTTCCATTGAATTCATCTGTGACATGCTTTTCTCTTTCACACATTCACCATTGTAAGCTCTTCCATTGAATTCATCTAGGACATGCTTTTCTCTTTCACACATTCACCATTGTAAGCTCTTCCATTGAATTCATCTAGGACATGCTTTTCTTTCTTTTTCACACATTCACCATTGTAAGCTCTTCCATTGAATTCATCTAGGACATGCACACATTCTTGTAAGCTCTTCCATTGAATTCATCTAGGACATGCTTTTCTTTGTCTATTTCACATTCACCATTGTAAGCTCTTCCATTGAATTCATCTGTGACATGCTTTTTCTCTTTTCACACATTCACCATTGTAAGCTCTTCCATTGAATTCATCTAGGACATGCTTTTCTTTTTCACACATTCACCATTGTAAGCTCTTCCATTGAATTCATCTGTGACATGCTTTTCTCTTTTCACACATTCACCATTGTAAGCTCTTCCATTGAATTCATCTGTGACATGTTTTTCTTTGTCTATTTCACTCATTCACCATTGTAAGCTCTTCCATTGAATTCATCTGTGACATGTTTTTCTCTTTCACACATTCACCATTGTAAGCTCTTCCATTGAATTCATCTGTGACATGCTTTTCTTTGTCATTTCACATTCACCATTGTAAGCTCTTCCATTGAATTCATCTGTGACATGTTTTTCTTTGTCTTTTTCACTCATTCACCATTGTAAGCTCTTCCATTGAATTCATCTGTGACATGTTTTTCTTTGTCTTTTTCACTCATTCACCATTGTAAGCTCTTCCATTGAATTCATCTATGACATGCTTTTCTCTTTCACACATTCACCATTGTAAGCTCTTCCATTGAATTCATCTATGACATGCTTTTCTCTTTCACACATTCACCATTGTAAGCTCTTCCATTGAATTCATCTAGGACATGCTTTTCTCTTTCACACATTCACCATTGTAAGCTCTTCCATTGAATTCATCTATGACATGCTTTTCTCTTTCACACATTCACCATTGTAAGCTCTTCCATTGAATTCATCTGTGACATGCTTTTCTTTGTCTTTTTCACATTCACCATTGTAAGCTCTTCCATTGAATTCATCTGTGACATGCTTTTCTCTTTCACACATTCACCATTGTAAGCTCTTCCATTGAATTCATCTGTGACATGTTTTTCTTTGTCTATTTCATTCATTCACCATTGTAAGTTCTTCCATTGAATTCATCTAGGACATGCTTTTCTCTTTCACACATTCACCATTGTAAGCTCTTCCATTGAATTCATCTGTGACATGTTTTTCTTTGACTTTTTCACTCATTCACCATTGTAAGCTCTTCCATTGAATTCATCTAGGACATGCTTTTCTCTTTCACACATTCACCATTGTTCATGATCTACTGAGGTGTTTGGTTGACCACGTACACATTCGATTGCCAGCGTGCTAGCATAGTAGCCAACTGCATATCATATATCCCCCAGCCGGCCATTTCATTTCATTTCATTTAAAGTCCTTTTCAACTCTCTAGGGAGCATACAGTACAGCAGCTTGTTGGGCGCTGCGTACTAACACACCGACAAGATCTCTAAAGAGACTTTGAAACGAAGGTGCAGAGACTGAATACCTTTTTATCTTCAATTTTCGCCCCAAGAATAATCGTAGCAATTTTAATTCCTTTTTTTTACATGTCTTTTTTTATATTCTCAATGTTTTCAGGCTCTCGCGACCCCTTGGAACCACGGCTGTGACCCCATAGAGTTCCAACACTTGAACAAAAACCATAGAACGCTTCAAGAAAGACCTGAAGGCCAATCCCCAAGTTGTTGCAGGAAAAAGTGAAAGATCTCTTGAAGGTAATCGGCTACCACTGTTGTGTCAGTGAAACTGTCTAAATTCAAAGTTAAAGGATTATAATCGTAGGTCTCAGTCATCCTGTCGAGACACAGCGCTCGATTGGCTTAGTTTGGGAAACGTTTTGTATTGTGTTATTTAAAAAAATTTCTTTATTCGCATTTTTTCTGGAAATGTAGGTTTTGTCACACCAAATGTCTCTCTCCTCTGTCCTTTAACAATCCAATTTGTATAACATTTGGCACACAGGTTCCTCTTGTCAATGTTAATAGAAATGCTATAATTTTTTTTGTATCTTGTAATTTTTTTTAGAAACTATTATTTTTTGTCAAAGAAAATGCCAGTTTTTGCATAAACACGATATATATATGTATATATTTTAAAATTCATTGTATATATTTTAAAATTGATTATGTTACTTCAGATATTGAACGGAAAAAGCAATCTACACAGGTTTTGAGTGATTTTATTCATAACTAAGTGAGGAAATAGATTTCGAAAATTGGGTCCAAAAAAAAATCCAATATGGCGGCGTTGCCATGGCAACCAAGGATGCTACAAACTTTTCAATGAAATAGGATGACTATCTTTTGACAGTTGCTCATATATATATACTAAAAGGAATAACCCAAACTCAAAAGCAAAAAAAAAATTACTTCAGCAGGCATTTAATGTTTATTTCATTGTTCACCAATTTCCACATGTTTTCTTGAATGATTTCCATTGCTGCCACAGAATAACAGACACAGGCTTACATTGACAATGCGGCCAGACGCTTCATTTGCTGACAAAAGGGATCGTGAGGAGCAGGGGAGACTGGAAAAGATGGTGTCCAGCTTGACACCCCACGATCGGAAGGTCATTCACGAGAGAGGTCAGACACCGTTCCAGATACAGTTTAAAAGTTGAATATGGGTTTTTAACAGCCCATGTCCACTCACCAAAATGGCAATGCTCTTTGACTTCATGTCCTCTGTCTTAATGGGGAAAAGTTACAGTCACAGTCCTTCTGCAGTCAAAAAGCATAGTGTACAGTCAAAAAGCATGTACAGTCAAAAGGCATAGTGTACAGTCAAAAAGCATAGTGTACAGTCAAAAAGCATAGTGTACAGTCAAAAAGCATAGTGTACAGTGTACAGTCAAAAGGCATAGTGTACAGTCAGAAGGCATAGTGTACAGTCAAAAGCATAGTGTACAGTGTACAGTCAAAAAGCATAGTGTACAGTCAGAAGACATAGTTGTACAAAAGGCATAGTGTACAGTCAAAAGCATATTTTACAGTCAAAAGACATAGTGTACAGTCAAAAGACATAGTGTACAGTCAAAAGGCATAGTGTACAGTCAATAGTGTACATAGTCAAAAAGTAGTGTACAGTCAAAAGACATAGTGTACAGTCAAAAGACATAGTGTACAGTCAAAAGGCATAGTGTACAGTCAATAGTGTACAGTCAAAAAGCATAGTGTACAGTCAATAGTGTAAGCAGTCAAAAGACATAGTGTACAGTCAAAAGGCATAGTGTACAGTCAAAAGGCAAAGCACAAATAGTGTACAGTCAAAAAGCAGTGTACAGTCAAAAAGCATAGTCAAAAAGGCATAGTGTACAGTCAAAAGGCATAGTAAAGGCATAGTGTACAGTCAAAAGGCATAGTGTACAGTCAAAAGGCAGTCAAAAGTCATAGTGTAGTCAAAGGCATAGTACAGTCAATAGTGTACAGTCAAAATAGTACAGTCAATAGGTACAGTCAAAAGGCATAGTACAGTCAATAGTGTACAGTCAAAAGGCATAGTGTACAGTCAAAAAGCATAGTACAGTCAAAAGGCATAGTGTACAGTCAAAAGGCATAATAGTGTACAGTCAAAAGGCATAGTGTACAGTCAAAAGGCATAGTACAGTCAAAAGGCATAAAAGTGTACAGTCAAAAGGCATAGTGTACAGTCAAAAGGCATAGTGTACAGTCAAAAAGCATAGTGTACAGTCAGGCTTCCTATAACTCATTCCCTACTTGATCTAGAGCCCCTCTTTGATTATGCCTGGACACGCGCTTTATTAAGAAAAGATGTAAACATACAGATGTGTTAACAAAAAATTGACTGAAAATATGTGCTCTAAGCTTGTAAACAGATTGAATTTTGTAAGTGAAAGTGAAAGGCGCTTTTAAACTTCAGTCGAAAATAGTTTTAAGTCAAACTGGATAAAGGGATTGGATTAGAAAATATATTTATCAAATTGTTTCTTGTGGTTTTAAGCGCAACCGTAATGAATTGTGCGAGTCGATTTTTCCAGTTGAAGTGCATCATGCTGAGTCCCAACGGAGATGGATGATTAAAAAACGTCCTGTTTGCAGATTATTACACTCTGTGCACGTTAAAGATTCCCTGGCTGTTGACATGACAGTCCGGGCAAAATTAAGAAGATCCTACCGAGAACCCCAAGATCACAGCGATCTTTTCCAATGGAGCAAAAAATACAAACAGATAGCTGCTAAAGGTTGTTAGTAAAGGAGAGATTTTATTTTCAATTCGACTTTAACGCTTGAACAACATGTATGCAACACAGCTTTCTTGGCATATTTCAATATCCTCCTCGTCTCACAGGGCTGGAACTGCAGGAGAAGCAGAACATCCAAGAAGATATTTCGTGCCTTCCCTCTTTGACAGTCGCTGACCTGGGGCGTGCCATCAAACGTGAACCGATTGAAATGACTCAAGTTGGTGAGAAATGAATATGAAATTTATGTTGAGGTTTTGGTTTATGTTTTTGTCTTTTTAATTTTTTCATCCACATCCTGACAGTGGAGGTCATAGTTCATACTTCTTAGTGTCAGTCAGCCTTGTCACTCTTTCTATCTATCTATCTATCTATCTATCTATCTATCTATCTATCTATCTATCTATCTATCTATCTATCTATGTATCTATATATCTATGTATCTATATATCTATCTATCTATCTATCTATCTATCTATCTATCTATCTATGTATCTATATATCTATCTATCTATCTATCTATCTATCTATCTATCTATCTATCAATCTATGATATCTATCTATCTATCTATCTATCTATCATGTATCTATATATCTATCTATCTATCTATCTATCTATCTATCTATCTATGTATCTATCTATCTATCTATCTATGTATCTATCTATCTATCTATCTATCTATCTTGTATATATCTATCTATCTATCTATGTTTCTATGTATCTATCTATCTATCTATCTATCTATCTATCTATCTATCTATCTATCTATGTATCTATCTATGTATCTATCTATCTATCTATCTATCTATCTATCTATCTAGGGTTTTTTTTTTCAGAATACAAAAAAAAAACAAAAAAACAAGTTCCTCTCATGTGATGGGTTTTTTCTTTTCTTTTTCTTCCCTCTCCTCCTCCTCCTCCTCCTCCTCCTCCTCCTCCTCCTCCTCTCTCAGACTGGACGATATTGCAGACCTGTGAGCAGCCGACAAACGGAGTCACGTACCTACGCATGGCTTCCAACATGGAGGAGTTGCCAGAGGATTTGATGCCTTTTTCGTGCCTGTTCTGCCAGGTAGTAACAAGGTAAGCCTGCCCCTAGTTGCCAGGTGTAACTAAGCCTGTCTGCCAGGTAGTAACAAGGTAAGCCTGTCTGCCTGTCTGTCTGCCAGGTAGTAACAAGGTAAGCCTGTCTGCCAGGTAGTAACAAGGTGCCCTGTCTGCCAGGTAGTAACAAGGTAAGCCTGTCTGCCAGGTAGTAACAAGGTAAGCCTGTCTGCCAGGTAGTAACAAGGTAAGCCTGTCTGCCAGGTAGTAACAAGGTAAGCCTGTCTGCCAGGTAGTAACAAGGTAAGCCTGTCTGCCAGGTAGTAACAAGGTAAGCCTGTCTGCCGCCTTCATTTAGTGGGACTGTCTGACGGGATCTGTCGATGGGTTCATCTGCTCTGCTTATTACCTTTCATGCTTTCACAAGCCAACTTTTTATCTTGCTGCTTTTCCCTTGTGATTTGCCCCGAGGTCACCACACACGGTCGACTTCTGTAAATTTTATTGAATAATAAAAGCAATACCATGCAGTTGTTTAACTGTCTGAACGGGAAACATACACATGATAGAAAGGATACTGGTGACATTTTGTATAGAGTGAAGAAGTGAACGGACAAAAAATAAACAGACAAGAATTAAACAGACAAGAAATAAACAGACAAGAAATTAACAGACAAGAAATTAACAGAAGAAAATTAAACATACGAGAAGTAAACAGACACGAAATTAACAAACAAGAAGTAAACAGACATGAAATAAACAGACAAGAAATTAACAGAACGGAATTAAACAGACAAGAAATATGCAGACAAGAAGTAAACAGACATAAAATAAACGGACAAGAAATATTGACAAGCTTGAATATTGACACATTTGACTATTTTCTCTCTCTCTCTCTCATTGTGTTCAATTTTTTTTCTTCCTTTCCCAGTATGGGCGCAGGGGAGCATGATTTCCTATGGATGTCGCAGCAGCAAGACCTGTACACCGGAGGCATGAACGCCACTCCGCTCATCGTCCCCCACCACACCAACACCAACTGCGTTCAGAGAGCCGTGCTGTTCTCCTCGTACTGCCTGGAGAGAAACTTTCCCAAGATGCTGGGACTCTGGACTAACATCTTAAACGGGTAAAAATGAATGCAAATTTTCTGGCTGTGTTCGCACTGAGAGGGCGATGTAGTGTTATTCCTTTTGCCTGTCATGTTCTCTAAACGCTTCTGCACCCTTTGGACATCTGGGGCCTGATCATGAAGAGAGATTGCGTTATCAACCGAGCTCTTTTTTTCCTCTTGTAAAAGGTCGCAGGGTTTTCGGTTCCATGGATACCCAAAGATTGATGCGGGGCGGTTGGCGGGTGTTGATGGTAGGTCCTACTTCTTTCCTTTCCCTTCTTTTACTTATCTTTCATCTTGCCGTTTCCTTAATTCGCCTCTGAGATTACTGCAATGGTGGATGGGGTAAATTTTAATGAAACAAATAAACCCAAAGATTTGGTTCTGTCTGTCCCCTTTGTACTTGTCTCGTCTTTTGTTCCTACGAGGCTTCTTCAATATAATTTCGTGTCAGTATTCACCACGTTGTGGCGCCGGTAGCCAGGCCAGGTGGTTAGACTGCCAGACTGCAGGGGATCCCGTCTCACGAGGTACCGGGTTCGAATCCTACAAAGCTAGGTTCGATGTTGTTTTCCTTGGGAAAGACACTTCATACGCATTTTCCCCCCCACTCTACCCAGGTGCTAATGGGTACAAGCACTAGCTTGGGAGTACAAGACACCCTGCGTCAGACTAGTGTCCTGGCCAGGAGGTGATTATTATAACCTGTTCGGCTTAGTGCTATTCAAACTGGCATAAGCTCCGGCTCCATTAACAAACAAGAAGTAAACAGAGCTCCGGCTCCATTAACAAACAAGAAGTAAACAGAGCTCCGGCTCCATTAACAAACAAGAAGTAAACAGAGCTCCGGCTCCATTAACAAACAAGAAGTAAACAGAGCTCCGGCTCCATTAACAAACAAGAAGTAAACAGAGCTCCGGCTCCATTAACAAACAAGAAGTAAACAGAGCCCGGCTCCATTAACAGACAAGAAGTAAACAGAGCTCCGGCTCCATAGGCTGTAACGGCCTTGAAGGAACTTTTTTATTTTTTTTATTTTAAAATTTGTTAAACTTTTCATCATGTTATACTAAAATACGCCCAGAAAAGTCAGTACTCTGCTCTGATCTTATTACCCCAAATCTGACACTGAATATAGGACCAACTTTGCTTTTTACTGCTTGAATTGGGGTTATTTTTTATGAGACTAATACATGTAGTAATTTTAGAAACGTCTGCTCCCAAACTCCCTAGCCCCAATTTTTCAGACACCAACCGGCTGTCCACCCTCATCCAGATGACCGCCAGCAGTTTAGCGTCCAGTCTGTCGGATGGTGGACACAGATACGCTATGTCCAGTTCGGCCTCTCCTCGACATTGGCTCCTGGTACCAGGAGATGTTTTTTGGCTACAGTCAGGTGAGAGTCAGTAGTAGAACAGGGCTGCTGCCTGTATTTTTTTTTTGGTGGGGGGGGGGGGGGGGGGGGGGGGGGTGAAAGATGGATTGATGGATTAGTGAAATTTTTTAGTGGAGTGGGGAGAAGGGGTTGAAAGATGGGTGGATGAGTGGGGTTTTTTTTTTGGGGAGAAGAGGGTTGAAAGATGGGTGAATGAATGGGTTTTTTTTTTTTTTTTGGGAGGGGAGAAGGGTTGAAAGATGGGTGAATGAATGGGTTTTTTTTTGGAGGGAGGGGAGAAGTTGAAAGATGGGTGGATGAATGGGTTTTTTTGGAGGGAGGGGAGAAAGGGGTTGAAAGATGGGTGGATGAATGGGTTTTTTTTTGGGGGTGGGAGAAGGGGGTTGAAAGATGGGAGGATGAGTGGGTTTTTTTTGGGGTGGGGAGAAAGGGGGTTGAAAGATGGGTGTATGAGTGGGGTTTTTTGGGGGTGGGGAGAAGGGGGTTGAAAGATGGGTGGATGAGTGGGGTTTTTTGGGGGGTGGGGAGAAGGGGGGTTGAAAGATGGGTGTATGAGTGGGTTTTTTGGGGGAGAAGGGGGGTTGAAAGATGGGTGGATGAGTGGGTTTGACAGCCTGGCTGGTCTTAAGGAGACATGATATAGTCTGAAAGGCCTTAAGGAGACATGATATAGTCTGAAAGGCCTTAAGAAGACATGATATAGTCTGAAAGGCCTCAAGAAGACAAGATATAGTCTGAAAGGCCTAAAGGAGACATGATATAATCTGAAAGGCCTCAAGGAGACATGATATAAAAAGGCCTAAAGGAGACATGATATAATCTGAAAGGCCTTAAGAAGACATGATATAGTCTGAAAGGCCTAAAGGAGACATGATATAATCTGAAAGGCCTTAAGAAGACATGATATAGTCTGAAAGGCCTCAAAAGACATGATATAGTCTGAAAGGCCTCAAGAAGACAAGATATAGTCTGAAAGGCCTAAAGGAGACATGATATGATCTGAAAGGCCTCAAGGAGACATGATATAATCTGAAAGGCCTAAAGGAGACATGATATAATCTGAAAGGCCTTAAGAAGACATGAAATGGTCTGAAAGGCCTCAAAGAGACATGATATAGCCTGAAAGGTCTCAATGAGACATTAGGTGACCTGAAATCGTGCTATTTATGCTCCAGGATGGTTGGTAGTACGCTCTCTTTTTCATGGCTAGGCGGTGGATGCTGACGCAGAGGTCTTGGGTTTGATTCCATTGGTGCCCAAAAGATTTTGTCAGACTATTCCGTTTCTATTTGTTTCCTATAGGACTTCAATATTATTTCATGTATGTATTGTAATCATAGTTGATCAAGGAGGCTGATATTTCTCGATATTTTGTTCGCTCTACTTCCAGGTGCGGACAATGAAAGAGATAGCGGAGATGAGTGACTTGTCAGAAATTGTGTTCAAGCTTCAATCCATTGCTCACTTGGTACTGGACAAGAGTTCACTCAGGTGTGTGTGTGTGTGTGTATGTGTAGATGCATGTGTGTGTGTGTGTGGGTGTGTGTGTGTATGTGTAGATGTGTGTGTGTGGGTGATTGAATGTGGTTGTGTGTGTGTGTGTGTGTGATTGAATGTATGTGTGTGTGATTGAGTGTGTGTGTGTGTGGGTGATTGTGTTGAGAAGGCAACCAATGTTTCATGTCATTCCTGTAAATGATGCTGTTCTAATTTTGTATAAATGTAGCTCTCATTAATCTCCCTCCCTCCCTCCCTCCCTCTATATCTCTCTCTCTCTATTCTCTCTCTATCTCGCTATCACTCTATCCCTCTCTCCTCTCCTCCTCTCTCCTCTCTCTCTTTATCTCTCTTACTCTATCTCTCTCTCTCTCTCTCTCTCTCTCTCTCTCTCTCTCTCTCTCTCTCTCGCTCTCTCTCTCTGCATCTCTCTCTCTCTCCCTCTCTCAGCAGCTTTGTGCCACAACTAGAGCTGCTGTGTTGGCGCCCTGCCTTAGAAAAGATGAGACCTGTCTGAAAACTCTCTCTCTCTCTCTCTCTCTCTCTCTCTCTCCTCTCACCTTCCTCAATTTTCATATGACATCCCTTACAATCAATCATTCAGCTTGTCTTCTCATGCGTTTAACCTCAAACTTTCTCACTCTGTACCTCCTTGCCTCCACCGCCACCCCACTCACCCACCAGACTCAGCCTCAATGCCACGCCCTCAGCCATGGACAGGTCTGTCCAAGGACTCAAGACTTTTCTGACACACGTCAGAGGCGAGTCTCAGCCGAGACCGATTTTTCCTGAGGTACACATTTATGTTTGTTTATTAATGTGTGCTTTACTGGTGTCGTGTCGGTCACTCAGGTGTGTCTGTGTGGGTGGGGGGAGGGGAGGAGGGGGTGGGGTTGATTAGCAGGAAAACAAATTTCAGCCCCTATAGGCCGAAGGAGTGTTCAAAGAAGGAGGAGCTTAGCTTACTTTTACACTGCGACCCTGCACTGTCTTTGTGCAGACGTATGGCTAGCGAGGACCGTGATTGACCTCCCTCCCTCTCTCTCTCTCCTGCTACAGCAGCTTTGTGCCACAACTAGAGCTGCTGTGTTGGCGCCCTGCCTTTAGAAAAGATGTGAGACGGTCTGAAAACAGTGAGGCGAAGAGGCGATGTCCAAAGTGAAGAAGGACAAGGACATTTATTAAGTCATCGCGACCTTGCAATGACAGGGCTCGTAAGTCAGGGCTGGTTAGTTTTGAGAAAACGGGTGTTAAAAGATTTAAAAAAAAAAACATCTTGTCTTTGCAAACGCAACCTTGTACATCACTAAAATTAGCCTAATTTTTTTTTTTTAAAACCTTGATTCGTTGTTTGAAGAGAGAGCACAGGCACTGTAAAAGCCCCTCGTGTGTTTATTTGACTTTTGGAAAAAAATTGGGCTCACAACCCTATCCTTTTATAATAAATGATTAAAGTTCCTTCAAGGCCGTTATTATGGCCCATAGAGCCGGGGCTTATCCAAGTTTCGATAGCGTGAAGCAGAACACGTGATAACAATCATATCCTGGTCAGGACGCTAGTCTGATGCAGGTATTTACTCCCAGGCTAGTGCTTGTACCCATTTGCATCTGGGTAGAGTGGGGAAAATGCGTGTTAAATGTCTTTCCCAAGGAACACAACGTCGGACCTGGCTTTGCTAGGATTCGAACTCATGATCCCCAGTCTGGCAGCCTAAACGCTCAGCTATCGACATCACTGTCATTCTAAGAGCCTGTTATATTTTTTGTTAAAAATCCCCATAGGGTTCAGGTAGCTTGATTGGTAGTGCATGCTCTCTTCAGGCGAGGCGGCGATGGGTGCCGGCGCGTAAATCACAGGTGCAATTCCATGGTGCCCAAAGACGGTTTCTCTTCTGTCTGTTCCTTTGTGTGATTTGTCTCGTCTTTATTCCTACGGGGCTTTGATATTGTGCCAAGTCATTGGCCCTGTGCTGTCATGAGATAGACAGTGTTTGTTCCTTCTACGGGGCTTTGATATTGTGCCATGTCATTGGGCCTGTACTGTCATGAGATAGACAGTGTTTATTCCTACGGGGCTTTGATATTATGCCATGTCATTGGCCCTGCACTGTCATGAGATAGACAATGTTTATTCCTACGGGGCTTTGATATTATGCCATGTCATTGGCCCTGTACTGTCATGAGATAGACAGTGTTTATTCCTACAGGGCTTTGATATCATGCCATGTCATTGGCCCTGCACTGTCATGAGATAGACTGTTTATTCCTACAGGGCTTTGATATTATGCCATGTCATTGGCCCTGCACTGTCATGAGATAGACTGTTTATTCCTACAGGGCTTTGATATTATGCCATGTCATTGGCCCTGCACTGTCATGAGATAGACTGTTTATTCCTACAGGGCTTTGATATTATGCCATGTCATTGGGCCTGCACTGTCATGAGATAGACAGTGTTTATTTCTACAGGGCTTTGATATTATGCCATGTCCTTGGCCCTGCACTGTCATGAGATAGACAGTGTTTATTCCTACAGGGCTTTGATATTATGCCATGTCATTGGCCCTGTACTGTCATGAGATAGACAGTGTTTATTCCTACAGGGCTTTGATATCATGCCATGTCATTGGCCCTGCACTGTCATGGGATGGACAGTTGGTCTTTGTTATTGTATAGCTGATAGCAAATGTCAGGCACCATGTGGCAATATTCCATCATCCCTTTTCACACCATGCGTGGTTGTGGTGTACTAGAGAGCAAGGGAGAGAGGAAAGGCGAGGGGGAGGGGGAGATGGGACAGACATACAGACAGTGCCAGAGAGGGAGAGAGACTGACAAGTAGACAACCAGATATAGGTGGAGAGACAGAGACATAGACAAAGGAGACACAGTTTATATCAGGGGAACAGAAAGAGACAGACAGGCAGGGAGAGAGAGAAAAAGAGAGGCAGAGAATGAGAAAGAGAAGCAGAAAGAGATGTATTGAGAAAGGTGTCATCTAATGAGACAAATGTTTGGTCTATGATTCTCTTCCTGTGACAGATGCAACAAATTGAAGCCACCAGCCATCAGACCCAGTTTGAGCTTCCCTTCACAGTGAACTTCATGGCCAAGAGCTTTCCCTGGTGTCAGATATTCCCATAAAGACTTTGCTCCGTGAGTTTAAATCTTTAATTTGTCTCTCGATATCATAAAAGGATAAATAACGGATTTATAGTCCATATCCCAGCACAAGTGCAGGCTCACTGACTATACATCATTTATCCCCCAGCAGGCCATTTCACTCAAAGTCCTCAACTCCTTGGGAGTATACAGTACATAAGCCTATTGTTAGGCTTTTCAGTACTAACTAACACTCTGACAAGATCTTTCTCTACCTATAGCTGGGTACTCATTCACACCTGAGTCAAGTGGGGAAAGTAAAGTGAATTGCCTTTCCCAAGAGGTATTAACGTTGTGAAAAAACCCCACCTGTGCCCGCCGTGGGATTTGAACCAGCGTCGTCGCGATTACAAACAAGGCCTACCTCATTATCACTTTTGTTTTGACTGTTATGAAGGTCTAGTTTTATTTTGTGCAGAAAGCCGTTCAAAGTACATGAGATATTCATCTTTGTGTACCATTATCTGCCACTTAAAATTTTATGAAGGTCTAGTTTTATTTTGTGCAGAAAGCCGTTCAAAATACATAAGATATTCGTCTTTGTGTACCATAATCTGCCACTTAGATTTTTATGAATGTCCAGTTTTATTTTGTACTAAAAGCCTTTAAAGTACATGAGATATTCGTCTTTGTGTACCATAATGTGCCACTTAGATTTTTATTGAAGATCTAGTTTTATTTTGTGCAGAAAGCCGTTCAAAGTACACGAGATATTCGTCATTGTCTTCCATAAACTACAATTTAGATTTTGGGGGAGACCTAGTTTCATTTTGCGCTAAAAGCCTTTCAACGAACATGAGGTATTCGTCACTGTGTACCGTAAAACTGTAATTTAGTTTTCTTTTGTGAAACCTAGTGTCATTGTGTGCAGACGGACATCATTTTAGACAATTTTCAATCCCTGACCGGAATACTATTTAAGTGATTGATAAGTAAATTGAATTATCAAATACCACCAAAAATAATTGGTTATCGTTGACAGAAGCATTTCTGCTTTCTTGCTTGTTCTTAGCCGTTCATAATATTAATGACTTTATGATTTTCTTTTTCAGATTAAACATATTAGGTTCGCTTATGTCAAGAAAGTTCCTTCACAGAGAAATCAGGTGAGGTTTTTTGTTATGCCCCATTTCACACATGATACAAATAAAGCTTAGCGGGTGCTTCTGGTAGGTCCTTCTTCCTCCCTTTCACTCTTTTACTTCTGTTTCTCGTCTTGCTATTTCCTATCTGAATTGATTTGATTTGATTGACCCGCATCCACAACTAAAGGGATCTTCGGGTGTTTGTATTTTTGTTTTGTTTTTTTGCCCGGACTACCCTGTAAATAGCCAAGGGATCTTTAACGTGCACAGAGCGTTGTAATCTGCACACGGGACCTTTTTTTTTTAATCGTCTGTCTCCAATGGGACTAGGTGCCAATCCACCTACCTAGACCAAGGTGGGGGGGGGGGGTTAGCAAAGTTTTTAACCGTTGGCATCACTTGAACCCACTACCTTTTAGTTGAGAGGCCAACACATTGCCTCTGGACTACAAAGGCTCTCCCCCCCCCCCCCCCCCTGCCCTATTTCCTATCTGTTCACTCTGAGATCACCACCTATGGTCAAAGGCATCAGAAACGGTCTGCTGTCTGCTGTCTGCTGTCTGCTGTCCTGTAAGTTTATTCATGCATGCCCTAATCATCTAAGCTTTGTCTTTTGGTGGGTTTTTCCTTCTTTCCCTACCGCTGTCGGTATCCCAACTCTACATTTAATTTTGTCTTATATCCAAAATATTATAATGGAATATCTGTTGTCTGTTGTTGTTTCTGTTTGACGTGTCGATTATTTTCCCTCCGTTGAGGGGTTTCGACGCGTCTGCTTGAAGATTTGGGAGTTTAACTGTTCCTCGCTACGCTCTTCTGTCTGCGGGGGATACATCTGTGCTGATGAAATGAATGATATGTTTTATTCATGAGTTCACATTCAAAAGCTTATACATGTATGTCATGAATTTACTGGCATTGCGTACAATTACTACCCTTTAAAAAAAAAAAAAAAATATATGTGTAATGCGTTATGTAAACCATGTCCCATGCCAAATTTCGCTGTTCAGAGACAGATACAGGATTCTGATTCCGATTCTGATTCTCAATGTTTTGATCATTCAGCATCGTCCTTTTTTTCCAGGGCCCACCTTAGCCCTTAGCCCTTAGCTCTAAGAAACTCCCTAAAAATCTCAACTCTTCCCTGACTCAGCCTCACATTCTCTTTCCTTTTTGGCCGTTAAACTTGAGAAAAATGTTCAACCCGTCAGGTACGAACCCATGACGTTCTGGTTGAGAGGCCGGCACTTTGCCTCTGGACTACCGGGTTCCCCATCCAACCACTAGTCTACTGGAGAAAACGCTTTATGATTTCAGGACCTGATTATTTCTTTCTTTTCTTGTCTTGTCCGTCACAGGGAAAAGGGTGGAGCCTATGGCAGCGGTGCCGAATCCAACTCTGGCAACTACACCTTCTATTCATACAGGTGAGAATAGTTACCAGGTACTATACGACCTTGCTTGAGAGAAACGACAAGACACAAATGAACCTCAACGCCCTCTAGCTTTTCTTCTGGGTTTTTGTTATATATATTTTTTTTTTTTTTTAAAGATTATGCGTGTTTGTCAGAGAACAATAAATTTGAAATGAATAGAAGTAGTAGAAATCAGGGTCCTTAATTAAGAGGAGTCTCCGCCAAATTGCACGCCGCCAAAATGCACGCTTCGTCATATTGCACGATTTTTCAGGTCACCGAATTTTATGCTAAAAAGTTAACCCTCAAAATGCAACAACGGCTGGCTTGATCTTCATCAAAATGCAACATGTTTTTGCAAGTACGTTATCTTCAATTGCTTGCATTTAAAGAGTCAATTCATGTGAAAAATAAACTTGATAACGTCTTTTTGTCTCGTCCCAGTTGACAAAAAGCGTGCCACGCACATGACTGTGTTGCAGAGTGTTATTGTGAAAATGTTGTGTGTCCAAGTGATCTGCCACGCCCGTGTGTGTGTATGTGTGTTATCTAGATTTGTGTTAATTATGTGCACACACACGACAATGCCAGTCTTAGCTGTCTCAGCTCTTGTCACCCTTACCCCTGTTCCCTCCCCGACTCGGCCGTCGACGATGGTCTGCCAGACAGACGCTCTGATCGGCTCTCTCTTTGATCACGGTGAGAAAATCTGAGAAAGGTCTTGTGTCACTTTTACCTGACATGCGTGTCAAAAAAAAAAAAAGAATTCCTCCAAGTTGCCGAATGTCTCCACCATCCCATCCCCTCCCTGTAGTCTTGAGTGAGAGAAGAATGAACAATCTATGAGAAGAGGTTAGGCCTATAATTGGGTCTTATCCTCAAACCAAGTAACAACAAACAAAACCCAAACGATTACAAACAACTAACAAAACAAAAGAGTTTACGTCCTATCAAGAATGGCAATGTAAATAATGTAGTGGTTTGTTGCCATTTTGGCGGAAATGTTATTATTATTATTATTATTATTATTATTATTATTATTATTATTATTATTATTATTATTATTATTATTATTATTATTATATATTTTTATTATTATTATTATTATTATTATTACTATTAATTATTATTACTGAATTGGTTTATTATTATTGACTCTTATCAAAATGCACCTTCGCCAAAATGCACTACCATATTATATTTCCTGTTTCTCAATGGCCTTTAAAACCATGGATCACGTGTCATAGAAAGAGCTCCCTCCATCTTTCCACAAAGGAAATCACTGTAGCGATGTTAATAATAATGTGTAGAAAGACCATTTCATTTGACGACGCACAATCTTTTATCTTTGACCCGTACAACTTAATTCAAGTAAACGTAATAATATCTATACATTGTATATATATACATATATATATATATATGGATGTATTTTTTCGAGTTGATCGTTCATTGTATGAATTAGGTTCCGTTACCAGGCCACTGAGAGTAACCGTATTTTGCATGTTGGTTCTAAATGATAAATATTTATGTTTAATTTGAAATATCAATCCACCCCTCATCCGCCCCCACCCCTTCCCCTCCCACCTTGTTTTCTGTATCTCTTGCTGTGAATGTTTGTTGTATTTTATTCCAGTTCTCTTGGTCACATGTTTGAACATTTGTTTGCCAATAAAAGTTGTTTATACCATTGCTAATAATGCTATTTTTAGGTTTTTCATTTTATTTGATTTCCTGCCTTCAGTTTTGTTAGTGCGTCTGTGGACGGTTTGGTGAGTGGGAGTTGCCGCAATGTCTCCTTCTTCTTTCTTTTTAAAAGAAATTAACGACTAAACGAAAACAACTCCACCATAATAGTAATAATAGACAGAACGAAGACTTGACGTATGTGGTTGATTGTTGCTACTGGTAGCTCCAACTTCTTTTCCGTCAACCCTTTCACTTGTAAATCCTTTCATCTTGTAAATCCTTTTCACTTGTAAATCCTTTCATCTTGTAAATCCTTTTCACTTGTAAATCCTTTCATCTTGTAAATCCTTTCACTTGTAAATCCTTTTCATCTTGTAAATCCTTTCATCTTGTAAATCTTTTTCATCTTGTAAATCCTTTCATCTTGTAAATCCTTTCATCTTGTAAATACTTTCATCTTGTAAATACTTTCATCTTGTTTCACTTGTAAATCATTTCACTTGTAAATCCTTTCATCTTGTAAATCCTTAAATCTTTTTACTTGTCAATCCTTTCACTTGTAAATCATTTCACTTGTAAATCCTTTCATCTTGTAAATCCATTCATCTTGTAAATCCTTTCACTTGTAAATCTTTTCACTTGTAAATCCTTTCACCTTGTAAATCCTTCACTTGTAAATACTTTTACTTGTAAATCCTTTCACTTGTAAATTCTTTCACTTGTAAATCCTTTCACTTGTAAATCCTTTCACTTGTAAATCCTTTCACTTGTAAATCCTTTCACTTGTAAATCCTTTCACATGTAAATCCTTTCACTTGTATTCACTTGTAAATCCTTTCACTTGTAAATCCTTTCACTTGTAAATCCTTTCACTTTGTAAATCCTTTCACTTGTAAATCTTTCACTTGTAAATCCTTCACTTGTATTACTTGTAAATCCTTTCACTTGTAAATCCTTTCACTTGTAAATCATTTCACACTTGTAAATCATTTCATCTTGTAAATCATTTCACTTGTAAATCCTTTCACTTGTAAATCATTTCACTTGTAAATCTTTCATCTTGTAAATCCTTTCATCTTGTAAATCCTTTCACCTGTAAATCCTTTCATCTTGTAAATCATTTCACTTGTAAACTTTTTCATCTTGTAAATCATTTCACTTGTAAATCATTTCACTTGTAATCCTTTTCATCTTGTAAATCCTTTTCACTTGTAAATCCTTTCACTTGTAAATCCTTTTCATCTTGTAAATCCTTTTCACTTGTAAATCTTTTTGTCTTGCTGTTTACTTAGAATTCGAGCCTTCACAAATGACGTTTAGATTAGAAGACTGTACAAAAAAATGTCAACTTTTGACGTTTAGATTAGAAGACTGTACAAAAATGTCAACTTTTGACGTTTAGATTAGAAGACTGTACAAAAATGTCAACCTTTGACGTTTAGATAAGAAGATTGTAGTCGATAAGAAGACTTGTCAACTTTTGGACGCTTAGATAAGAAGATCTCTACAAAAATGTCAACTTTGACGTTTAGATAAGAAGAAAAAAATGTCAACTTTTGACGTTTAGATTAGAAGACTGTACGAAAAATGTCAACTTTGACGTTTAGATTAGAAGACTTTTGACGCTTAGATTAGAAGACTCTTAGAAGACTACAAAAAAAGTAAACTTTTGACATTTAAAAATGTCAACTTTTGACGTTTAGATCTGTACAAAAATGTCAACTTTTGACTTTAGATTAGAAGACTGCACAAAAATCAAAATCGAGCCAGTGCAACTTTTGATGTTAGATTGGAAAATCAAGTGAAAATGTAGAAACATTTAAACACATGTCTTCTTTTTAGCCTTTTTATCTTTAGCTGGTAAGCATATGCCATCAACAAAAAATCTCCAATGCCTTCTATCTCTCAACAAAAATTATCTCCTGGGCCAGCCTCTCCATAGATGCCCATGTTTGCCCTGTCTTCTTCATTCTCTCCTCCAGTTCCTTTCTCCATATTAAAGTCTTTGGCCGACCCCTCGACCTTTAACCCTGTGGGTTCCACTTCCATGTCAGGCTCTGTCTTGTTATTGTGTTGGGGTCCTTTCTAAGCGTAGCTTTTCATCTCCAATTCTTTCGTTTTAAATCTTTTTTCAGCTGATACGTGTCCAGTTTTTTTCCATAGATGAGTGTTTGAGATATCTTAAGGCCAGAATATTTTGACAATTCTCCTCAGACATTTATTTATGAATGATTGTATTTTTTGTAGGTTAGTTTTTTTGTTGTGATTCTCCATATTTCTGAGCTATATGTTAGCACTGACTTGACATTTGAGTTGAATTTCCTTAGTTTGATTTTTTTCTGGTAAACTCTTGCTGGACCATGCCTTGTAAAGGCTTAAAAATGCCTGTGCCTTCTGTATCCTAGTTTTGACATCTTCTTCCACACCTCCCTTGCATCAATCATGCTCCCCAGGTAGTAAAATATTTCCATATTTTGTAGCGGTTTTCCTTTTAGGTTATTGGCAGAGTGTTGCAGGTTTTGCAGTTGCGAAGAGTTTTTGTTGAATTAAGACCATGTAGTACCGAGTGTTTTATATCATTAATTTTCTAAAATACAAAAAAACAGCAAAGAAAACAGACACTGAAATTGAAACCAGTTGTAAATGAGAAAAATACAAGTAAGTTTGTTATTGTTAGTCTCTTTTTGTTTATTTTAATGTCATTTTGTACTTAAAAGACACACACATTTTTAACATTAATTTCCTCATGAGAATTCTGCACTGTTTCATTTATGATATTATCATGACTCCAAATGGACCCATTTAGGTATTGAACTATTAACTCTCTCTAAAGCAACAAAGAATCTGTTAAAACGACTGTCTTCAGAACCCTACTGTGGGGTACATTATATTATGACTATGTGGATACATGTAGGTAGATCTATACAACATATAGTTCTGAATTGGTCGTGTTTTGTTCGCCAAAGACTATGTTGGTCAGTCCACTAAAGTAAACCATATTTTGCATTTATGCTCAGTCTAAGTGATCTCAATGTTGTTTCCATTTCAGGAAGTTTTCTAACAGAATTGACGTTTGAATTATTGAACATGTCATTCTTTCCCCCGTCTATGAGTAGAGTTTGTGTTTTTTCCATTCACCTAAACCGCCGTTTTGAACAGGTTTTTATCAAAAGTTGTAATAGTACCATTCACACCTACCTGCGTAAACTATGTATCGAACACTAACCCGATCTAATAATCGTACTTGAATTGTACACCTAGGTGTACCATGCTTGTGTATTAGTATTATATTATCGACTCTCTAAATTACAAAGAATGTTAAAGTTATCTCATCCTAGATCTAGCTCTGCTTTGAGTTCCTCCCGAGGCGAGCTTACTGTTAGTAAGCACGCCTCGGTTCCTCCACAACAATGATATGACTCTACGTAGACACTTTTGCTGATAGTTTAGCTATTGGACTATTAAATTCATTTATTCTGTCAGTGTCACTGAAGTAGTAGTTTCACCAACACCATCAATATCAGCAGCAGTAGCCTCAGTTGTTGTAGAAGAATTAGCGTTTGCTTCCCTCTCTTTTTTATGGAAGCATGGACTTCGTCCTTGAACTTTTCACCCAGCAAGGTCACCTGCTCCAGACCTTCTTCCTGTAATCGATAGCCGAACACCGGAACTGAAGTGGGGGGAAAAAGGAAAGAGATAAAGCAAAAGTAGGTGTTTATAACAATTATGGACATTGTGGATTTAAACTGTTTGAAGGGGGGGGGGGGAGGGGACATTGGCATTGTTTTTGAGGTGCGGGTTTGTGGAGGTGTAGGAGAGGAATTGTTTCTTTGTTTCTTTGTTTCTTTGTTTGTTTGTTTGTTTGTTTCTTTGTTTGTTTCTTTCTTTCTTTCTTTCTTTCTTTATCACCAGTTCCCATTCTATCTTCCAGTGTATGGGTTTAGTTGCCCAAACTGATGATTCTCCTGTCTACTCTATCATGACATTTTCTGTTTCCTTCCTTGAAAGTTACATTTCTTTGTTTTCTTCATACATCTTTTGTATATATCTTCTTCCCACTTTCTCGAGCATCTGCCTTTTTGGTTTCTTACCTTGGGTTTTAGTATAATTAGAGTAGCTCTTTGGGAGCATAATGAGCTAGAAGGAAGGATTAGAACATCTGGTAACAACAGGAAAATTGAAAGCATGAAGAAGCCCTGGATGGCAACGAAAAAAAATAAAAAAAATTTGACAGCATCACAAAATGGCTGAAAACAATGAATAATAAATTCAAATAACGCCACCATGCGTGACATTAACAAAGGGAACTCGGCGGTCCAGAGGCAAAGGTCTATCGACTTCTCAAACAAAAGACAGTGGGTTCGTGCCTCGCCAACGGTTGACATTTTTTTACCCCCCCCCCCCCCCAGGTCCAGGTGGGTGGATCGACACCTAGTCCCATCGGAGACGGACGATACGAAGAAGATCCCTTGTGCATATCACAACAATATGTGCATGTTAAAGATCCATTGGCTCTTCTTTCAGTCCCCCATTCTCATCCCCCTGTCTGTCTGTCTGTCTGTCTGTCTGTCTTTCTCTCTCTCTCTCTCACTCACTCTGTCTCTGTCTCTGTCTGTCTGTCTGTCTGTCTGTCTGTCTGTCTCTGTCTCTGTCTCTCTCTCTCTCTCTCTCTCTCTCTCTCTCTCTCTCTCTTCTCTCTCTCTCTCTCTCTCTCTCTCTCTCTCTCTCTCTCTCTCTCTCTCTCTCTCTCTCTCTCTCTCTCTCTCTCTCTTTCTCTCTCTCAATCTGTCTTTTGAATATTTTCCTTTGATCTATTTTTTAAATCGTTGGTTATTAAGTTTTTTTTCAATATTTTGATTCCTATTTTATTTTGTTTGTTCTCATCGTTGTTTTAGCAGATATTTCTTGCTTATTTGTCATGCGTTTCTCTATTGTTTTTTTTTCTTTAAAAGTTAAGTTCAAATGCCGGTTTGTTTCATAGAATCTTCATAGAATATTTTTTCTTTTTTTTCTTCCCCCTCCCCCCCCCCCCGCTTCCCTAGAAATTCCAGTCATAAACCTTACCAGCCGAGGTATTGAAACGACAAGTCCCGCAGCAAAAGTCGTTTTTAGCATCCAGGGGGCACCACTGGTCGTCAATGTAGGTCAAGCTCAGCTTCCAGCACCACGCCTGTTTGTCACCATATTGGCAGTCTTGTTGGGGATTGGGGGAAGAAGTGTGGGAAAAATGAGATACAATATGAATGACAATGAGATTGTGGACAGAATGAGAGTTGAAAATGAGATACAATATGAATAGCAATGAGAGACAAAATTAAAGACAATGAGATACAATAAGAAAAGAGAATGAGAGACAAAGTTAAAGACAATGAGGGATAAAACTTAAGAGAATGAGAGATAACACTGAAAGAGAATGAGGGATAAAACTGAAAGAGAATGAGAGAAACATGAAAGAGAATAAAAACTGAAAGAGAATGAGAGATAAAACTGTAAGATAAAACATGAAAGAGAATGCTGAAAGAGAATGAGAAGAGATAAAACTGAAAGAGAATGAGAGACAAAACTGAAAGAGAATGATAATATAAAACTGAAAGAGAATGAGAGATAAAACTGAAAGAGAATGAGAGGTAAACATGAAAGAGAATGAGAGGTAAACATGAAAGAGAATGAGAGATAAAACTGAAAGAAAATGAGAGATAAAACATGGAAGGGAATGAGAGATAAAACATGAAAGAGAATGAGAGGTAAAAATGAAAAGAATGAAAGATAAAACATGAAAGAGTATGAGAGATAAAACTGAAAGAGAATGAGAGGTAAAATGAAAGAGAATGAGAGGTAAAAAATGAAAGAGATGAGAGGTAAAAATGAAAGAGAATGAGAGATAAAACTGAAAGAATAAGAGATGAGATATAAAAACTGAAAGAGAATGAGAGGTGAAAATGAAAGAATGAAAGAGAATGAAAAATTAAAATAACAGGGAATGAGAATGCGGTTTATATATTTTCAGCTTTAAAACAGAAAAGGATGTATATGAAATAAAAGCACCTCATTCCAATAAGGGCAGGGATTGAGAGTGATGGTGGTCCAGAGGTAATATGAAGGAGTCTGGTTCCAGAGCGAATTCAGGAGTGACTGGTGGTCCAGAGCTAAAACAAGATTAGGATTGTCTAAGTGATGGTGGTCCACAATGTATGTAGAGTGACGTGGTGGTCCAGAGCAATAGGATTGTCATGCCAGAGCTGGATTGTCTAGGAGTGGGACGTGGTGGTCCAGAGCTAACATGATTGTCTAGGAGTGACGTGGTGGTCCAGAGCTAACCTGATTGTCTAGGAGTGACGTGGTGGTCCAGAGCTAACATGATTGTCTAGGAGTGACATGGTGGTCCAGAGCTAACATGATTGTCTAGGAGTGACGTGGTGGTCCAGAGCTAATAGGATTGTCTAGGAGGGACTTGGGGATCCAGAGCTAACATGAATATTTCCCTCTAACGAAAAGGTTGGTATGTGCCCTGACAAATTGAATACCTTTATCGAGCTCTCCCCCCTCCCGACATCTACTCCTATTTGAGATGGACAATAAGAAGGGGTCACGTGTGCAAATCACACACTCTTTACACGTTAGAAGAACCATTGGCTCCTGGTTAGATTTTGAGAAGGCAGTCCAGGCGATATTGAAAAACCTGACAAAAAGACTCCGAGATCACGTTAGTTGTGGATGTGGGTAAATTAAAATCAAGTCAAATCAAATCAAATCATGTTTAATAAGATAATGTTAAGTCAAGTCAAATCAAATCAACTCAAATCAGGTCGTCAAGTGAAGTCAAGTCAAGTCAAGTCAAGTCAGGTCAAATCAAATCAAATCAAACTAAATAGTTAAGTCAAATAAAAAAAAGTCCCATCTCGAAGTCAACCAATAAAGTCAAGTCAAGTCAAGTCAAGTCAGGCCAAATCAAATGAAAACGTGAAATACCATCATTGTCAGGTGTGTGGTAGACAGAGCAGAGCTCACAGCAGGACTTGGCGTTGACTGGGTGGTAACAGGCGTAGGGGTAAATCAACTCCTGGCAGTTCTCAAACTCGTTGCCGTACTCACAGCCTGAACAACGTGAAGGGAAAATTAAAAAAAAACCCCAAAAAACAACTACAGAGTACAACAACGATACAAAAACATCGGTGTGATGGCATAGGGCAACAACGCTCTATCTCCAAATTTGAAGTTCTGAGAACCGGGGACAGACAGATAAACAGACAGACAGAAAGGCAGATAGATTGATAGATAGATGGACAGGTTAACAGACAGGTAGATAGATAGGTAGATATATATATAATATATATATATATATATATATATATATATATATATATATATATATATATATATATATATATATATATATGGATAGATAGATAGATAGACAGATAGATAGATAGATAGATAGACAGATAGAGTAGATACATGTTGACAGACAGACAGATAGATAGATAGATAGATAGATAGATAGATAGAAAGATAGATAGATAGATGATACACGACAGACAGACAGACAGACAGACAGACAGACAGATAGATAGATAGATAGATAGATAGATAGATAGATAGATAGATAGATAGATAGATAGATAGAATAGATGCCCATCAAGTCCCCTAAAATGTTGCAAGGATAGATAGATACGTGTTACCCATCAAGTCGAGGCGATCGGTGCGATGGACGCTTTGTTTTATTACTCCTTCCCGTATGTCCTGTTTTCCTCCATATTATATAACGGAGTGGGGTTGGAGGTGGGCGGGGGTTGGGGGCTCTGGGGGGACTGTCTACATTTTGCTGACCGTCCCTACCTTGCCTGGTTTGGTTGAAGTGAGTTTTGACACCAGTGACAACAAACACCACTCTTTGACAGTCTCGCCTTCTATCCTTTTTATGATATAATCAAACGTCTATATAACGGATTCTCAGCCGGTTTTGGCCTATGCACCCATTAACCATAATAAAAAAGCATGCCTTCAAAATAATAGAATCTTCAAATCTAGTGTCGAAATTCACCCTCCCCTCCCACACTCCTCTTCATCCTCCGCCCCTTCCCCGCCGCCCCCAAAAAGATTATAATCATAAAACTCTCCCTCCCCCTTCACCCCCTCCCCCCAGTCACTCTTTGGTTGAAAACTAACCACTGGTCTACAGCATCATTCATTTCATTTCCTACCTTGCTTGGTGTGGTTGAAGTGGGTTGTACAAGAGTCACAGCACCACTCTTTGACTGTCTGGTTGTAGCATTTGAACGGCGTCACGGTGGGGCACCATTTGGGGTAGCGATCTCCGTACGGGCATTCTGAAAGTCACAGAAAGACAGTCTAATAATAATATATATATATGTATAAAAAAGGTATGCATATATATTTACATGTATAAAAGGTAATATATATATATATATATATATATATATATATATATATATATATATATATATATATGTATAAAAGGTAATATATATATATGGCCTAGCAGCGACATATGTGGCTAGGACGGTATATTTAGACCCGGTAAAAGTGAAAAGTGTAGTGTGTGTAACCACTACAGATGATTACATTTGAAAAGCCGTATGCCCAGAAAAGCCAGGACTTGTGCCTGATTACCCTATGTTCAAATCTGAATACGAGACACTTCACTTCCTTGTGCTAGGCGCGTACAGGGCAACTTTAGTTGTGTAACTGTTTAGTCCCCCGGCAAGTTGTGGTAAAACACAAAACTTTTTAGTCGCTAGAAACTGGAGTTGCCTGCCTGTGCGCGCGGTGTTCTTTATTTCATTGTTTACAATTGGGCAACTAAACAGTTGCGCAACTAAAGGAGATCCCTGTGCGCGCCTAGCCTTAGGGAACGAATTTTTCAACTTGGTTTTATAAGCCTATAAAGCTGTAACGGTTTCTAAAACAAAATAATACAGGCACTGTTTATGTAAATGCCTGACAGGAAAACAGTGATTACCCTATGTTCATAATAAGCAATAATACAGGTTGCCAGGGCAGATTTAGGATCATGAGGGCAAGTGGGTTCAATCTTTTAGTCGCAATGCTAGGTCCAACATCGGTTGAGTTCCTTGGGGAAAGATTCGTAACTCAGATTCCTCCCCTCCCGCCCACCCTTACTAGCGACCTTACTCGACCCAGGTGCAAATGGGTTTTTAAGAACATATTGGGATTTAGAAAAAGCCTGACAGAAAAACGTCCTGTCCAGGTGGTGATTGTTACCACCTGTTCCACTTCACGCTAGGATCATGAAACCCTGGATAACCTCAGGGTCGATGGGCGATAAGGATTTTAAAGGAAAGATTTACTTACTGATTTCTCTCAGTTAGTTCTATTCGATTTGATTTGATTTGATCTGATTTGATTTGATTTGATTTAATTTGATTTGATTCATTGTATTTGATCTGATTTGATTTTATTTGATTTGATTTGATTTGATTTGATTTGATTTGATTTGATTTGATTTGATTTGATTGATCTGATTTGATTTGATTTTGATCTGATTTGATTTGATTTGATTTTGATTTTGATTTGATTTGATTTGAATTGATTTTGATTTGATTTGATTTGATTTGATTTGATTTGATTTGATTTGATTCATGATTTGATTTGATTTGATTTGATTCAGATTTTAACGATTTGATTTGATTTGATTTGATTTGATTTGATTTGATTTGATTTTACTCGATCTGATGGGAAAAAGATATGATTTGAAAGAGATTTGATTTCACTGAAGGAAACAGAAAATGTCAGGACAGGGCAGCGCATTCATCTAAACCTTACACCGGAAGGTAGAATGGGAGCTCAAAGGGGTTTGGTTAGGATTGTGCATCTGGACTATTCTCCATCTTCAGACATTACCTTCGTTATCCTGTCGCCTGGGTTAACGAGTCAGCACAGCTTGTCATTCAGGTAACATCTTAACACCAGTGATCACAGAGTGTTGTGGGAAATCTGCTGGGGAAATGAAGTCAAACAGTATATAATATATACAGGACTTCCTTTTTATCGTCTGTGAAGTCAAACAGCATATAATATATACAGTCAAATGGATCATAATATATACATTCTGGGAAATGAAGTCAAAACAGTATATAATATATACAGTCTGGGAAATTAGAAGTCAAACAGTATAACTGGAAATGAAGTCAAACAATATAATATATACAGTTGGGGTGGTCTGGGAAATGGTCAAACAGTATATAATATATACAGTCTGGGAAATGAAGTCAAACAGTATATAATATATACAGTCTGGGAAATGAAAAACTCGAGACAAAAATATAATATATACAGTCAAAAGGAAACAGACATGCAGTCGGAATGAAAGTGGGGAAAAAGATATAAAGAGGCATTCAAGTCTGGGAAATGAGATTTATAATATATACAGTCTGAAGGAAATAGTATATAATATATACGGTCTGGGAAATGGACAGGGGAAATGAAGTCAAATAGCATACAGTCTGGGAAATGAAAGATCATTTCGGGCATCTAAACATACAGTCTTACACCGGAAGGTAAACAGTAATAATATATACATTCTGGGAAATGAAGTCAAACAGTAAACAAAGAAATGAAAAATAGAAAAAGAAAGAAAGAAACAGAATAATATATACAGAAAATGAAAGAACAAATATCAACCGTCGAAGCGAGGTTTGAACCAAACAGTATATAATATATACAGTCTGGAAATGAATTCAAACAGTATATAATATATACAGTCTGGGAAATGAAGTCAAACAGTATATAATATATACAGTCTGGGAAATGAAGTTTCAAACAGTCTGGGAAATGAAGTCTATATAATATATACAGTCTGGGAAATGAAGTCCCCAGTCCATATAATATATACAGTCTGGGACATTAAACAGTTTATAATATATCCAGTCGCCTGAAGTCAAACAGTATATGAACATACAGTCTGGGAAATGCAAACAGCCGTATATACAGTCAATGAAGTCAAACAGTATATAATACATACAGTCTGGGAATGAAGTCAAACAGTATATAATATGGCAGTCTGGGAAATGAGTCAAATAGTATATAATACATACAGTCTGGGAAATCAAATAGTACATAATATATACAGTCTGGGAAATGAAGTCAAATAGTATATAATATATACAGTCTGTAAATGAAGTCAAATAGTATATAATATATACAGTCTGGGAATGAAGTCAAATAGTATATAATACATACAGTCTGGGAATGAAGTCAAATAGTCATACAGTCTGGGAAATGAAGTCAAATAGTATATAATACATACATTCTGGGAAATGAAGTCAAACAGTATATAATACATACAGTCTGGGGAAATGAAGTCAAACAGTATATAATATATACAGTCTGGGAAATGAAGTCAAACAGTATATAATATATACAGTCTGGGAAATGAAGTCAAAGTATATATACATACAGTCTGGGAAATAAGTCAAATAGTATATAATATATACTGGGAAATGAAGTCAAATAGTGAAAAACAGTATATAATATATACAGTCTGGGAAGTATATACAGTCTGGGAAATGAAGTCAAACAGTATATAATATATACAGTCTGGGAAATGAAGTCAAACAGTATATAATATATACAGTCTGGGAAATGAGTAAATAGTATATAATATATCTGTATAATCAAACAGTATATAATATATACAGTCTGTGGAAATGAAGTCAAACAGTATATAATATATACAAAGGGGAAATGAAGTCAAATAGTATATAATATATACAGTCTGGGGAATGAAGTCAAACAGTATATAATATATACAGTCTGGGGAAAATGCTTTCAACAGTATATAATATATACAGTCTGGGGAAATGAAGTCAAATAGTATATAATATATACAGTCTGGGAAATGAAGTCAAATAGTATATAATATATACAGTCTAAAATGAAGTCAAATAGAATAATATATACAGTCTGGGGAATGAAGTCAAACAGTATATAATATATACAGTCTGGGAAAAATGAAGTCAAACAGTATATATTACATACAGTCTGGGAAATGAAGTCAAATAGTATATAATATATACAGTCTGGGAAATGAAGTCAAACAGTATATAATATAAGTAGAATGAAGTCAAATAGTATATAATATATACATTTCTGGGAAATGAAGTCAAACAGTATATAATATATACAGTCTGGGAAATGAAGTCAAACAGTATAAATATATACAGTCTGTAGAAATGAAGTCAAACAGTATATATATATACAGTCTGGGAAATGAAGTCAAATAGTATATAATACATACAATCTGGGAAATGAAGTCAAATAGTATATATAATACAGTCTGATACAGTCTGGGATAATGAATGAAGTCAAACAGTATATAATACATACAGTCTGGGAAATGAAAAATGATAATATATGCTGGGAAATGAGTCAAATAGTATATAATATATACAGTCTGGGTCTGGGAAATGAAGTCAAACAGTATATAATATATAGCAATCAGCTGGAAAATGAAGTCAAACAGTATATAATATATACAGCTGGGAAATGATCAAACAGCAGGCAATATACAGTCTGGGAAATGAAGTCAAACAGCATATAATATATACAGTCTGGGAAATGATCAAACAGTATATATACAGTCTGGGAAATGAAGTCAAACAGTAAATATAATATAATATATACAGTCTGGGAAATGAAGTCAAACAGCATATAATATATACATTCTGGGAAATGAAGTCAAACAGTATATAATATATACATTCCGGGGAATGAAGTCAAACAGTATATAATATATACAGTCCTGGGAATGAAGTCAAACAGTATATAATATATACATTCTGGGAAATGACAAACAGTAACCATTCCGGGAAATGAAAGTCAAACAGTAAATAATATATACAGTCTGAAATGAAGTCAAACAGTATATAATATATACAGTCTGGGAAATGAAGTCAAACAGTATATAATATATACAGTCTGGGAAATGAAGTCAAACGGTATATAATATATACAGTCTGGGAAATGAAGTCAAACAGTATATAATATATACAGTCTGGGAAAATGAAGTCAAACAGTATATAATACATACAGTCTGGGAAATGTCAAATAGTATATAATATATACAGTCTGAAATGAAGTCAAACAGTATATAATATATACAGTCTGGGAAATGAGTCAAACAGTATATAATATATAATAGTCTGGGAATGAAGTCAAATAGTATATAATATATACAGTCTGGGGAAATGAAGTCAAACAGTATATAATATATACAGTCTGGGGAATGAAGTCAAACAGTATATAATATATACAGTCTGGGAATGAAGTCAAACAGTATATAATATATACAGTCTGGGAATGAAGTCAAACAGTATATAATATATACAGTCTGGGAAATGGTCAAATAGTATATAATATATACAGTCTGGGAAATGAAGTCAAACAGTATATAATATATACAAAAGGGAAAATGAAGTCAAACAGTATATAGTACATACAGTCTGGGAATGAAGTCAAACGGTATATAATATATACAATCTGGGAAATGAAGTCAAACAGTATAGTATATACAGTCTGGGAAATGAAGTCAAACAGTATATAATATATACAGTCTGGGAAATGAATTCAAATGGCTATGCTATGTGGAATTTAGTACATACAGTCTGGGAAATGAAGTTAAACGGTATATAATATATACAATCTGGGAAATAAAGTCAAACAGTATATAATATATACAATCTGGGAAATAAAGTCAGACAGTATATAGTACATACAGTCTGAAAATGAAGAAACAGTATATAATATATACCCTCTAAAGTGGCGACTTCTGAGAATTCCTTCAATGGCTATGCTATGTGGAATTTAGTGTATTCTCTCTTCGTGTTTCTGGTATTTTAGTAGGCTGATTAGTTAATAATTCGAGTTGTTCAGAGAGAGAGAGAGAGAGAGAGAGAGAGAGAGAGAGAGAGAGAGAGAGAGAGAGAGAGAGAGAGAGAGAGAGAGAGAGAGAGAGAGAGAGAGAGAGAGAGAGAGACACAGAGAGAGAGAGAGAGAGAGAGAGAGAGACAGAGACAGAGAGAGAGAGAGACACAGAGAGAGAGACAGAGAGAGAGAGAGAGAGAGAGAGAGAGAGAGAGAGAGAGGGAGAGAGAGAGAGAGAGAGAGAGAGAGAGAGAGAGAGAGAGAGAGAGAGTCGGGGGAGAAGAGAGGGGAGAAAGAGAGAGTCGAAAGGGAGAGAGAGATGGGGGAGAAAGAGAGAGAAAGAGAGAGAGAGGGAGACTGAGAGAGAGAGAGAGAGAGAGAGAGAGAGAGAGAGAGAGAGAGAGAGAGAGAGAGAGAGAGAGAGAGAGAGAGAGAGAGAGAGAGAGAGACACACACACACACACACGCAGACAGACAGACAGACAGTCAGACAGGCAAAGAGTACACGCATGTGTGTAATGCTATTGTTATGTGTATGTGCTGGTTGGACCACAAGCGGACGAAATAGAAGTTTCCATGCGCGGGACTAGAAATTGAATATAAGACAGCCCCATTGGCGTAATATTCCATCCTTAAATCTATTAACACAAGACATGAAGGTACATACCTGGGTAGACACGTTACTGTGCTTGAGCATGTGTCACAGCACATCTCCGCATTCCAATAACAGCCCAAGGGAAGGTCAAGGTCGGTCACACACTCAGCACTGTGGTCGCCATACTCACAACCTGGAAACAAAAATAATACAATACATTACTATTACTATTACTATGTTCTACGTGTCGAAACATGGCGGAGAACTTACATTAAAGCCAACACTCAAAATTGCAAACAGTCATTACTATAGGGTGTCTCCGAAACAAAACAAAAAACCAAAAAGAAAACATGACGCAGAATGGAGAAAAAAAGAGAGGAATGGAGGGATGGTCTTCCCAGAAGAGAGAAGAGTAGATGTAAGTGTTAAGCACTGACTGCTGTAAGTAGCCCAGGATATAGACAATTAGAGGGACATGTTCAGGCCTGTTTGCACAGAGAGAGAGAGAGAGAGAGGTTCGAAATCAAATCGGAGAGAGGTATTATATGAATAGATCAATGGTGAATTATCCATATACCACGTCAATACACACATCGCAGACAAACAATCACACAAATACAGACCTATGCACAAAACACACACACACACACATACAAATTCACACACACACACACAGATCCATCCACATGCACATCCTGCCACTGACACACACACACACACCCACACTCATACACAAATACATACACGCGCACACACACACACACACACACACACACACCCCATACAGACATGTACACATGCACTCCCAGTCACTGCCATGCACACACACACACACAAATACATGCATACATGCACAAACAAATACATACACAAACACACATACCCTACTTTCTATTTAATCACCTTTGTATCTTATATATATAATATATATATATGCTCTCTAAAAATATACATTTAATGATAAACTTAAGTTAAATTTGTTTTTAATTTGAATATATTCATGTATTCTATTATATTTCAAACGGAAAATGGGATAACACAAATAATATAAAGGATTAATAAAGATGATTGAATTGAATTGACTGAATTAAACAGGCTCACACTAATATATTTTTTAATCATCTATGATGAACCAAGCCAAAGCAAAATGCTTCCCCGTCATCAAAACATAAGATCTAAGTCTTTCAAGTTTCCCCAACTCCGCTTATTTCGATGGATATTGTATAATACAGATACATACTATGAAACATTTGAACAAGAATAAGACGAAGACGAAGAAGACGAAAAAAGGAGACGATCAAGAAAGAGAAAAATACCCCTCCCCCTCCCCCCCCCCACCCCGGGCTGGTAGTGAGTAATATCACTCGTTGACGTCATCCAACCCGCCTGCTTTGTCAGCCCGAATGCTGGGACAGGCCAGACAACACTTCCGTCTAAAAAACTGGTCATAGCACGCCCATGGCCTGGATTGGACAATCTGGGCACATGTCATATTGTCATGGATGACCCCTGGCTGGTTTCCTGCGGACAGTCGTCTGTCGGAAGTAGAAGACGGATATAATAAGAAGCTAATGTACAAGAATATGTCAAGGTGCAAGTTTAAAAAAAAAAAAAAATTTCATTCTAGATGATTAGCCACAAATCACAACCAATATAAGCTGGTTGCGTCAGTGGCTGAGTGATTAGGCTTCCTCCCTCGACCCAAGTGCAAATGGACACAATGAAGCATTAGCTTGGGAGTAAAAACCTGCGTCAGACTAGCGTCCTGTCCAGGAAAGTGATTCCACCGCATCAACTGTGTCCGCTTCACGCTATTGTAACCGGGGTAAGCTTAAGCTCTATGTGTGTTGTCATAATGGTCTTGGAAGGAACTTTACATTACTTACAAACTAAAGCTGATCATGAGTTAATAGTAAGGA
>JAXRKP010000389.1:132500-150000 GCA_037039925.1 Doris montereyensis | reverse complement strand
ATAATAATAATAATAATAATAATAATAATAATAATAATAATAATAATAATAATAATATTAATAATAATAATAATAATAATAATAATAATAATAATAATAATAATATTATAATAATAATAATAATAATAATAATAATAATAATAATAATAATAATAATAATAATAATAATAATAATAATAATAATAATATTAATAATAATAATAAATAATAATAATAATAATAATAATAATAATAATAATAATAATAATAATAATAATAATAATAATAATAATAATAATAATAATAATAATAATAATAATAATAATAATAATAATTAATGATAATAATAATAATAATAATGAGGAGGACGGTGATAATAATGATGATGGTAATAATAATAATAATAATAATAATAATAATAATATAAATTTAATTGTTCCCAAATCCTCAACTAAGGTGACCTCGGAGATTTTAGTAGAATGAATAATTTTTCCCGGCAACCCCGTAAACAGCCAAGGATTTCTAACGAACGTGGAAGAGTGATGTGATCTGCACACGGAGCCTCCTGTTTTATCTTCCGTCTCCGATATAGCGTGAAGCGGAACAAATGACAATAATCGCTTCCCGGAGAGGACGTTAATCTGACGCAGGTTTTGACTCCTGTTAGAGCTTGTAACCATCTGTGCCTGAGTACTATGTGTTCAGTGTCTTTCCAAGGAGGAACGCAATGTCGGAACAAGCGTTTCTAGGATTCAAACCCAGGAACTCATGATCCCAAATCCGGTAACTTGACCACTCAATCGCCGATGCCCCAACATAGAAACACACAACATATCAATATGGTTTCAGTATGATTAATATGATTATAACTAGTCCTGTTTGTTTAAAGAAAAAACTGGGAAAAAAGGGCTTTTCATTAATTTCTTCTTCAAAGATGAAATAAGACACAGGCACACTTACCCACAGAAACACACTCACTCACACACTCAATTTGTATTATACAGACCTACTCATATAGACAACACACACACACCGATCCATACACACACACACACACACAAACACACATACACACACACACTCACACACGCACACGCAATGCATACAAAATTAAATATGCCGACAGTAAAGTTAAGGACCAGTGATCATAATTATTTTTTAAAACAACACACACCCAGTAACCAAGATGGCGTGATCGTAGGCCGGAAGTACTTGTCGGTTTTTCCAGGTCCAGGTGTAAAAATAATCAATGGCCTGATTGGTTGGAATTTGGTCACTGCCCCCTTGTGCGATGGACTCTGGCCACAAGTCTACCGTCTGCAAACAGGGTACACACACACACATACAAAGTATGTTAGAAGTACCAAAACGTTTTAACTACAATTTCATTTATTGAACATAATAAAATGCATGGTAGATGAAAAATAAGTATAGAAAGTCCCAAACTCTGAGTTGAGCGCAGAAAAGCTAAACCAGTATACAATACTAAAACCCAAGGTAAAATACCAAAAGGCAGACCTCTGAGAAAGTGGAAGAAGATAATTATAAAAAAGGCATTACAAAAGAAAAAGAAATTTAACTTTCACGAAAGGAAACAGAAAATGCCAGGACAGGGCAGGCTGGAAATCGATCATTTCGGGCATTTAAACTCATACACCGGAAGGTAGAATGGGAACTGATAAAGAAAGAAAGAGAGAAAGATTAAATTAAATAATTGTTGCGTTTCATTAATGCTGAACAGTATAGACCTATGGGGCTACAAAAATAGCATTGGGCTTGGTGACTCACGTGTTTGATGTCTGTGATTCGCACATCTAGGTACAGTCCGTACTCAGCCAGGCTGGCGTACAAAGTGTTTACCTGGTGAGGGGGGTGGGGGTGGGTGTGGGGAGGGGGAGAAATAAAGCAAGACATCAAATAACAATATGACTTGGAGGTTTAATTTGATTTAATTTGATTTGATTTTAATTTTTGCTTTGATTTGATTGATTTGAACTGATTTGGTTTGACTTGATTTGAACTGATTTGAATTGATTTGAATTGATTTGAATTGACTTGATTTGATTTTGATTTTTGATTTGAATTTTGAATTGATTTGAATTGATTTGAATTAATTCAATTTGATTTGATTTGATTTGATTTGATTTGATTTGATTTGATTTGATTTGATTTGATTTGAATCGATCCACATTCACAACTAAGGTGATCTCATGTTGTTGTTTTTTTTGGCAGGGCTTTTATTTTGCCCAAACTGCCATGTAAAACCCTGGTATCTTTAACGTGCACAGGCGTTGTAATCCATGCACGGGATTCCTTTTTATCGTGCGTTTCGGATAGTAATCGACGTCGATTATTATCATTCTCATTATTAACGTTATCATCATCATCATCATCATCATCATCATCATCATCATCATCATTATCATCCTATTGGTTATTATCATTATTATTGGTGTAGGTACATAAATAATATGTTATAACAGCAGCAAAAACAACAACAACAACAACCACCACAACAACAACAAAAAAACTCACACCGTGGATAACTGAGACCAGAAATCGGTTGATCATCCGCACGGTGGTTGAAATCTTTTCGTTAGGCGTAGCGCCTTGCGAATACGGCAGCCATCTGTGTGAAGACAAGACAAACAGTTGAACAAATTAAAAAGGACTTGAACTTACTTGAATTGGAAAAATTAAAGGACTTGAATTTGAATAAATTAAAGGACTTACTTGAATTTGAATAAATTAAAGGACTTGGACTTACTTGAATTGGAATGAATTAAAGGACTTGGACTTACTTGAATTGGAATGAATTAAAGGATTTACTTGAATTGGAATGAATTAAAGGATTTACTTGAATTGGAATAAATTACAGGATTTACTTGAATTTAAACAAATTAAAGGACTTGGATTTACTTGAAGTGAAATAAATTAAAGGACTTAGAGATCTACTTGAATTTGAATAAATTAAAGGACTTAGAGATCTACTTGAATTTGAATAAATTAAAGGACTAGAGATCTACTTGAATTTGAATAAATTAAAGGACTAGAGATCTACTTGAATTTGAATAAATTAAAGGACTTAGAGATCTACTTGAATTTGAATAAATTAAAGGACTTAGAGATCTACTTGAATTGAACAAATTAAAGGACTAGAGATCTACTTGATCTATTGAATTGAATAAATTAAAGGACTTAGATCTACTTGAATTTGAATAAATTAAAGGACATAGAGAAGAATTTGAATTAGAACAAATTAAAGGACAGAGATTTACTTGAATTGCAACAAATTAAAGGACTTAGAGATCTACTTGAATTTGAATAAATTAAAGGTCTTAGAGATCTTAGAATAAATTAAAGGACAGAGAAGTACTTGAATTTGAATAAATTAAAGAACTTAGATCTACTTGAATTTGAATAAATTAAAGGACAGAGATCTACTTGAATTTGAATAAATTAAAGAAATACTTGAAAACAAAATTGGACTTAGAAATTAAAGGACTAGAGATCTACTGAATTTGAATAAATTAAAAGAGATCTACATGAATTTGAATAAATTAAAGGGCAGAGATCTACTTGAATTTGAACAAATTAAAGGAAATCTTAATTTGAACAAATGGACTTAGAGATCTACTTGAATTTGAGATTTCAAATTTGAATAAATTAAAGGACTTAGAGATCTACTTGAACAGAGATCTACTTGAATTTGAAGAAATTAAAGGACTTAGAAATCTGAGAATGATATTTTGAACAAATTAAAGGACTGGCAAAAAAAGATTTTAAATTTGTTTATTAACTCGATTTTATTTTCGTTTTATTTTCTGGATTTCTGTTTTGTTTTGTTGCTTTTTCAAATGATGCAATCCAGATTTTGATAATTGAAGGGGTCATTTTAATAGTTTGTCTAAGTCACAATTACGTCATTTAAAGAAAAATATGTCAAAAAATGGACTTTGGCACTGTTGGCTTTGGGAATTCCAAGTTTTCAAATGGCTGTAAACGTGATGTATTTTCATCATTATCATAATTTTCACACTTTTCAGGAAGCATGATTTCCTTTTATTTCCACGGAGAGCTGTTGCAGTTGCTGCTGTTGCTGCATCTGCTGCTGCTACTGCTGCTGCGGCTGCGAGCGCGGCTGGTGGTGGACTGGTCTCGCTTTTCCCAGAAATGGATAATGGCACATTATTGAAATAACCTCTCCAAGTTTGTGTTTTAATCTCTTGCCTTCTCCATCCACTTATGTCATACGTCCATACTCTGACCCCAGTGCGCTGTCGACATTCAAACTACATACGTCCATACTATGACCCCAGTGCACTGTCGACATCCAAACTACATACGTCCATACTATGACCCCAGTGCACTGTCGACGTTCAAACTACATACGTCCATACTTGGACCCCAGTGCACTGTCGACATCCAAACTACATACGTCCATACTATAGCCCAGTGCACTGTCGACGTTCAAACTACATACGTCCAAACTTTGACCCCAGTGCACTGTCGACGTTCGAACTACATACGTCCATACTTTGACCCCAGTGCACTGTCGACGTTCAAACTACATACGTCCATACTTACGACCCCAGTGCACTGTCGACGTTCAAACTACATACGTCCAACGAAGTCTACCCCACTGCGCAATTTTGAGAGGAAACTACATACGTCCATCCTATACCCATCCTGAAAAACCCGAAAATTCAAAAAATAAATAAATCCAAAATACATTTATGACCCCAGTAGTAATTGTCGAAATTCAAACTACATACGTCCATACTCAATGACCCCAGTGAAAACGCTATAACAGAAAAAGAAAACAAACTAAAGAGTAACGTCCATACTATAGCAAGAACATTAAGAAAAAAAGCACTTTAGAAAAAAACGTTCAAACTACATAACGAACCAAAAATCAAACTAGCCAGTCAAAATAGAAATGGTCATTGTCGACGTTCAAACCTACATGACGTCCATCACTATTACATCCCACACATCACTTTCGACGTTCAAACTTTATTACATCCCTCCCATACTATAGCCTCACTCATCACTTCATTACATCGTTCAAACTACATTACATCCATACTATAGCCTCAGTGCACTTCATTACATCCAACTACATACGTCCATTACATCCCTGACCCCAGTTCGCTACATCGGCTTTCAATCACTACATACGTCCATTACATCCATGACCTCAGTGCATCCCTGTCCCATCACTTCAAATCCCTACATACGTCATTACATCCCTGACCCCAGTTCATTACATCGACTTTCAAACTACATACGTCCCATCACTTCATTACCCCAGTTACTTCATTACATCCTGACGTTCAAACTACATTACGCATCCCAACGATCACTTCATTACATCCTTACCCATCACTTCAATTACATCCCTTACCCAGCACTTCATTTTGAGAGGAAATCCCTTGGCCATCACTTCATTACATCCCTTTACCCATCACTTCATTAATCCCTTAATAACTAAATTAATCCCTAATAAATAAATAAAATAAATACTTCATTACATCCCTTAATCACTATATAAAAATAACCCATCACTTCATTACATCCCTTACCTAACTTCATTACATCCTACCTATCACTTCATTACATCCCTTACTTATCACTTCATTACATCACTTACCTATCACTTCATTACATCCCTACCTAATACTTCATTACATCACTTACCTATCACTTCATTACATAAATCACTTCATTACATCACTTACCTATCACTATTACATCACTTACCAATCAATTCACACAACCCTAAACGAAAATATAACATAAAAGAAAATCAAAACGCAAAGAGAGAATTCAGAACACTGGATACAAAGAATCACTTCATTACATCCCTACCCATCACTTCAAATCAAGAACATGAAGAAGAAAAAAAGATCAAACAAATTTATTAAAAACAACAACACTTCATTACATCCCCTAATCAATAATCGAACCACAAATCAAACTCCCGAAACTTCATTACATCCCTTAAATAGAAACGGTCATTTACCCATCACTTCATTATCGTTATCCCTTATGCACCCTACCTCATCACGTCAAACCCTATAACTTTACATCCCTACCCATCACTTCATTACATCCCTACCCAATACTTCATTACATCCCTTACCCATCACTTCATTACATCCCTTTCATTACATCACTTACCCATCACTTCATTACATCCCTTACCCATCACTTCATTACATCACTTACCCATCACTTCATTACATCCCTTACACATCACTTCATTACATCCTTTACCCATCACTTCATTACATCACTTACACATCACTTCATTACATCCCTTACCCATCACTTTTACTACGTCACATCACCTATCGTCTCATGACATCACTTACACATCACCCCATCATGTCACTTACCATTCTTCTCGTTACGTCATTTATCTATCACCTCACTACACCACTTACTAATCGTCTCGTTACGTCATTTACATATCATCTCATTACGACATTTATACATCTCCCATTATGTCACTTACCCATCACCTGATTACGCCACCTGTTACACGGCACGTACTCATAATCTCATTACATCACCTATCCATCATTTCATTACGTCACTTACCCATCACTTCATTACGTCACTTACTCATCACTTCATTACATGACTTACCATCATCACTTCATTACGTCACTTACCCATCACTTCATTACGTCACTTACTCATCACTTGATTACGTCATTTATCCATCACTTCATTACGTCACTTACACATCACCTAATTACGTCACTTACATCACCTCATTACGTCACTTATCATCACCTCATTACGCCACGTATCATCACCTCATAATGTCGCCTACCCATCACCTCATTACGCCACGTATCATCACCTCATTATGTCACTTATCCATCACCTCATTACGCCACGTATCATCACCTCATTATGTCACTTACCCATCACCTCATTACGTCACTTATCATCACCTCGTTACGTCACTTACCAACACCTCATTACGTGACTTATCATCACCTCACTACGTCACTTATCATCACCTCATTATCCCACTTACCCATCCCTTCATTACGTTACTTACCCATCACCTCATTACATCACTACTCATTATCTTGTTACGTCACTTACTCATTACCCCATTATGTCACGTACCCATCGACCCATTACACCCATACTCATCACCACAGTACGTCACTTACCCATCACGAGCCTTTTTATCTACCACAATCAACAATTCCACGGACAGCTGTTGCTGTTGTTGTTGTTGCTGCTGCTGCTGCTGCTGTTGCTGCTGCCGCTGCTGTTGCTGCTGTTGCTGCTGCTGTTGCTGTTGCTGTTGCTGCTGTCGGACTGGTCTTGCTGGACTTCCATTAGGCGAATAAGGGTTGGCTCTCTCAGCAGTAACACCTCCAAAAGGGTCAAGCTGTGATAGTGGGGTCAACGGCTCAAGAGACCCCAAAAGAGCGGCACTGGCGGATGGTCTCTTCTCGGAGGCCAAAACGTTGGCCGACACCGGATGCAAATACTGAGGATACGCAGTGAGACATTAACATTCAACGATTTCCAAGTGCAACAACAAAGGAACAAAAATAAACAAAACAATTGCAAGAAATTGCAAATTGCAGAGGATGACAAATTTAGAGCTCTAATTGACTCAATTTCTCTCTCTCTCTCTCAACCTCTCTCTCTCTCTCTCTCTCTCTCTCTCTCTCTCTCTCTCTCTCTCTCTCTCTCTCTCTCTCTCTCTCTCTCTCTCTCTCTCTCTCTCTCTCTCTCTCTCTGTATGACACACACACACACTTAATCTCTCTCTCTCTCTCTCTCTCTCTCTCTCTCTCTCTCTCTCTCTCTCTCTCTCTCTCTCTCTCTCTCTCTCTCTTCTGGACACACACACACACACACTCAATTTTACCCACCCCAACCTCTCTCTCTCTCTCTCTCTCTCTCTCTCTCTCTCTATGACACCCCCCCCCCCCCCTCTCTCTCTCTCTCTCTCTCTCTCTCTCTCTCTCTCTCTCTCTCTCTCTCTCTCTCTCTCTCTCTCTCTTTCTCTCTCGCTATGTGTCTCTGTCTGTCTGTCTGTCTGTCTGTCTGTCTGTCTGTCTGTCTCTCTCTCTCTCTCTCTCTCTCTCTCTCTCTCCCTCTCTCTCTCTCTCCTCTCTCTATCTATATCTCTCTCTCCTCCCTCCCTCCCTCCTCTCTCTCTCTCCCTCCCTCCCTCCTGTCTCCTCTCTCTCTCTCTCTGTCTGTCTGTCTCTGTCTCTCTCTCTCTCTCTCTCTCTCTCTCTCTCTCTCTCTCTCTCTCTCTCTCTCTTCTCTCTCTGTCTCTCTCTGTCTCTCTCTCTCATTATCAGTGTACTGTATTTATCTCTCTCTCTCTCTCTCTCTCTCTCTCTCTCTCTCTCTCTCTCTCTCTCCCTCCCTCCCTCCCCCTCTCTCATCTTGCCTCTTTCTATCTTTCTCTCTCTCTCTCTCTCTCTCTCTCTCTCTCTCTCTCTCTCTCTCTCTCTCTCTCTCTCTCTCTCTCTCTCTCTCTCTCTCTCTCTCTCTCTCTATCAGCTAAGCTCAAATGCGGTGTTGTAGGTATGATATTATTATATTAAGATACAATCCCTTCAATAGGGAGGGGGGGCTGTGTGGTCCAAGCGTAAGGCTCTTGAATTTGTGACTGACAGGTTGAACACGTTTTTCGAGTATTTTTTTATTTTTAAAGCAGATCTTTAGCCCGTTCAAAATCAAACCAAATGTGTTGTCTACACACAGTATCATCTATTGATCGTCAGCCTCCGATATCACTAGGTGTCAATCAACCTACCTAGATCCAGGGGTGGGTTTCACCCGGAAAAACCCCAACGAGAAATATTTATTAAGCTGCCGGGGTTTAAACCCATGTCCCTTTGGTGGAAAGGCAAGCATCTTGCCCTGGGTCACCGTTAGTATGGAGGCACAGCGCAGAGTAAAGTGTTATGGCGGAATGTAAGCTGATGATAATGAGGAGGATGATGACGCCGACGATGATGATGATGACAATGATGATGATGATGATGATGATGATGATGAGGATGATGATGATGATGATAATGAGAATGTTGGTAATAAAAATCATCTTGATTAATTATGTTTGTTTATTAGTGCATTTGTTTATTTGCAATTATATCGAAGTTATGACATAAACACACGGTTTGCGCAGGACAATTGACAGACAGCTTGAACTCTCAACGCATCTATTATGTTGCACCAAACAACCCACTTCCACCAGGAACACCCACCCCCCCCTCCCCCGCCACCTTACCGTTATATCCATCCATTTCCGGCTGACGAAAAGCAATAAAACTTTCGTAAGCGTGACACAGGGAAAAGAACAGCAAGACATAATTGAAAACAAAACAACAAAGCACAAAAACAGCTGTGACATTTTTTCTCTGTCAAACTCGTGCTATGCTATGCTGGGGGACGGACGTTATGAAAAAGAGACATGGAACGAGACGATTGAGACACGACACGCGCCATGAAAATGACTAGGAACCGATTGCACAAGACAGAAGACCATGGAAGACAGGTGTTGGTGATACATGTCCCAACTAGGGAAACGATTACACAAGACAGAAGACTATGTAAGATAGGTGTTATGTCCCAACTAGGGAAACGATTGCACAAGACAGAAGACTATGGAAGACAGGTGTTGGTGATACATGTCCCAATTAGAGAAACGATTGCACAAGACAGAACACCATGGATGACAGGTGTTGGTGATACATGTTTCAACTAGGGAAAACGATTGCACAAGACAGAAGACTATGTAAGACAGGTATTGGTGACCATGTCCCAACTAGGGAAACGATTGCACAAGACAGAAGACTATGTAAGACAGGTGTTAGTGATACATGTCCTAACTAGGGAAACGATTGCACAAGACAGAAGACTATGTAAGACAGGTATTGGTGACTCATGTCCCAACTAGGGAAACGATTACACAAGACAGAAGACTATGTAAGATAGGTATTGGTGACCCATGTCCCAACTAGGGAAACGATTACAAGACAGAAGACCATGGAAGACAGGTGTTGGTGATACATGTCCCAACTAGGGAAACGATTACACAAGACAGAAGACCATGGAAGACAGTTGTTGGTGATACATGTCCCAACTAGGGAAACGATTGCACAAGACAGAAGACTGTGTAGATAGGTATTGGTGACCCATGTCCCAACTAGGGAAACGATTGCACAAGACAGAAGACTATGTAAGATTACACAAGACAGAAGACTATGGGAAACAATTGCACAAGACAGAAGACTATTAAGACAGGTGACCCCATGTCCCAACTAGGGAAACGATTGCACAAGACAGAAGACTATGTAAGACAGGTATTGGTGACTCATGTCCCAACTAGGGAAACGATTGCACAAGACAGAAGACTATGTAAGACAGGTATTGGTGACTCATGTCCCAACTAGGAAACGATTGCACAAGACAGAAGACTATGTAAGACAGGTATTAAGGAAACGATTGCACAAGACAGAAGACTATGTCCCAACTAGGGAAACGATTGCACAAGACAGAAGACTATGTAAGACAGGTATTGTGACTCATGTCCCAACTAGGGAAACGATTACACAAGACAGAAGACTATGTAAGACAGGTGTTATACATGTCCCAACTAGGGAACCGATTGCACAAGACAGAAGACTATGTAAGACAGGTGTTGGTGATACATGTCCCAACTAGGGAAACGATTACACAAGACAGAAGACTATGTAAGATAGGTGTTGGTGACCCATGTCCCAACTAGGGAAACGATTACACAAGACAGAAGACTATGTAAGATAGGTGTTGGTGACCCATGTCCCAACTAGGGAAACGATTACACAAGACAGAAGACTATGTAAGATAGGTGTTATGTCCCAACTAGGGAAACAATTACACAAGACAGAAGACTATGTAAGATAGGTGTTATGTCCCAACTAGGGAAACGATTACACAAGACAGAAGACTATGTAAGATAGGTGTTATGTCCCAACTAGGGAAACCATTGCACAAGACAGAAGACTATGCAAGATAGGTGTTATGTCCCAACTAGGCAAACCATTGCACAAGACAGAAGACTATGTAAGATAGGTGTTGGTGACCCATGTCCCAAGAGGAGTGACGGGATAAACCAAGTAAAGTAATTGGAGTATCGAACCCATGACCTACAGATTTTGACAGTAGTATTTTGACTTGCTCCCCAGTTGTACCATCCAAAGCCCACCCCGTTCCTCCCCCCTTCTCACCCCCCCCCGCCCCTTTGCCTTCATCACATACGTACACGATTTATGACTGAGAATAAAACAAATAAGGAAATTATACAACAATTTAATCACACAGATTGAAGAAAACTGGGGAAGAATTAAATCGATTCGATAAAAACAGAATGTTATGATAACACAGTCGTAATTGTATCAATCATCATTTTTTTCAAACACGAAAAGAAATAATCAGTGGTACAACACCAATTTATATTCAAATGCATTTAAATACGTTAATTCATTATACTAATGCTACTACTAATAATAATAAAATAGTAATAATAATAATATTAATAATAATAATAATAATAATAATAATAATAATAATATAATAATAATAATAATAATAATAATAATAATAATAATAATAATAAATAATAATAATAATAATAATAATAATAATAATAATAATAATAATAATAATAATAATAATAATAAATAATAATAATAATAATTTTTAAAAAAATAAAAAATAATAATAATCAAATAGTAATAATAATAATAATAATAATAATAATAATAATAATAATAATAATAATAATAATAATAATAATGATAATATAATGATAATGATAATGATAATGATCTTATAATGATAATGATAATGATAATGATAATGATAATGATAATGATGGTGATCATGATGATAATAATAATAATGGTGATCATAATAATAATAATAATAATAATAATAATAATAATAATAATAATAATAATAATAATAATAATAATGATAATAATAATAATAATAATAATAATAATAATAACAATAATGATAATGATAATAATAAAAATAATAATAATAACAATAATAATAAAAATAATAATAAAAATAATAATAATAATAATAATATATAATATATAATAATGATAATAATAATGATAATAATAATACGATAATATAATGATAATGATAATGATGAGGATGGTGATGATGATGAGGATGATGATAGTAATAATAATAATGATGATGATGATGATGATGATGATGATGATGATGATAATAATAATAATGATGATGATGACTTTAACGTGCGCAGAATGGGTGATTGATCTCCACACTGGACCTCCTTTTTATCGTCCGTCTTCTATAGGACTGAGTGTCAATCCACCTACGTGGACCAGAGGGGGGGGGGAGATTTTTTTACTCGAAAAAAACTCTAGTAAATCTTTCAACCGTCGGCGGGAGTCGAACCCACTACCTTTTGGTTGAGAAGCCGACATCTTGCTTCTTGACTATCGAGTACCCACCCCTCCCCCCCCAAAAAAAAAAGACACGTGAAACGAAAGAGTGAAACGGAAGGAAGTAGGTAGGACCTACTAGTAGAACCCCTCCACCACCCCCCCACCCCCAACAAACTGCCAACACTTTCATTTGCATTTATTAAACATTATCAATCTAATTTGTTGATCCCTAGAAGGCATAGCATTTCAAGTCATTTTTTAATCGATGTCAATCACAGTCAAAGGGAGACAAGAGGCAACTCACCTGTATGCTTTGACTTCATTGAATGTCGTTTTCTTGGCGTTGTTATGGAAAATGTGATATTTCGGTGTATCGGAAATTGTACTTATAAAGGGCTTCTTGTTCAGTTCCTTTCAGGTTCATTGAAAATTTGTTGATTTGAAATTGTTGGGATGGAAACTACAAATGAGGGAAAGAGGAGAAAAATACCAACAACAACAATTGTAAAAGATATTCACCTATCTAGACATTTTGGAAACAAAATCTCAATGTTGTGTGTGTGTGTGTGTGTGTGTGTGAGTGTGTGTGTGTGTGTGAGAGAGAGAGAGAGAGAGAGAGAGAGAGAGAGAGAGAGAGAGAGACAGACAGACAGACAGGCAGAGAGAGAGAGAGAGAGACAGACAGACAGACAGACAGACAGACAGACAGACAGAGACAGAGACAGAGAGAGAGAGAGAGAGAGAGAGAGAGAGAGAGAGAGAGAGAGAGAGAGAGAGAGACAGACAGACAGAGAGAGACAGACAGACAGAGACAGAAACAGAGACAGAGACAGAGATAGAGACAGAGACAGAGACAGAGAGTTAGTGTTCTTATGACATCCTTCTGAAAAAGATAAAAGAGAATTGAAAAACTTGATCTTAAGTGAGGGAAAAAAGGTTAATGAATGTACAAGAATTTTATTTCGTGTTCAGGGGTGATGAAAGTTGTGTCGGTATTGGGTAGCGCTCACTCATCAAGCAAGGCTGCCTTGAGTTCTAAACAATCTGACTGGACACTATATTTGTATCCCAGAATTTCACCCAATCAAAAAGCTAGAGAGCATGGCATCAAAATAGTGACTGAACGCTACTGTAACGAGGAAAAGAAAGAGGTCAGATGACGTCACATCCTTCTTCTTCTTCTTCTTCTTCTTCTTCTTCTTCTTCTTCTTCTTCTTCTTCTTCTTCTTCTTCTTCTTCTTCTCCTTCTTCTCCATAATAAGAACTGAGCAACTCCACTCTTGAGTATTACTGTCAGCGCACTTATAATATTAACTTGAAACCTAAAAATATTAATCCAATCTTTGTTCTAAAGTGATGTGTTTAATTCTATTTTTAAAAAGTCTTCAGTGCTATTGATTGCTGAGATAGATTTCTGTTGGCAGTCCACTCCACAGCCTGCAGTGCAGGAAACAACGATTTGACCCTTATTTCAGGCAGAGCAGTTTTGTGTCTGGCCCTCCCTCGTGTCAACACGGCAACAAAATGGGCAAGGTTAAAGGCGATGGGGAAAGTAATGGCAAACTATGACACTATTGTGCCACAAGCCTAAGAAGTCATCAGGATTCCTCTACACTCAATTTACTATAAGTATTTGGGAAAAAGACAAACAGTGAGGCAAAGGCCATGTCGAAAGTGAAGGAAATGACATTGAATAATAGTTGAAGCCCTATAGAAACAAAGACGAGACCAATTATAATACAAGGAATAGACATTTTTAAAAAAATCCTGGCCACCATGTGGGGATCGAATCCGCGACCTCTGCGTCGGCACTCGTCGCCTGGTCATGAATAGAAAGGGTGATACCAACCGAGCCAACTACACTCTTTAGTATGGCGGTGCGATGGGTGCTGACGCAGAAGTCACTGGTTCGATCCCCACGGTGGCCAGGAATTTTAATTTCTCGTCTTTGATCCTGAGACGTTAATATTTAAATGTCAATTCCTGTAAGCATGGGATGGGACTTAAATATCATTCAATGTCAATTCCTTTATTTATGTAAGCATGGGACTTAAATATCATTCAATGTCAATTAATGTATGTTAAATATCATTCAATGTCATTTCCTTTATTTATGTAAGCATGGGACTTAAATATCATTCAATGTCATTTCCTTTATTTATGTAAGCATGGGACTTAAATATCATTCAATGTCAATTCCTTTATTTATAAGTATGGGATTTAAATATCATTCAATGTCAATTCCTTTATTTATAAGTAAGTATATTATTCAATGTCATTTCCTTTATTTATATGTATGGGACTTTAATATTATTCAATGTCAATTCCTTTTTATGTACGCATTTAAATATCATTCAATGTCATTTCCTTTATTTATGTAAGCATGGGACTTAAATATCATTCAATGTCAATTCCTTCATTTTATAAGTATGGGACTTAAATATCATTCAATGTCAATTCCTTTATTTATATAAGTATGGGACTTAGATATCATTCAATGTCAATTCCTTTATTTATAAGTATGGGATTTAATATTATTCAATGTCATTTCCTTTATTTATAAGTATGGGACTTAAATATCATTCAATGTCAATTCCTTTATTTATAAGTATGGGACTTAAATATCATTCAATGTCATTTCCTTTATTTATAAGCACGGGATTTTAATATCATTCAATGTCAATTCCTTTATTTATAAGTATGGGACTTAAATATTCAATGTCATTTCCTTTATTTATATGTCAATTCCCTTAGTTATAAGCATGGGATTTAATATCATTCAATGTCATTTCCATCATTTTTAAGTGGGACTTTAATATTATTCAATGTCATTTCCTTTATTTATATGTATGGGATTTCAATATTATCAATGTCATTTCCTTTACTTATAAGCACAATTTTAATATCATTCAATGTCATTCCTTCATTTATAAGTATGGGATTTTAATATTATTCAATGTCATTTATAAAGCATGGGACTTTAATATCATTCAATGTCATTTCCTTTATTTATATAACTATGGGATTTTAATAATTCAATTATTCAAAGTCATTCTCATTTCCTTTATAAGCATGGAACTTTAATATTATTCAATGTCATTTCCTTTATTTATATAACTATGGATTTTAATATTATTCAAAGTCATTCCCTTCGTTTATAAGCATTTTTTACTTTTGCCCTTGAAGATCATGTGTGTGTGTGTTGTCCCTTTCGGTGAGCTATGAGCTTATGTGTTGTTGGCAATGGTGTGTAACCTTATTTAAAGCAGCCTCGTAGCTATTATAGACGCTGTGTTTTCAAGACGGTCATCCCTGACGTCATCGCAGTCATGCGTTATCTACACCAGCATAGGCCAATATTACAAGCTGTTAACCAAAGAAGATGGTATCACTATTGTTTGTAGTCAGTAGGAAGATGGAGGAATCCACATTCGTGACTGAACAGCAACCACAGTCACCAGATCGATCCCCTGATTTCGCTTCAGATAAGGAGTTGCCTGATTTTTGTATCAATGCGATTGTCAACATCTGTTATGCAAATGGCGTGATCATTTTGTGTTGGTTAGTGGGAGACATATTTAAATGGATTTGTAGATGTGATCAAGAGTTATACATAAGTTTCGACAATAACAGCCTCAGATTAGGGTTAGGGGCGGTCGGGGATGGGGGGGGAGGAGCAGGGACACGGGGAGGCGGGGTATCTGAGATCGCCGGTCTCCTAAAGAGTATGCCAAATAAGACATGCTCATTAGATCCTATCCCAACATAGCTATTGAAATCTTGTACTCATGAACTCGCTCCTGCTATTTCATCAATCGTTAATGAAAGCCTTGAAAACAAAGATCTTCCCGGCTGTCTGAAGAAAGCTTCAGTTGTTCCATTAAAGAAAAAAAAACATCTCTTGACAAAGAGAAATTAAAGAACTATCGCCCAGTGTCAAATTTGAATTTTCTATCAAAGATTATCGAAAAGACAGTCTTTAACTGACTCAACACCCATATCTATTTGAGTGGGGAAAGCGCCAAATTTCAGTTGGCCTATAAAAAGACTTATTCAACAGAAACAGCACTGATTCGTGTCCTCAACGACATTGCCATAGAAGTTGACAACAAGAAATGCGTCATGGTGGTACTACTCGATCTAAGTGTTGCATTCGATACAATCGATCAAGCATTACTCATATCTCTTCTCGAGAAGCGTTTCAGCATATCGGATATTGCACCTGAGTGGTTAAAGAGTTACCTATTTAACAGAACCCAAATTGTTACCATCAATAACAAATCATCAACGGAACTGATCCTAAAATACGGTGTACCACAGGGTTCAATCATAGGACCAATGATCTTCAGCATGTACACTACACCACTGTGTGATGTTATAACCGACTAAGGACTTCAGTTTCATCTATATGGTGATGACAGTTTACATTCCATTCTCTTCTTCTGATGAAACATCGGTCAAATTACAAATGGAATCCTACATTGAAAACATCCGAAAATGGATGGGCCACAATAAATTGAAACTAAATGACAGTAAAACGGAATTGATAACTTTTGGCTCAAAGTATAATCTTCAGAAAATCAACGTGAATAACATCCTCGTTGACAATGATACCATTGAAGCCAATGGATCTGTCAGAAATTCAGGCTTCATATTTGATCAGACTCTATCCATGGGAAATCACATAAAAAACATCAAGCAAAAATGTTACATTAACCTGAGATGGATACATTAAATTCGTCAGTATTTGGATGAAGAAACAAACAAACTGTTGATTCTTGCATTTGTCATCGGTAACCTCGACTACTGCAATGGCCTACTATATAACATCCATTCTGGCCAGATAAAGGATCTCCAACAAATCCAAAATCAATGCGCCCGTGTTGTCACCAGGATAAAAGCCAAAGATCACATCACACCAGTTTTAAAAGACCTTCACTGGCTTCCAGTTCACAAGCACATCGAATTTAAGATTGCTTGCACAGTTTACAACTCACTACATGGAACAGCTCCAGAATATCTGTCTGAACTGTTACTGGTATACCAGCCAC
>JAXRKP010000389.1:120000-127500 GCA_037039925.1 Doris montereyensis | reverse complement strand
GCAAACACTTTGAGAGGAAAGCAAACACTTTGAAAGGAAAGCAAACACTTTGAAAGGAAAGCAAACACTTTGAGAGGAAAGCAAACACTTTGAGAGGAAAGCAAACACTTCGAGAGGAAAACAAACACTTTGAAAGGGAAAGCAAACACTTTGAGAGGAAAGCAAACACTTTGAGAGGAAAGCAAACACTTTGAAAAGGAAAGCAAACACTGAGAGGAAAGCAAACACTTTGAGAGGAAAGCAAACACTTTGAGGGAGTGACAGTAAAGAAGCAGTAGTGGGACCAGGCCAGCAACGTTTGCTAATCGCCTGTAATTAAAAAAAAAAGCAGAAGGATAAGGATAACGGATAAGATAAAATTCTATTGCCTAAATTATACACCACTGACCGTGGACAAAAAAAATATCTGCTGTGGCGTCCACTGACAGGAAAAGCCGACAGACGAGGTAGAAAATAAAGGATCTAGAAACAATAACAAGTTTCGTGGATTGCAGGACAAAACAATCTTTTTCCAATCAATTAAAATGTGGATTTAATCCAGAAATTTATTCGATAAAAAATCCTAAATCAGCCTATTTAAAATATACATGCGAAATATGAAGGTTGTGGATGCTGTGGTTCCTGAGTTATAAGCGGTCAAACTTAGAGATGTTCAATATATATATAGATACATTTAAATGTATCATTCGTCTTCATTCTCACATTCTTTCATTCGAGTCTCCCTTTCATGATGACATTACATGTTATACATAATACGAAGGAGCCACAGTGGAGTGAAGTCAAAGACGAAATATGACAATAAGTGACAACTCCACTAATAAAGACAGAACAAGCATGTGACGTTTCGGGTATAACCTTTAACTAACGTGCACAGAGTGTTGTGATCTGCCATACGGGACCTCCTTTTTATTGTCCGTCTCCGATGGGACTAGGCGTCGATTATTCTACCTGGACCCCATGGGTGTGGGGGTGGGGGTGGGGGGACGATTAGATTTGCACGAAAAACCGAGAAAATTGTTCAACCATCAGCGGGGCTCGAACCCACTACCTTTTGGTTGAGAGGCCGACACATTGCCTCAGGACTACCGAGTCCCCATTTCATGACAAATAAACACATACAAAGTTAGCTATTTATAAAAACAAAAAGTAAATGTTGTTGAATTGGAAACTACCTCGTTCATCATTCATGGTGAATCTCGGGGTGAGTGAAGAGAATTTGCAAGATGAACGATAAGCAAAGAGGGAAAGGAAAGAAATGGGATCTACCAGCACCCCACCCCATCGCCCACGAAAAGTGAATGAATTCATAATTTTTTTTATTTAATCTGATGTGTCAGCAAGTTATACACAAACCATTTAGAATGTTCAGACATGTAAGCAGATTACATAAAGCAATAATATTGTGGCCAAATTGACCTGAGAAAGAAAAATTAAGATAGAAGTAACTGGATGGCAGTAGATACAAAAATGCATGGGAGAATACGAATTAGAGATAATGCTGAGAGAGAGAAAGAGAGAGAGAGAGAGAGAGAGAGAGAGAGAGAGAGAGAGAGAGAGAGAGAGAGAGAGAGAGAGAGAGAGAGAGAGAGAGAGACAGACAGACAGACAGACAGACAGACAGACAGACAGACAGACAGACAGACAGACAGAGACAGAGACAGAGACAGAGACAGAGCGAGAGAGGGGGGTGTGCTGTGATAAATGGAAGAGAGAGAGGGAGAGAGACAGATAGAGATAAAAACAGACACGCAAACAAACAGACCAACAGGGAGACACAGAGAGAGACAGAAATAGAGAGAAGTGATAGGGAGGGATAAAGAGAAAGAAAGACGGACAGACAAACAGACAGACACAGATAGATGGACAGACGGACGAACGGACGGGAAGACAGACGGACAGACACACACACACACACAAACACACACACACACACACACACATACACATACTCACATACAGAAAGACAGAGTGAGAGTAGGAGGTGTTGATGACAAAAATCAATAAACAGAGAACAAAAAGAACGAAAAGAAAAAGAAAAAAAGCAAATCCCTTGCTGTTCCGGCAATAATATTTCAAAACAAAAACTGTCATCATTATGAATTGCCTCAGAAGTGTTATAGCCAAGAGGCCGTCTTACCGTTCCGATGTACGTTGCGCTTTCGGGACAGTCACCACCTGGTACCAAGGCCTTTGAGTTTGTGCCCAGAAAATCCGCGCTGTCAACGTAGTCTGTAGTTTGCTGACAGATTATAATCATATGATACGATTGCAAGGACAAATAATTTGGAAAAAACAAACCAAGACCTGAGCCCCATAATAGTAAGGAGGCTTAGCCCAAGACACATCATTATGGTCACAATTATTCCTAAAATCGTCCTACTCCTACTCCTCCTCCTACTCCTCCTACTCCTCCCTCCTACTCCTCCTACTCCTCCTCCTACTCCTCCTACTCCTCCTCCTACTCCTCCTACTCCTCCTCCTACTCCTCCTACTCCTACTACTACTCCTCCTCCTCCTCCTCCTACTCCTCCTACTCCTCCTACTCCTCCTCCTACTCCTCCTACTCCTCCTACTCCTACTCCTCCTCCTACTCCTCCTCCTACTCCTCCTACTCCTCCTACTCCCTCCTCCTACTCCTCCTACTCCTCCTACTACTCCTCCTCCTCCTACTCCTACTACTCCTCCTACTACTCCTCCTACTACTCCTCCCTCCTCCTACTCCCTAGTCCTCCTCCTCCTACTCCTACTCCTCCTCCTCCCTACTCCTACTACTCCTCCTACTACTCCTCCTACTCCTCCTACTCCCTCCTCCTACTCCTCCTACTCCTCCTCCTCCTCCTCCTCCTACTCCTCCTCCTCCTCCTACTACTACTCCCTCCTCCTACTCCTTTCTCCTCCTCTCCTCCTCCTCCTCCCTCCCTACTCCCTACTCTCCTCCTACTCTCCTACCCTCCTACTCCTACTCCTCCTACTCCTCCTCCTCCTACTCCTCCTACTCCTCCTACTCCTCCTACTCTCCTACTCCTCCTACCCTACCTCTACTCCTCCTACTCCTCCTACTCCTCCTACTCCTCCTACTCCTACTCCTCCTACTCCTACTCCTACTCCTCCTACTCCTCCTCCTACTCCTCCTACTCCTCCTACTCCTCCTACTACTCCTCCTACTCCTACCCTACTCCTACTCCTACTACTCCTCCTACTCCTACTCCTCCTACTCCTCCTACTCCTCCTCTCCTCCTACTCCCTACTCTACTCCTCCTCCTCCTACTCCTACTCCTCCTACTCCTACTCCTCCTACTCCTACTCCTCCTACTCCTACTCCTCCTACTCCTACTCCTACCTCTTACTCCTACTCCTCCTACTCCCTACCCTACTCTACTCCTACTTCTCCTACTCCTACTCCTACTCCTACTCTCCTACTCCTCTCCTACTCCTCCTCCTACTCCTCCTCCTCCTACTCCTACTCCTCCTACTCCTACTCCTCCTACTCTACTACTCCTACTCCTACTCCTACTCCTACTCCTCCTACTTCCTCTACTCCTCCTACTCCTCCTACTCCTACTCCTCCTACTCCTACTCCTCCTACTCCTACTCCTACTCCTCCTCTCTACTCCTCCTACTCCTCCTACTCCTCCTCCTACTCCTCCTACCCTCCTACTCCCTACTCCTACCCTCCTACTCCTCTACTCCTCCTACTCCTCCTACTCCTCCTACTCCTACTCCTACTCCCTACTCCTCCTACTCCTCCTACTCCTCCTACTACTCTACCTACTCCTCCTACTCCTCCCTACTCCCTACTCCTCCTCCTCTACTCCTACTCTCCTCCTACTCCTACTCCTACTCCTACTCCTACTCCTACTCCTACTCCTCCTACTCCTCCTACTCTTACTCCTCCTACTCCTACTCCTCCTCCTCCCTACTCCTCCTACTCCTACTCTACTCCTCCTACTCCTACTCCTCCTACTCCTCCTCCTCCTACTCCTACTCCTCCTACTCCTCCTACTCCTCCTCCTACTCCTACTCCTCCTACTCCTCCTACTCCTCCTCTCCTCCTACCCTACTCCTACTCCTCCTACTCCTACTCCTACTCCTCCTCCTCCTCCTCCTCTACTCCTACTCCTACCTACTCCTACTCCTCCTACCTACTCCTACTCCTCCTTACTCCTACTCCTCCCTACTCCTACTCTCCTACCCTACCTCCTACTCCTACTCCTCCTCTCCTCCCTACTCCTACTCCTCTACTCCTCCTCCTCCTCCTCCTCCTACTCCTCTACTCCTCCTACTCCTACTCCTCCTACTCCTCCCCTCCCTACCCTCCCTCCTACTCCTCCTCCTCCTACTCCTACTCCTCCTACTCCTCCTCCTCCTACTCCTCCTCCTCCCTCCTCCTCCTCCCTACTCCTCTCCTCCTACTCCTACTCCTCCTCCTCCTACTCCTACTGCTACTCCTACTCCTACTCCTACTCCTACTCCCTACTCCTCCTACTCCTCTGCCTACTCCTACCTACTCCTACTCCTCTCTCTACTCCTACTCCTCCTACCCTCCTCCTACTCCTACTCTACTCCTACTCCTACTCCTACTCCTACTCCTCCTACTCCTACCCTACTCCTACCCTACCCTCTCCTCTCCTACTCCTCCTACTCCTCCTCCTCCTCCCTTCCCTCCTCCTACTCCTACTCCTCCTACCTCCTACTCTCTCCTACTCCTACTCCTACTCCTCCTACTCCTCCTACTCCTACTCCTCCTACTCCTACTCCTACTACCCTACTCCTCCTCCTCCTCCTACTCCTACTCCTCCTACTCCTACTCCTCTCATCCTACTCTAGTCTCCTTCTCCTCCTACTCCTCCTACTCCTACTCCTACTCCTCCTCCTACTCCTACTCCTCCTCCTCTCCTCCTCCTACTCCTACTCCTACTCCTCCTACTCCTACTCCTTCCTCCTACTCCTCCTACTCCTACTCCTCCTACTCCTACTCCTACTCCTCCTCCTACTCCTCCTCCTCCTACTCCTCCTACTCCTCCTACCTCCTCCTCCTCCTCCTCCTCCTCCTCCTACTCCTCCTACTCCTACTCCTCCTCCTCCTACTCCTCCTCCTCCTACTCCTCCCTACTCCTCCTTCCTACTCCTCCTCCTACTCCTCCTACTCCTCCTCCTCCTCCTCCTACTCCTCCTCCTCCTACTCCTACTCCTCCTCCTCTCCTACTCCTACTCTCTCTCCTACTCCTCCTACTCCTCCTACTCCTCCTCCTCCTCCTACTCCTCCTACTCCTCCTACTCCTCCCTACTCCTCCTCCTCCTACTCCTCCTCCTCCTCCTACTCCTCCTACCCTACTCCTCCTACTCCTCCTCCTCCCTCCTCCTCCTACTCCTCCTACTCCTCCTCCTCCTACTCCTCCTTCTCCTACTCCTCCTCCTCCTCTCCCTACTCCTCCTCTCCTCCTCTTCTCCTCCTCTCCTCCTACTCCTCCTCCTGCTCCTACTCCTCCTACTCCTCCTACTCCTCCTCCTGCTCCTACTCCTCCTACTCCTCCTCCTGCTCTACTCCTCCTCCTGCTCCCTCCTCCTACTCCTCCTCCTGCTCCTACCCTCCTACTCCTCCTCCTGCTCCTACTCCTCCTACTCCTCCTCCTGCTCCTACTCCTCCTACTGCTCCTACTCCTCCTACTCCTCCTCCTGCTCCTCCTCCTCCTCCTCCTCCTACTCCTCCTACTCCTCCTCCTGCTCCTACTCCTCCTACTCCTCCTCCTGCTCCTCCTCCTCCTCCTCCTCCTACTCCTCCTACTCCTCCTCCTGCTCCTACTCCTCCTACTCCTCCTACTCCTCCTCCTGCTCCTACTCCTCCTCCTGCTCCTACTCCTCCTCCTCTACTCCTACTCCTGCTCTCTCCTCCTCCTACTCCTCCTACTCCTCCTTCTCCTGCCCATCTTCCTCTTCATAAAATACATACATGATATAAAAAATGTGCGTTTTGTAGAGGTCACAAATTGGTAACCTATTTTAGTTTAATCCCGTAGAAACAAATGAAACTAAATGCGTTGAAAATAAACAGATACATATTTAAAAACCACTCATGTTTTGAATAATGTTATATTATTATAACAAAGATAACAAATATCCAATGGACAAAACCCATAATCCCCGACCTCTTCATCGGCACCAATCTCCACGCCATGAAAAGGAAATGTGCTACCAACCACAGAGGACGCCGATTCAACTACCATGGTGGTCAAGATGTTTTCTGTCTATGCCTTGTACTTGTCGCGTCTTTGTTCCTATGGGGCTTTAACATTATTTAATGTCATTATTTTCACATTTGACATGCCCCACACCTCACTCTTTTGTCTTTATTCCTAACCGTACACCAGGCGTAAGGCAAAATTTACCTCAAAAGTTGTATTTTCAGTAATCCTCAAAATTTCAATTTGACAAACGTCTTTGCTAAATTTATTACAAAAGGCTTCGTATTGTATTGAGCAGTGGCCATTTACTGACTTGACTTCAATGTTCCCTTTAAGCTGTGGGCGTGCCCGCATGTACACCAGGAAGGAAAGGTGTGTACATTTGAGAAATGTCTGTGCACACCGGGAAGGAAAGGTGTGTACAATTGAGAAATGTCTGTGTACACTAGGAAAAGAAAGGTGCGTACAATTGAGAAATGTATGTGTACACTGGGAGGAAAGTTGCGTACAATTGAGAATCGTCTGTGCACACCAGGAAGGAAAGGTGTGTACAATTGAGAAATGTCTGTGTACACCAGGGAGGAAAGGTGTGTACAATTGAGACATGTATGTGTACACTAGGAAGGAAAGGTGTGTACAATTGAGAAATGTCTGTGTACACTAGGAAGGAAAGGTGTGTACAATTGAGAAATGTCTGTGTACACTAGGAAGGAAGGTGTGTACAATTGAGAAATGTATGTGTACACTAGGAAGGAAAGGTGTGTACAATTGAGAAATGTATGTGTACACTAGAAAGAAAAGGTGCGTGCAATTGAGAATAATACGAAGGGGCCACAGTGGAGTGAAGTCAAAGGCGAAATATGACAATAAGTGACAACTCCACTAATAAAGACAAAATTTGTCATACTATTATCGGGACATATTATGTTTTTCCTTCTGACATCACATTGTGTGATGCCGGAGGTATTACTTAGATCTAGATTCTAGGTATTTCTCGTTTGTTGTCTGACGAAGGGTTATACCCGAAACGCCACGTGTTTGTTTTGTCTTTATTAGTGGAGTTGTCACTTATTGTCATATTTCGCCTTTGACTCCACTAGTCAGCTAGTCAGTCAGTCAATCAGTTTGTCTGTCTGTCTGTCTGTCTGTCTGTCTGTCCGTCCGTCTGTCTGTCTGTCTGTCTGTCTGTCTGTCTGTCTGTCTGTCTGTCTGTCTCTCTCTCTCTCTCTCTCTCTCTCTCTCTCTCTCTCTCTCTCTCTCTCTCTCTCTCTCTCTCTCTCTCTCTCTCTCTCTCTCTCTCTCTCTCTCTCTCTCTCTC
>JAXRKP010000389.1:105000-115000 GCA_037039925.1 Doris montereyensis | reverse complement strand
TATATACATACATACATATATATATACATATATATATATATATATATATATATATATATATATATATATATATATATATATATATATATATATATATATATATATATATATATATATATATATATATATATATATCATGTTCCTCAATGTAGGAGCATGTGGTCTACCAACGTTAGATGCAACACCCTTGAGATCACGAAGTGATGACACAACTCTTTGCACCATGATACCAACTGACCCCCAAACTAAACCACTCCTCAACCATCATGGTATCAGTAATTAAAGTAAAGTTCATTGAAGGCCATTACGGCCCCATAAATCCGGAGTTTATCTCAGTTTCTGTAGCATGAAGCTAAGCAGATGGTAATAATCACCTCCTGGAAAGGACGCTAGTCTGACGCAGGTTGTTGTTTTTTTCTTATCTTTACTTCCAAGCTAGAGCTTCTACTGATTTGCACTTGGGTCGAGTGGGTTAAAAGGTGTGTCTAGTGTCTTTCCCAAAGGAACGCAACGTCGAACTTAGCGTTGTTTGAGTTCGACCCGGACGGGACCTCTTGATACTCCGTCCGGTAGCGTAATCACTCGACTACTGAACTATGCCACTTTGCCATGATGGTATCAACTGACCCCTGGCGACTTTGCCATGATGGTATCAACTGACCCCTGGCCCCTTTGCCATGATGGTATCAACTGACCCCTGGCCACTATACCATGATGGTATCAACTGACCCCTGGCCCTTTGCCATGATGGTATCAACTGACCCCTGGCGACTTTGCCATGATGGTATCAACTGACCCCTGGCCACTATACCATAATGGTATCAACTGACCCCTGGCCACTATACCATAATGGTATCAACTGACCCCTGGCAACCTTGCCATAATGGTATCAACTGACCCCTGGCAACCTTGCCATAATGGTATCAACTGACCCCTGGCCACTATACCATAATGGTATCAACTGACCCCGGCAACCTTGCCATAATGGTACCAACTGACCCCTGGCAACCTTGCCATAATGGTATCAACTGACCCCTGGCAACCTTGCCATGATGGTACCAACTGACCCCTGGCAACCTTGCCATAATGGTATCAACTGACCCCTGGCAACCTTGCCATAATGGTACCAACTGACCCCTGGCAACCTTGCCATAATGGTATCAACTGACCCCTGGCAACCTTGCCATGATGGTACCAACTGACCCCTGGCAACCTTGCCATAATGGTATCAACTGACCCCTGGCAACCTTGCCATAGTGGTATCAACTGACCCCTGGCAACCTTGCCATAATGGTACCAACTGACCCCTTTGCCATGATGGTACCAACTGACCCTGGCAACCTTGCCATAATGGTATCAACTGACCCCTGGCAACCTTGCCATAATGGTATCAACTGACCCCTGGCCACTTTGCCATAATGGTATCAACTGACCCCTGGCAACCTTGCCATGATGGTATCAACTGACCCCTGGCAACTTTGCCATGATGGTACCAACTGACCCCTGGCCACTTTGCCATGATAGTACCAACTGACCCCAAATCTAAACCCCCATCCCTGATATACTAACGTTCTTTACCTGTTTGACCCCGATAAGTCCACGAGTATAGCAAAGTCGACGGGGTGCATTGTCTTGAATTCCACCTTGTAAGATGCAGCGAACCAGTATTTCCTTTGAGTTATCTCCCCTGACAGCGACGTTCCCAAAGGTGACAACACGAAGTTCAAGCACATACCATCACTACCACAGTTCGTAAACGTGGCTTGATAACTTTCCATTAAAATGTAGCCAAGCTAGATTTGGGGGGGGGGGGGGGGGGTTAATGGGGAAGGTTAGATAAGTAATAATAATATATCTGTATTGTCCATTCAAGACACTTTTTCGTTTGACATAGTTCTTGGGGAAATCGAAAACATGGGATATACATAATATTTATATTGACTTTACAAATTAGAAATTTGATATACTTCAAAAGAAATATAAAGTCAAAATTACATATTTTTTCATACATTTTATACTTAACATGCCTACTCTTATAATATGCAAGCAAACGCACAGAGAATACAAGGAGGAAAAGGTCAAGGCCATGAAACAACTCAACGCAGGCAAAGCAGCAACAGGGCCTGGTGTCATTCCAGCAGAGGCTCTGAAGGTGGATGCACTATACAGTTGGCTTGTTGTTGTTTTTGTTGTTGTTTTTTAACAAACGCTTGGGAGGAAAAAACGATACCCCCAAAGAGTGCGAGGACGGAGGCATCGCTAAACTACCAAATGAAGGAAATCTCGGAAATTACAACAACTACAGAAGAAACGCACTCACTCAACTCAATGAAAAGTAATTGTTTTAATTATGCGGTTTTAATTCATGTACCATAGACCTTTATAAATGATATTATGCTTTCATGTATTTATTTATTTATTTATTTATTTATTTATTTATTTATTTATTTATTTATTTATTTATTTATTTATTTGTTTATTTATTTATTTATTTATTCATTTATTTATTCATTTGTTTATTTATTTATTTATTTACTTATTTATGTATTCATTTATTTATTTATTTATTTAATTATTCATTTATTTTGTATATGTACATTGTTCATGTTTGTTTTTTTACCATGTATGTATAAATGCGCCTAGAGCTGTTGTAAGATAGGGGTAGGGGTGGGTGCTATAGAAATAAATTATATTATTATTATTATTATTATTATTATTATTATTATTATTATTATTATTATTATTATTATTATCATTACTATTATTACTCCAATCTGCATGCAAATCCAGCAAAGAGTTTAGCGGCGGCACACACGCTTGACCGAATCCAAGACACGGTCGATGCACATTCGAAAGACCAACAAGCCGACGACCCTAGGGGAAAGTTCATCGCACACAGACAAAAATTCGCCACCAAAAAGAAAAATAACTGAGCAATCCCACGAATGGAACTCTCCTCTTCTTGCCAGTTTCATAGACTGCTAAAAGGCATCTGACAAAGTGGACAGACCATCTGTCTGGAAGAACATGCGACACTATCGAATGTCAAAGAAAATAGTTGACCTAACAGAACAGAGACAGTACAATGCACGAGAGTATAAATGCAAAGCACTCCGTGAAGACCAGCCATGAGAAGGGCCTGAAGCAAAACTGGAGCACGCCAGGGTTGTCCACTCTCATCCCTTCCTTTCACATAAATTAGTAACAGATCAACTGATGAAAGAGATCACTATAGGGGTGAAAAATGGAATCCAGTTGACAGTGCGGTCACAACTCGATGACTCAAATCCTGCATAAGACAAAAATACATCCAGAGATCCTGCTACCTACCAACCAAGCTAGAATCAAAGCTCTAAAAAATTCATCGGTCTGAAATCCATGAAGGAAAATAGGAAATTTATGAGGTTTTGATTGTTTGTTTCTTTGAAATTTAGCCTGTCCACCATTGCGGTGATCTCAGGGTAAATTAAGAGGAAACAGCAAGATGAAAGATAAGTGAAAAAGAAGGAAAGGAAAGAAGAAGGACCTACCAGCCCGTCAAGCACCCACAAGTTTATGAGGAACACAACAACAACAACGACAAAAACAACAACAACAACAACTACAACAACAACGACAACAACGACAATAACAACAACAACGACAATAACAACAACAACAACAGCAACAACACAGATGCATTCACAGAAAGACAATTGAATGGAAGAAGTGACCTCCCAAGCACGCAAAGCGCCATAGTAACCAACAGAGGCAGTGTGATGAAAGAGAGGGACAAAAAGGAGCAGATTAAAGTGGTGAAGATAATAAATAACCGAGAAAAGGAAGGGCATAAATAAGTGACAAGAAAGAGAAAGGGAAAAAAAAAGCAATCCTCATACAACACACCACGCGGCAACACACACAACACACAACACTAGGGGTGGAATAACAAGAAAATCTTAATGTAAACTGTAACTTATTTTCTTTAGAAAGCAGAATAGCTTTAGTACATGTACTAAAAAGTGAAAAACAAAGAAAAAAATCGACGTTTTTTTCTTCACTAACCGACAATAATAACAAATTCCTTTTGACCGGATAGCTTAACAATTATAGAATATGAATTTTTGTTTCAAAATCATTTTCCTTGCAAAATATGTGTTATATAGTTATGATACAATATGCCCACGCAAACTACTGTTTGTTTAATTTGGAATTTACCCCGTCCACCATTTGCAACAGCAAGTGATCGCCTCACAGGAAAGTGAATACAACAGTCACAAGATGACAATGTGTGAAGAACAAGGCCGACACACAGCACCACAACGACAACATCTAACAAAGTTTCAACCACGATCGTCAAACAGTCTTATCATCTGTTGACCTTTTTGAATAAAACAGAAAAAGATGAAGATGGATTCAAAACAACCCCTGTATGAGTGCAACAAGTCAAAATCTCTCAGGCAGGTCATTTCGTTTTTCCATCCTCAACTCCATAGGTGAGCACATCCACAAGATAATAACTGGTTACTCATTCATGACAAGTGAAAAGTGAGTAAAATACGTTTCCTGGGAGTTCAACGTTGGTGAAAAAGAACCAGTAGCGTTGTTGTACAAACCAGTGCTCACAACGACAACAACAACGCCTCATGGAAATACGCTTATGCTATTAATATGAGTAACTAAGCCACAACAACAAGAAGAACAACAACTATAACCCCAACAACAATAACAACAACAACAACAATAACAACAACAATAACAACAACAACAATAACAACAACAATAATAATAACAACAAAATAATAACAACAACAACAATAATAACAACAACAATGAACAGTAACAACAACAATAATAACAACAACAATAACAACAACAACAATAATAACAACAAAATAATAACAACAATAACAAAACAACAATAACAACAATAATAGCAACTGCAACAACAACAACAACAATAACAACAACAACAATAACCAACAACAATAACAACACAACAACAACAACAACAACAACAATAACAACCACAATAACACAACAATAACAACAACAACAATAACAACAACAAACAATAGTCACAAAACAAACAAACCGTCACAATGTCAAGTTGGGTTTTCTAGCTTCCTTTAACTCTTTCTCTATGAAATAACAACGATGATAAACGTAGAAAATTTCCATATGTTGAACGGCCTGAAATGGATGCGTGAAATCGACAAAACAAATCAATTACTTCTGGCATTTTTTCATGTAGATATAGACATTTATAGTTATACATGAATTGTCAAAAACAAAACAAAAACAAAATGGCAGTATACAACACAGTTTATTGTCCTACCTCTCCTTTGGGCAGTGAAATCTGGGCCTTATACAGTAGGAAATACTTTTGCTTTGTTTGTTTTCATTTAAATTTCCCCCATCCACCAGTGTGGTGAACTCATTGTGAATTAAGAGGAAACAGCAATATAAATGAGAACTGAAAGAGTAAAATGCAGGACCTAAGCAGCCCTGTCAACCGCCCACGTAGGGAAAACAGTAGAGTAATATCAGCTGAAATGAAATATCTAAGAAGAGTAGTAGGGAATAAAGTACAGTAATATCAGCTGAAATGAAATATTTAAGAAGACCGAGTAATATCAGCTGAAATGAAATATCTAAGAAGAGTAGTAGGGAAAACAGTAGCTGTAATATCAGAAGAGACTGAAATATCATTGAAATATCTAAGAAGAGAAGTAGGGAATAAGAAATAAATATCTAAGAAAAGTACAGTAATATCAGTGAAATGAAATATTTAAGAAAACAGTAGGAAAACACTAGGAAATATCTAAGAAAAGTAGTAGGAATACAGTAGAGTAATATTAAAATGAAATATCTAAGAAAAGTAGTAGGGAAAACAGTAGAGTAATATCAGCTGAAATGAAATATCTAAGAAAACAGTAGGAAAACAGTAGAGTAATATCAGCTGAAATGAAATATCTAAGAAGAGTAGTAAAAACAGTAAGTAATATCAGCTGAAAAAATATCTAAGACAAAGTAGTAGGGAAAACAGTAGAGTAATATCAGCTGAAATGAAATATCTAAGAAGAGTAGTAGGAAAACAGTAGAGTAATATCCCCTGAAATGAAATATCTAAGAAAAGTAGGATAACAGTAGAGTAATATCAGCTGAAATGAAATATCTAAGAAAAGTAGTAGGGAAAAACAGTAGAGTAATATCAGCTGAAATGAAATATCTAAGAAGAAGTAGGAAAACAGTAGAGTAATATCAAGAAAAAGTATTAGGGAAAACAGTAGAGTAATATCAGCTGAAATGAAATATCTAAGAAAAGTAGTAGGAAAACAGTAACAAAATCAGTTTGAAATATCTAAAACAAAAGAATTTAGATAACAACAAATGAAATTTAAACAACATACAAGGAATAGCTAAATCACTATCAGCTGAAACCTGAAATATCTAAGAACAGTAGTAGGGAAAACAAAAGCAAATCAGAAACACAAGAATAAAAGACCCAATTAAAACAGATGACAACAAAGACAGATGTAAATCAACTCAGATAACATTTAAACAGAATGAATTACAAAGACTTAGCTAAATCACTATTCCATGCCAACAAAAAAGACCAAAAGACAAATCCTGGAAAAATGAAGATAATATAAATGTACTCTTCAACCAAGAAACGGAAAATAAGGAACATGGGTCAAACAGATCATTTCGACTTAACCCATACACGTGGAGAACATTATCAGAAGGTGTCAAGAAAGTTTGAACAGAAAGGTGTCAATAATTTAGGCAGCCTCGTAAATGAATGCAAAACTTAAAGCAAAAACAAAACCTGAAACTATATTAAGCACAAAACGCCTAACAACAAAGCAAAATAATGTAGTCAGGAAGAAAACAATATTCAACTGAACTGTACATCATTTATACCAATACTGCAGACAATAGTCATGGGGTCTTACTGGAAAAGAACTTAGAAAATCTGGACATTATACATGTCAATCGAGTCCATGGGTGAAAAAGTCATCAATCAAGACCTGTACACACAGAATAAAACCAATCATAGAATCAAAAATGCAAATATGGAAACTTATTAAGAGAGAGAAGGAGCTGATTCCGACCCAGACAACAGTGCATTCAAAAACATAAACTATAGAGTCAAGAGAGAGAGAGAGAGAGAGAGAAAATAGAGTTTCCTGAGGGAGAGAGAAGAGAGAGAGAGAGAGAGAGAGAGAGAGAGAGAGAGAAGAGAAAGAGAGAGAGAGAGAGACAGACAGACATGACAGACAGACAGACAGACAGACAGACAGACATCAGACAGACAGAGACAAAGAATGAGGAGAGAAAGTTAGGAGAGAGACAGACAGAGGGGCCCAGTGGAGAGATAGACATTATGCTAGAGATACATGAGAGAGAGAAAGACAAACAAAAGAAGAAGAGAGAGAGAGAGAGAGAGAGAGAGAGAGAGAGAGAGACAGAGAGAGAGACAGAGGGAGAGAGAGACAGACAGAGATAGGGACCCAGAGACAGACAGAAACAGAATAAAGAGAACAAGGAGGAGACAGACAGATCAACACAGAGAGAGATTGAGAAGAGAGAGAGAGAGAGAGAGAGAGAGAGAGAGAGAGAGAGAGAGAGAGAGAGAGAGAGAGAGACAGATAGACAGACAGACAGACAATAGACAGACCTTAACAATAGAGATAATAACAATGGGAGAGAGAGAGAGAGAGAGAGAGAGAGAGAGAGAGAGAGAGAGAGAGAGAGAGAGAGAGAGCAATGTTTTCATTTAAGAGAATAACCACAAGTGTGAACAACAACAATGTGAATTAAGAGGAAACAGCAATAAAATGAGAACAATAATAACAACAAAAAAAGAACAAAATAACAAGCAGACGACAACAACGGCAATAATAATAACAACAAGGGAAAACAATAACAATAATAACAACAACAATAATAACAACAACAACAAAGAACAGTAACAGCTGAAATGAAACAAGAGAATAACAACAGAGAGTAATAAGAGGGAACAAATGAAATAGATAATAGAGAAAAACAGAGAGAGAGAGAGAGAGAGAGAGAGAGAGAGAAGAGTAATAACAGCTGAAATGATAACTAAGAAGAACAACAACAATAACCAGACAGAGAAGAGCTGACATGAGAAGAGAGAGAGAGAGAGAGCAATAACAGACAGAGTAACAAGAGACAATAACCGAGATCAACCACAAAGCAGATAGGGAGAGAGACAGAGAGAGAGTAATAAGAGACAGAGAAGAGAAATAACCAAGAGAGAGAGAGAGAGAGAGAGAGAGAGAGAGAGAGAGAGACAAAGAGTATGTGACTTTCTCTAACTTTGAGCGCTTTAAACTCAGGAACCATTGCACCCAAATTTCGAAATAGCCTGAGATCTTAAAGAATGAATTATTGGATCAAAACAGTATTTATTGAACTGATTGGGAAAAGACTGTTTACCTGCCATCGAGTAATTTTCTTGTAGGTTTTCAATTTCCGATCGTTACCAATGAAGAGCCCGCGTAACCTCAGTATCCAGTACTTATTCGATCTAATAATCGAATTTCATATCACCCGTACTCGATAAAAGTGATTTCTGAATTTACCGCAGTCAAAGTACCAGAGACGTAGCTTTGTAATTTAGGAGAAAGTGTAATCTGCCAGTGTCTCCGGGCATGCTTGTAAGAAATAATAATAATAATAATAATAATAATAATAATAATAATAATAATAATAATAATAATAATAATAATAATATATTCTGCGTGAACTGCCACCTTTGAAACTCTTTGACGCACCTGAAGAAAACTCGACTGGATTGCGTCTCCTTCGAATCAGGTCACAGGAAGTGACCTTGGGAAGTGGACCACAGATATATTCTTCGACAACAGGGGGTGAAAGGTCACCACGGAACATCATGACACGCGTTTTCCTGTCAGGCTGTTGTCCTGTGGTAATGATTGGGACGGTGGTGGGGGGGGGGGGGTTATAGAATGATGAGAGGGCGGGAAATAGGGCGGGAGAAAGGACAGAAGATCCAGAGTCCATATCAAACAGACTGCTGAAATGAATTGGTTGATTGATTGATTGATTTATTCATTCTTCAAGAAAACAGGTGTGAGAAAACAGTTGGTTGATTAATTGAATTGATTGCTTGAAAAGCAAGATAGAGTAATATCAGAACTGAAATGAAAGCCAGCTAAGAAGAGTAGTAGGAAAAGAGAGAGAGAGTAATATCAGCTGAAATGAAATATCTAAGAAGAGTAGTAGGAAAACAGAGAAAAAGTAGAGTAATATCAGCTGAAATGAAATATTTAAAAGAAGTAGGGAAAACAGTAGAGTAATATCAGCTGAAATGAAATATCTAAGAAGAGAGTAGGGAATCAAGTATCTTATAAATAATGATCAAGCTGAAATGAAATAACGCTCTAACCTAGAAGAGTATATAGAAATCTAGAATACATGCTAACATTTGTAAACACATATGTATCTTAATACATGTATAACGTTTTATGCCTAGAATTCAAGAACAATTTTAGTTTGCTTTGGCATAAAATAAAAGAGAATTATTACAATCTAGATCTAGATCTACAATATTTGGGTAATAAAAGACTTAAAACCTATGACAATAAGTTATCAGATAGATCTAAATCAACTCAAACATGTTTATGGAAAATGTTAAACATCTTGTCAATGAATTACAACCATTTTGTTGGAATATAGAATATCTAGTTTTCCATAAACAAATCTAAAATACAACCAGACCAAAAGACATGTTGTGGAAAAGTGTTATGAAGAAAAATTACACACCATTTTGTTGGTCCAGATACTGCAAGACATATTACAAGCAAATTACTTATCATTATATATTTGGTCCTGTTCTAGGAAAGTACTCTTGATCATTATAGGTCAAGGTTTTGACCGTTTTGTTTATGTATTTATCTTATTATTATGCCCATCTTGTCTTAGACCTAAAAGTAAAAGGGTACACATTTGTTGACACGATTTGGCA
>JAXRKP010000389.1:95000-97500 GCA_037039925.1 Doris montereyensis | reverse complement strand
TATAGCCCCATTTGTTCGGAATCAACAACAAAAAAAGATAGCTGCACTCAAATTACGTCGGTAGCAATACTCTTTCCGGCAGTGGATAGGTAAGCACCTGTATGGGAGTAGATGATCCCGCCCTCCACGAATCTCCATGAGTCTCCTACTGCCTTGCAGGCGGTCCTGGCCGACCAAAGGCTAAGGGACTTGACCCTGACAGAAAATAACAACATGCTGCCTTGCAGGCTGGTCTTGGGTGACTAGAGGCTAAGGGAGTTAACTCCTGACAGAAAATAACAAGGCATGATAGGGGGCAGGGGCCTCAAGGTGGCAGCCCTACCATCTACCTAGGGTACAGTGGGCTAATCCCCTGCTCATCCAAAACCAAACTGATTCAGAGAAATAAATGTAATATAACCGGCTTAATCTTTCGAAGACGAACTTGGAAACGAATACGGACTGTAATTTTTAAAACATGCAATGTTAGGGCAATAAATGGAAAAGAGTTAGAATTAATTGAAGAAATGGAACAATTCAAAGTAGATATTTTGGCCATTACAGAAACAAAGAAAAAAGGACAAGAAATAGAAAATGTAGGACCGAATCATATTTTAATCTTCTCAGGAGTAGATGTCAAAGATAGAGCTGGAGGAGGAGTAGGCCTCCATTGCATAAAAGGCATGAAAAGCTTAAGTTGGAAATTTATAAGCCCACGGCTATTAGAGGTAAATATTAAATCAAAAGGACGAAAAATTAAATTATTAATAGTTTATAGACCAATCGAAGACGCAAATAAAGAAGAAAAAGATATCTTCGAAAATGATTTACAAATCGCTGCAGAGAATCTTAAACCCAAACAGGAACTAATGCTTTTAGGAGATTTAAAACGCTAGAGTAGAGAACAATGTAGAAACGTCAGGATGAGTAATAGGTAAATAAGGAGAGACAACAACTTCTCCAAATGGAGAGACTAATGGATTTTTCCCTAAAGAATAACATGAAAATAGCCAACACCTTTTTTCCTCTAAAGATATCCACAAAAATGCAAGAGTAAATGAAGACAGGTGTGAAAGGTCAATGATAGACTACATAATAGTTAGCAACTCCTTTTTTTACAGTACATTGATGCAAGAATAAACAGAGAAATATTTAGTGATCATCAGTTAGAGATTGCCAAAATGAGATTACTGACTGAAGAAAACAATCAGAAAAGGAAAGAGAAGAAAGCTACTAAATTCAAAATAGAGGAACTAAATAAACCAGTAGTAAAACAGGTATACCAATCTAGGATAAAAAGATTTATCAGTGAAAGACAGGTATGGATCTGAATGATAGCACAATAGAAAAAAGTGGCACATGTATAAAGAAACACTCCTCAGTTGTACTGAAGAGGTCTGTGGTAGAAACAAATTAAAGAGGAGATAGCAAAATAACAGCATTATGGAATGAGAATGTCAAGACAACTATCAAAGAAAAGAATGCCTGGAAGAAATACTTGCAAACAAAGATACCAGAGGATAAGATAGATTACGTGAATAAAAGAACTATTGCCCAAAGAGGAAGTAAGGAAATCAAAACAGGAACAATGAGAAGAGTTTGGACAAAGACTTCAAGAACGCTATCAAGGAAATCAAAAGCTGTTCTGGGAGGGGGTGAAGAGCATGAGAAAGACTAAAGCATGCCCAATACGACAAATTAAGCATGCCAAAGGAGAAAAAATGAAAGAAAACATTTTCACCAATTACATAATCTCCAGAACGTATGAAACAAGGAGTAAAGATCAATTAGTAAGAATATCAAGTAATCCAGAGGAGACAGCTGAAGATGTAGATATATCAATGGAAGAAATCCAAATAGCTATAAGAAAAGTGAAATAAGGAAAAGCCCCAGGAGCAGATCAAGTTTATCTCTCTCTATGGCAGCGAAACCTGGACCTTAGACAGTAGAGAATAAAGTAGAGTACAGAAAGCTGAAATGAAATATCTACGAAGAGGCAAAATCAGAAACACAACAATAAAAGATCAAACCAAAGCAGATGGCATAAAAACTAAGATAGAAACAAATCAATTGAGATAATTTGGACATGTAACAGAATGAATAATAATAGAATAGCTAAATCAGTATACAGTGCTAAAGCCCAAGGTAAAAGACCAAAAGGCAGACCTCAGAGAAAGTGAGAAAAAGATATAAAAGAGGCATTGAAGCATAGACATTTAACAGAAAATACCAGGACAGGGCATCCTGGAGAAAGATCATCTCGGGCATCTGAACCTATACACCGAAAGGTAGAATGGGAACTGATAAAGAAAGAAGGAAAGAAAGCAATATTCTTTATTAATCTGCGTAATTTATAAAAATAATAAAACAAGAATCGCCTACTATCAGTCCGTTAGACTTCGGAACGTTCCTCGGTTCCAGACACTGAATATGAGGTAGTACGGTGACAACATCGTTTACGTGCAAGGATTCGCTTAGGTCTAACGTTCTTCCTCGGATGGACTCCCAGTTGGAAAAGCAA
>JAXRKP010000389.1:55000-92500 GCA_037039925.1 Doris montereyensis | reverse complement strand
AAAGAAGAAGAAGGAGAAGTTTCAAAGAAGAAGAAGCACCTGTAGAAGATTAGAAGAAGAAGAAGAAGAAGAAGAAGAAGAAGAAAAGAAGAAGAAGAAGAAGAAGAAGAAGAAGAAGAAGAAGGGGAAGCAAGAAGAAGAAGAAGAAGAAGAAGAAGAAGAAGAAAAGAAGAAGAGAAAAGAAAAAGAAGGAAGGAGAATGAGGAGTCACTCATCCCTCCGGGGAGACTTGGTGGTGGTCCAAAGGCAAGGTGAGTGGATAGAAGATATGGTTTCAATTTCAGACAATGAGGTCAGTGGTTCAAATCCTCTTACTAAGCGCCTGATGTTGTTAGCGTGGAGAAATATACTTTTAAATACACGATCCGAAAGAAACATAATCTTTCATACTTTCAGCATTATGTTTTATCTTACTGCTCATCAAGTGAGAAAAGCGGACACAAGACTTAGTGAAAAGGGGCACCCATCTACAACTATAATCCATATGTTGTACAAGTACATGCTGAAATGGTCACTTTCCAGTTTGTGCATATGGCCCAAAGTCCGGCCATCTCAATTTCGTTAAAAAACACAAAAAAACACCCCAAAACGATGATAGCAATATCAACATTAATGATACATGATAATTTGTATTACACCTACTGGTATCAAGAATACCAAAGAAATAATAATAATATGGCTAACCAAGAAAAAATCATTCAATTAAAGCAAGGTAAATTATTTATTGCAATTATTACATCCTTCCACCTCAAACACATCGCCAAGCAATCACTTTAGAAGTCAAATCAGTTGTCATCCTTTCCTAGTGACTCTGATTAGTCTGCCCTTGCTCTGCGGACTGCCGATAACACTAAATAGATGATGGAGCTTGTGTTTCAGTCACACTGTTTGTTTCTTTGAAGTAACCCTGTCCACCATGGCGGTGATCTCAGGGTTCGTAGCTGACTAATATTACAGCATTTAAAAAAATCAAAAGCTACCGTAAATATTTGTAAATATTATAAAAAATATAGTCAATGTAGTCACATGACATCATTGGCTTCTTTTTCTTCCATCTTCTTTTAAAGGGATGGATTACATCTTGAGTTGCAAGTCCTGGAGTGAATATTTTCCTGATTGTTCTATCAATTTAACTTATGCATAAGTGTAATGGGCATGATGTACTGAGTTGAATTATGTCGTTGTTTTTTTCCCCTTACGCTTCCGGTTGCCGTGGAAACGGCGGCCATCTTGATTTTGCCACCAAATTTTACCGTTCAATATCGATAGGTTTTTTTTTTCCAACAAATTTCTTTTCAAACTTTGCACACCCCTCATTTGATACAATACCTAAATTTGGTTAGATCAGGTTTTTGTTTTATTAGTAAGTTTTTTTTTAATGAATTTTTGAAAATAGCATAATTATGAGAACAACCAAAAATATACAAAAATTGTGTACAAAAAATTCAATTTTTCCAAAACTATAATACATATAAAAAAGCTTCTGATCATTTCTTTGTTTTCCCCACTCACCATTCATACTAAATTTCATGAAGAGATGTTGAAAATTTTTAAAAAGTAGATGGGAAATAATGAACAAAAAAAGGACATTTTGAGAAAATCGTATTTTTCTCTTATTTTCTGCTATTTGAATATATTTTTCTCCCATAAACCTAAGAAAAGAGTAGGATAATACTTTGAAACATCATAAAACCTTTGAGAGGCTCTCAACTACTTTTTATTGACACTGTTTCAAGTGCACCAGCGCCTTTTACTCGTTTAGGGATGGTGCCTTTTGATAATAGGTGTGCTGAATATGTTCCGTATTTTCCGGGCGATCTAAAGGGGAAAACACAAAGGATCCCGAAAATAAGTATCCTTAAAATATGTTAATTATGGTAAGTTTGGTGAGAAACTTACTTCTCTTGTGTGCACACAAAGGATACTTATTTCCCGTCTATTCTATTCTTGTCAGCACAGTGTGTTGTCAGTCAGTCGAAAATGGATTCGTCGTCTGATGAAGAGTTTTTTGTTACTTGATAGCGTGCTTCCTAGACTAAAAAGAGAAGACATGGAATCCATGCCACCAATAGAGAGAGGTAAACTTTTGGTGAATATCACCACCTCTTTCTTCGTTTAAAAGATAATCACCCCGATAGATATTTCCAATATACACGAATGACAAAGGAAATATTCACACGTAATTACAACTGACATGTTTTTCTTTTGTTTTTCTTTAAAGACGGGTTGGGGGATGGGGGGGGTGGTTGTTATTCGGATGTTTTGTCCCGGGTATTTTGCTTTATTTTATTTTATTTTATCTTTATATTCTTTTAATGTTTTCTTGTTTTTTTTTCATGTTTGTAGTGGTTTTTTTTGTTTTGAAATAATGAATTCAATAAAACAAGGAGAAAAAAAAGAAAACAAGAAAAGCTATGATGAATGGAAGCGCAACAGACCGCAGAGGCAACCCCAAAATGACCATTACTATATTTCATCACTATCCTAAGTTCATTTAATAGTCAAAATTTCTACAAGTATAAATATCATTATAATCATCTCTTATACTAATAAAAAAAAAAAAAAAAAAAGAAAGAAGAACAAATATTAGGGCAGTGGTTGTGGTGATAGAGGACGATAGTAATACTAGTAAAGTAAAGGTGGTGTAAATAGTAAAATGATAGTAGTGATAGCGTTAGCAAACAGTCATTGCATTAATTAAATTATGCAGCATGTGTTGGGGGGGGAGGGGGAGAGGTGAGGAAAGTTTAATAAGAACTATTCGGATTACGTATGATTATCTTTTAGATATCTAATTTGTATTGCAAAAAACCCAAAACAAAAACAAAACCAAACAAAATAAAAAAATATGGGATATATTGGAACCAAATACAATTTTGTGACAATATATGAAAACACAACATGTGTGCCATTTTGAAAGCACGAGCACTCTAAACTGTCGTGAGGTAAGGTGCCAGCCCGGCTTCCGGAACCTACAATATGTAGATGACACTTGATACCGGCACTCTAAACTACCCAGAGACAGTGCACAGAAAGCGTTGTTTCAGTACAGAGCCGTATTCAACTATATATCCCACTAAGGAGAGGGGGGGGGGGGGAAAAACAAAACAACAACTAAAAAAAACAAAGAGAAAGAACAAAAATGGAGAGAGAGAGAGAGAGAGAGAGAGAGAGAGAGAGAGAGAGAGAGAGAGAGAGAGAGAGAGAGAGAGAGAGAGAGAGAGAGAGAGAGAGAGAGAGAGAGAGAGAGAGAGAGAGGGAGAGAGAGAGAGAGAGAGAGAGAGAGAGAGAGAGAGAGAGAGAGAGAGAGAGAGAGAGAGAGAGAGAGAGAGAGAGAGAGAGAGAGAGAGAGAGAGAGAGAGAGAGACCTAGAATAGAGAGAGAGAGAGAGAGAGAGAGAGAGAGAGAGAGAGAGAAGAGAGAGAGAGAGCTAGAGAGAGAGAGAGAGAGAGAGAGAGAGAGAGAGAGAGAGAGAGAGAGAGAGAGAGAGAGAGAGAGAGAGAGAGAGAGAGAGAGATGGAGAGGGAGAGGGGAAGGAGGAAGCTATAGGTAGATAGATAGGCAGAGTGAGAAAAACAAAGATATATAATAGTTTGATTGAAATGGGACTAGATAACAAATCTGCAATGGTCGAATAGCCGTTTATCTGCTGACGTTCGATATACGCGTACCAATCTGAGCGTGGAAAAAAAAAATTGAAAAAAAGAAAAAAAAGGAAAACATTCCTCAAAGGGCTTCTTTTAAAAAACATTGGCAATAAGCAAATCAACATCCATTGTTGTGATTTTGTGTCCATCTAGAGAAAACCTCACTACACACGTGTTTGATAGGGAAGATTCAATTTTCCCTATGATATCAAACACGTGGGTAGTGTATAGTATTGTTTCTCTAAAAATGAAGATAAATATTATTTTCTAAATTATAGAGAAATAACGAATTAACCCGTCTGTCGGCGATCGGGCCTTCTGGCTCCACTGTGTTACATCGGGCAAAAAGGGAACCACTTGACCTTTTTTACCAAGGCTCACTTAACTCCCTCTCGGGGGTAGGTTTACTCTTGGCAAGAGAATAATACGAAGGAGCCACAGTGGAGTGGTGAAGTCAAAGGCGAAATATGACAATAAGTGACAACTCCACTAATAAAGACAGAACAAACACGTGACAGACAGAGAGACAACCCAGACGTCAGACAACAAACGAGGACAGATATTTCAGAGTTTGTTGTCTGACGAAGACAGATAGACCTGAAACGTCACGTGATTGTTCTGTCTTTATTAGTGGAGTTGTCACTTATTGTCATATTTCGTCTTGGTCATTGAGGTATTTTGAGAAACCCCCGCACTAACTTCAATACAGGTTACTTTATGCTCAGACATGGGAAGGATGAAAGAGAGTTTCCTCTCCTGCAAGCAGTTGCTGTCACTGTCTTGCACCAACAAACGGTGAGACAAAATTTGTTTGCTGTACGGAATGCGCCCATCCTCCACAACGATGAGAACTCTTCTACACTGTGAGATCATAAATAAATATTATCCCACACTCACACTGTTCAAGATGGCGACAACCATATTTTCAAATCCCACACAGCTCTTGCCTTTGGGTAAGAAACGATTTTCTTCTTTATATCCTCATTTAAATTGCTGGAAAATTTGTTGAGAATCCATCATGTATCTATAGTTCTTAAACAAGGGACGCCAGTCTATTCATACCCAAGACTAGGCATATAATCTAGGATCGAAAGTAATTTTATCTCTGCCCTGTGGCTGGCTGTTGTGAGGCGTTCACTTCTGAATTTCAGTTGGTTTAGTTTAGAGTTTAAATATATAGACTCTAGATCTAGATATCTAGATAAGGCAGGTTTCACAAATGGTCCATCCCCATTTCTTCTTTTGTCAAAATGTACATGTTATATTTTTTACAAGTGTTATATACCATGTTAAAGCTTAGAACATGAGGATTCCAGATATGGCAGGTTTCACAAAAATGGGACCCAATGATAACTTGAACTCTTCAATTAATGTTTCTCAAAGTCTAATTGATGAATCTTCTTAAACATTTGGTCCATGTATAGCTTTGACAAGCAGATATAAAAAACATAATATTGTGAAATTTGTTTCAATTTGTGTGTTTTGTGAATATTTTTTGGGTGTGAACTCTCAGCAATCCAGACAGACCACATTTCTGGTAAAAAGTTTTTAATAAGGCAGGTTTCACAAAAATGGGACCCAATGATAACTTGAACTCTTCAATTAATGTTTCTCAAAGTCTAATTGATGAATCTTCTTAACATTTGGTCCATGTATAGCTTTGACATCGCAGATATAAAAAACATAATATTGTGAAATTTGCTTTCAATTTGTGTGTTTTGTGAATATTTTTTGGGTGTGAACGTCAGCAATCCAGACAGACCACATTTCCTCTTTTTAATAAGTCCCTTTTCACCTTAAGGTAGGTGAGGTCAACGACCTTTTATTCTGTTTTCTTTAATTCCATGTGGAAGAGAATTGTTCAAAGAAAATTTGGCGGGTCCTAAATATTTTTATCTTTTGCAGTGATCACGTGAGGCAGGTTTCAGATTTTCGTTATTATGTAACAACTGATGTCTACAAATGAACACACAGTAAGAGCTGAAAAAAACAGTTGAAAAATACGTAGAAGCGCCGTTTTTTGACCTGGAGTGAAAGAAAACGTATTCCTACCACCATATATTCTGTAAAAGACACTAAAAAAATCATGGGTAACTCTAAATGAGAGTGAGAATACCATGAGACTACTGGCAGTCTACGAGACCTCATGGTCGGACAAAAATATTTTTTTTCGATCTGAGATCTAATAACGGTAATATTGCGTCGAGCTATTGTCTCGTAGTTCATCGCGTGTAAGCCTATTGGGAAATCATGAAATTTTTGTTTTTAAATTGTCTGGTTGGCTTTGCGGAATATTTTGTTTTTGGATTACTCTTACGGCCATGTGCTTACGGCCATGCAAAAATGTAGACGATGATCGGACATCAGAAAGGAGACTGTGATCAGGTTAGATTCGGAGACCGTTTCAGGTTAGATCTGCCTTTAGCAAAACCTGCTTTGGCTTATCGTGAGTGAAACTTATGTAAAGAAGTCCGGCAATCAATAGGCTTTCATGATTTATTATGTTCTAATAAATAAAGACAAGATAATTGGCAATATGGGAGGTTTAGAAGTCCATTACAATGATAGTGACTTTACGTGCTCCACTATGCAGTCTCCTTGGCATAACAATACAATATTACTAAAAAAAACGCATTTCAACGAGAGAGAGAGAAAATAATACTAATAGCACAGGTTCAAGTAGAGTTCAAGATTTGCCAGCCACCGCTCCCATCCCATCCAGTATTCCATGAAGCAATTATCGATCGATAAAGACAAGTTTGTGCTAGTCTAGTGGGGCGCTCTATGTGACTGTAGATAGTTAGAGAGGTGGGGGTGAGTGATGACGGAGTAGCAGAGAAGTGATGATGGGAGGGGGTGGGGGGCTCGGACGGGGAGAAAGGAACAATTGTCGTCAAAAAATCTTTCTTTCGGCGAGGTTTTGTTGCTGGTGCATCTCTCTCTCTCTCTCTCTCTCTCTCTCTCTCTCTCTCTCTTTTCCAACACTCTCTCTCTCTCTCTCTCTCTCTCTCTCTCTATTGGCAAATATCGGCCTATACTATCGCATCCTCACTGAAAAATTATAATCGTGAAGTTTACCGCACCAGTTTGAGCAGAATGGTACACACGATAAACCCGTAACACGTAATAAGGATAGTATAAAGGCGTAAATCACAGAATTTTACAAAAACGGGACAAAAGGCATTGGTTTTCATTTTCATCATCCACACGATCCGGATCGCGCGAGTCATCTGATCAACGGTAAGGCACCGAACTGGTCCACGCCCGAGGTGTCGGGAAACACAAACACAGACTTCACATCTTATTGAGAACTAGGGAAAAGTCAGGAACTCTCCAAACCAGATGCCCAAGCGTTACATCACTAAATAAACGCCAGGCAAACCTCGGGTCGACGACGCGAGCAGTTCACGTAACATTACGTACTGGCGCTGGACCTAGAATTTTCACAGTTATGCCCCTTGACTGAAAAACATGACTTTTAAAAAGCTAATTTACTTGCTCCACAGTCCTTTGCTATCTCTTAAAGTCATATATCTGGAATCCTCATGTTCTAAGCTTTAACATGGTATATAACACTTGTAAAAAATATAACATGTACATTTTGACAAAGAGGGAAATGGGGATGGACCATTTTGTGAAACCTGCCATAAGTCCCTTTTCACCTTAAGGTAGGTGAGGTCAACGACCTTTATTCTGTTTTCTTTAATTCCATGTGGAAGAGAATTGTTCAAAGAAAATTTGGCGAGTCCTAAATATTTTTTATCTTTTTGCAGTGATCACGTGAGGCAGGTTTCAGATTTTCGTTATTATGTAACAACTGATGTCTACAAATGAACACAGTAAGAGCTGAAAAAAACAGTTGAAAAATACGTAGAAGCCGTTTTTTGATCTGGAGTGAAAGAAAACGTATTCCTACCATATATTCTGTAAAAGACATGAAAAAAATCATAGGTAACTCTAAACGGAGTGCTTATTGGCCCACATGGGCCAATAAAATATCCCCTAGTACGTTTCTTATTCGCCCACAAAATTGCGAGTGATCTCCCCTGTTTTGCCCGCGCTTTTCGCTTGTGCTACCATTGTTCTCATTCCATTTCACAGCCGTCGTTCAGTTGTCAACACCTTCATTTTTTTTTCCGTAAAATAATATTATTATCGCTTCCCTTTTTGGTCTATTCTTTTTATTTTATTCCCCATTATAATATGGAACTAAATGTTGGGGATATTTTTCAGTCCTTCACGGAATTTGTTTTAACAAACCTGGAACCCCCCCTTGAGCTGACGTCATTAAAGAACGGTCCCTACTATTAGTAGTCCAATCTGAATTGGGAGAACTTTGATACTGTTCAGCTAATAATCTAGAACTAGAATTAGAATATATAGACGTCAGATATTTCAATGGAACTGGCACTATGCCTTTACTTTTAAAATGGGTTTTTCATGCAGTACCGTCCAGGCCTACTATATGACTACATATGTATATAAATGCGGTTCAGTTTTTAGCCAATAAAATTATAAATACACATGTATTAGATTAGTATTAGGCCTACTGAAAATATATTTCTTATTTAAAAAGTCTTATGTAGATCTATGAAACAATTGACAGTAGGCCTACAGCTAGTCCTGAAAAATGTGGGCCAATAAGCCCCAGCTTATTTGCCCATGTGGGCCAATAAGAGCAGCCAACTCTAAATGAGAGTGAGAATGCCATGAGACTACTGGCAGTCTACGAGACCTCATGGTCGGACAAAAAATATTTTCGATCTGAGATCTAATAACGGTAATATTGAGGCAAGCCTATTGTCTCGCAGTTCATCGGTGTAAGCCTATTGGGAAATCATGAAATTTTTTGTTTTTTAATTGTCTGGTTGGCTTTGCAGAATATTTTGTTTTTGGAAGACTCTTACGGCCATGTGCTTACGGCCATGCCAATTATCTTGTCTTTATTTTATTAGAACATAATAAATCATGAAAGCCTATTGATTGCCGGACTTGTTTATATAAGTTTCTAACGATAAGCCAAAGCAGGTTTTGCAAATGCAACAGAATCTAACCTGAACGGTTCCGAATCTAACCTGATCACAGTCTGCTTTCTGATGTCCGATCATCGTCTACATTTTTGCATGGCGTAAGCGCATGGCCATAAGAGTAATCCAAAAACAAAATATTCTGCAAAGCCAACCAGACAATTTAAAAACAAAAATTTCATGATTTCCCAATAGGCTTACTAAACACGAGATGAACTACGAGACAATAGCTCCGACGCAATATTACCGTTATTAGATCTCATATCGAAAACAAAAATTTTTGTCCGACCATAAGGTTTGGTAGACTGCCAGTAGTCTCATGGTATTCTCACTCTCATTTAGAGTTACCTATGATTTTTTTCATGTCTTTTACAGAATATATGGTCGTAGGAATACATTTTCTTTCACTCCAGATCAAAAACCGCTCTTCTACGTATTTTTCAACTGTTTTTTTATCTCTTACTGTGTGTTCATTTGTAGACATCAGTTGTTACATAATAACGAAAATCTGAAACCTGCCTCACGTGATTACTGCAAAAGATAAAAAATATAATTTTCTTTGAACAATTCTCTTTCACATGGAATTAAAGAAAACAGAATAAAAGGTCGTTGACCTCGCCTACCTTAAGGTGAAAAAGGACTTATTAAAAAAGAGGGAAATGCCGTCTGTCTGGATTGCTGACGTTCACGGCCAAAAATATTCACAAAACACACAAATTGAAAGCAAATTTCACAATATTATGTTTTTTATATCTGCGATGTCAAAGCTATACATGGACCAAATGTTAAGAAGATTCATCAATTAGACTTTGAGAAAGATTAATTGCAGAGTTCAAGTTATCATTGGGTCCCATTTTTGTGAAACCTGCCATAACCTATCTACATCTAGAATCTAATATTAATAATATTATTGTTAGGCGTAGTAGTGTGTGCGCTCTTGTCAATTCAGCTTGAGCTGAGATTGAGAAGTTTGTTGTTGGCCAAAGATCAGTTTTTCTACAGTTGAGTTTGCTTTAGTTTTAGACTTTTACTTTTATAGATTATATCTAGAATCTAAATATTTATCTAGAGTTGCGCCGGTACTCGCACACGCCCACCTCTCAGACACTTCGTGCTTTCGCGTTGATTGTTACCGAAATTACGCCGTTTTCCCACCACGTATCACACATATATATATGCGCAGTTATCCTTTCCCTTCGTTTCCTACCTATTTTGAGACGACGCGTCCTTATCTGCTATATTTTTTACAAGAAAATTTTTCATGAATCGAGAGGTAAGTAAGAACATCCGCCATTTTTATTTTTCGCTAGCGGGCCCTGTAACTTTACTTAGTGATATGGAATTATGGGAATAATTCTATATTTAGTTTTTGTTGTTGAGAATGACTGGAAAATCCCTTCTATATTTAACTATGCCTTGGAATGCCACATGTTTGTAGCTATTATGCTGTTTATGGGACTGTGCGAAAGGGGGGGGGGGGTCAGTTTTCTATAGGAGTGCCACTAGTCACACAGCGCCCAGCTCTCACTCATATTTGAGTAAATTGAGTAGTAAAGCATAATACGATGCTGACTACGGCTATTTTTTGTGGGGTTTTTTTAAACTACATTTTGCTGGAGAGAGAGGACTACATTTGCTGGAGAGAGAGAAAGAGAGTTCATATTTTAATTTTTGAGTAACAAAACTGATTAACAAATCTTTCACTTTCAGAAATGACTTCAACTATAAAATCTCGCCCAAAGAATATAAAATATTCTGAGGCTGCCATGAAGGATGCATGCCAATCAGTGTTGGGGAAGAACAAAGGGCTTCGGGAGGCGGCAAGGCTTTATGGTGTGCCTCCATCAACACTGAAGGATCGCCTCAAAGGGAGGAAGCCTTTCCATGAGGTGGAGAGGACCGTGATATCAGCCAGAGAGGAAGAACGGCTCGTAAAATGGATAAAAGAATGTGCCAGGAGGGGCTTTGGCCGCAGCATGGGCCACGTTCAACGAGCCGTTCAATCCATCCTCAACCAACGGAAGGATGTGACTGTATTTCGAGACAACCTGCCAGGGAAGAAGTGGGTGTCTCTCTTCCTCCGACGGCACGCGGATGTCACCCTTAGGACCCCACAAGCACTTGGAGGAGCCCAGAGAGCTGCTGTCGCAGAAGGCAAGTTGAGGGCGTGGTTCGACACAGCACGGTGAAATTCAAGCTGCAGGTGGCTATGTCTTGGAACACCCCTCAAGAATTTTCAACTGCGACGAGACTGGGTTCCAGCTTCGTGGGGGTGGGTTCTCTAAGGTCATGGCCAACAAGGGTGACAAACATGTCTACCGGGTGACGACAGACACCCACACCCAAATCACTGTCCTGATCTGTGGGAGCGCCTCCGGGGAAGTCCACGACCCTCTTATCATCTTCCCTGGTCAAAGGTTCTCATACGACCCTATGCAGGGCTTCCCAGAGGCGCACTTCGCAAAATCCCGCAATGGATGGATCGACGGGGACATTTTTATGACATGGCTCGAGACTGCCTTCATCCCTGCCACCCAACACCTCCCCAGACCGATTATTTTATTTGCTGACGGACACAAGACCCACCTGACTTTGACAGTAAGTGAGCTCTGCAGAGATCATGACATTATTTTGTATCTGCTTCCCAGCCACTCTAGTCATATAGTTCAGCCTTTGGATTTAACAACTTTTAAGATTTTGAAACAGGTTTGGAGGGAGGAAGTTTTGAAATTTCAAGAAGAAACTAGTGATTTTGTGGGGAAGAGGGAATTTGCGGGGTTTTAAAAAGGCTTGGGAACGTGGCATTACAAAGGATGCCTTGATCTCTGGCTTTAGAGCCGCTGGACTGTATCCCTGGAACCCTGACCACATAGACATGATGAAGTTAGACCATCACAACTTAACACGTACTGCGACTACTGCTACTGAGACAGAGACAGTCAGTGTGACAGAGATACTACCACCACGGGACTGGTTCCAGGGACAACTGAGACCGACACTCTGACAGTGACTGCGACAGCAGACGAAACGACCGTGCATGAAGATCTCCCCGTCGATCCACCATCTCCCACAACCCACCCCTCTCCTCTACCTCCACTTTCCCCATTGCCATCATTGTCATGTGACACCCCAGGAAACAATATACCATCATCCACCACATTATCATCTCATGTCATCTCTTCACCTGTCGTCATTAATGTTACAGCGTCCTCCACATCAACATCCCAAGTCCCATCATCATCATCAATTATTGATACATGTATTGTGAACCCTGTTGCTTCTTCTTCCTCTTCCTTGATTGACAATGTGAGGACAAAAGAGTCTCTGGACAGACTGCTAGAATTGACTGCTAAAGCAGGACTTGACAGACTAGTACACTACAGGACTCTTCACTCTTAGGACTTGAGACGGACGACCCTGAGGAACGACTTTTTGTCTTCTCTACTCAAGACTGACAAGACAGAGTGACATTAGTGACAACTCAGGGTGTGTAGTAGAAGGACGGACGTTTGACAATTTATCCTCCCATCACGTTGGACGCAGAAAAAAATACAGCCCCCCAAAATGGTTAGTAGTAACGCTTTCAGACAGTATGTGGCAGATGTGGACACAAGGAAGAGGAAGATGGAAGAAGATAAAGAAACAAAGAAGAAGGAGAGGGAAGAGAAGAGGATAAGAACAGAGGAAGAAAAAGAGAAGAACAAGGAAGGAAAAAGAGAGAGCGAGAAAAAAAGAAGGCAGAAAAAGAAAAAGAAAAGTTGAAGAAGGCAAAGAAAACCAAAAAGACAAAGCCAAAGAGACAAATTGGCAATGACGATACAATTGACAATGACAGTATTACTTCCTCTAAATGTGTAGACAACGCAGTATTAAAAATGTGTAGACAACGACAGTATTACTTCCTCTAAATGTGTAGACAACGACAGTATTACTTCCTCTAAATGTGTAGACAACGACAGTTACTTCCTCTAAATGTGTACAACGACAGTAAAAAATGTGTAGACAACGACAGTATTAAAATGTGTAGACAACAACAGTGACATTGATAATGATATTGTACATTTAATAAATGAAAATGTATGTTTTATTTGTGTTGGTGAGAAAGACAATGAATTTTGTGAATGGATTGGCTGCGATTGTGGCAGGTGGTTTCACATAGGTTGTCTGAAGGATGCAAGTTTGCAAGGGATGAGCAGGAATGAGATTGAGAAAATAACATATGTTTGTGAAGGTTGTAAAGTATTATCATAAATAAAATCATGACTTTTATATCCAACATTTGTTTCTCAGCTCTTCTGTTTTACAGTGTGTAACTGCTGGTGCTGTCTGTGCGACATCATGTGTTTTAATTAAGGTGTGCGACATCATATGTGACTGCTGGCGCTTAATTAATTAATTGTGCGAGGGTTACAGAACTGTTTTGGGGGTGAGTTAGCCATTGTTAGCAATGAAACAACTCTCAAAGCTTTTAACTGAGCTAAATTGTATCAAAACTTTGGATTCAATCATAAATCGGGGTCATTTACAGTGCGCTTTGCAACTGTGCGGAGTGACGGAGCACAGGCTGTGCGAGGCAACTCTCACTTTGCTGTGCGAGATGGGGGGAACCATAATTGGTCGTGCGGAAGAGTGTCGTGTGCGAAAGTCAATCACACAATGGGCTCGACACGCCACCTCTCGCTCAGGAAAAGATAACTCTTAAATGGTAGCATCAAATTCATGATCAAGCACAAAAGAGCGTAAGTTACAAGAGTGACATGCCCCTTCCGGCGGTAAGTGTGCAAGTGCCGAGCGACTTAACTCTAGATCTAGACAGTTTAGGTTTTTATTTACATCTAGATCTAAATCTAGCTCTAGTATCATAAAGAAACTAACATTAGGAGAACACCAAGCGTCAGAGACACAATCATGTGAGTCACAACAGGGAATGATTTCCATAGCTGAGCACATGCAACGCAAGGGACAGTCTTCATTATTAATTGTAATTTTGACAAAAAATTGAGTTGAAAATAACAGAAGTTACCTTAGTCTTCCATGACTGGCTTCAGTTATTTACGCCAATCTGACAAGGCGTGAGGCAGAAGACGACAATTCATTTGAATAGGACAGGCAGCTCAAAGATCAATGATGCCGTGTGTATAGTATGTAATATGAATCATAATCGGTCTGGGACACCAAGCAGAATTGAACATTAGTAATTAGTTTCATTTGGTTATAATGACCTTACTCCTTCACATGACTATGACTCACAGAAGAGTTAATTTCATTTGTATATATATTATTATATAATTATTATTATTATTATTAATACATGTCCTACATTGTTTTGTAATTCCCCAAATTTAAAGGTTGTTAAATGCCTCCTCTGGGAGTGGGAGGTCCCGGGTTGAACCATAGCACAGCTAGGTCCGATGTTGTGTTCCTTGGAAAGAAGCTTAACACCTGTGGTGTGGCGACCCGGCTTTCTCTGTCTTTCACTAACAAACCGTGTAGCGCGAAGGCTGACTATATATCTGTCTTCCTCCTGCAAACCATGTCGCGAAGACCAGATATTTCCGTGTGGATCGGGAATGCCCTCAAAGTGTGTCTATTTTCATTGTATTTCCACTCATTGACTCAAAACTTAAAACTAGCTGTCTGATTGGTCATCCAATCATATTTAGAGAAAATTGGTGCCTGCTTTGCGGATCAGTGAATCTTGGTAGAGTCCAAATAGATAGAGGAGGTGTTAGGTTTTAAGGTGTTCTGTTACAGAGAACAAAAGGATTTTTATTGAAGTGCATTGTTTTGACCACCCTTTTACACATTAAAATGGTGTCTTCTATAAATAACATGGGGTTTTGGGGTATGTTATTGATGCTACAAAGAGACGCAATAGTAGAAGCATTTAGGGGCTATTCTTACATAAATTGACCACAGCTGCCAATCATGGATTTTTAATCTATAAACACAGCACAAAAAACACAAACCAGCCATTAGCATTAGGCCCAGGCAACCTAACGCGCTGACGTAAGAATCGTCCAGGCAAAGTGAATCGTAAACACACTGTGTCGTGAAATGAGTAGCTCCACGCGGCTAACATGCAAGTACCCCACTCGACCCAAGTGCACATAGGTACAGACATCAACTTGGGAGTAACACCTGTTGTGTCAAACTACGTGTCCTGTCGAGAGGTGATAATATCACCTGTTTCTTTCACACTATAGAAATAGAGATAAGCTCCGGCTCTATGGCTGAAGGAACTATATTTTTGTAAAGAAATACTTTTTTTTTTCTCAGTGATATTTATGTCAAACTTTCTAGTTGGACTAGTTTTATGGTTCCCATCCTTCAGATGAAAATTGTTTTGTTGGCATTTTATTCAAAAACGTTACTTGCCACGTTTTTGTTATAAATCTCATTTTAATAATTGTCATCAAGCTGTCAGTCTTATTATATGTTTCTCACTTTATCAACAGAGCTTGTCGACAAGTGTATAGGATCACGTATTCATATCATCATGAAAAACGACAAAGAAATCGTGGGAATTCTTCTTGGCTTTGATGACTTCGTCAGTATCCTTTTTCTTAAGCCTTGGAAGAAATTGAACACAACTCTTCTCTTCCTCACTTAAAAGCCACGATCTCAATTGTCTGCGCTCTGGTTAAATTTTTGGTTTTGATTTGAATCAAATTCTTGAATAGAAGTTGGCGAAATTGAGGTTTGGATTTATTATCTCTAAAAGGTAAGTGTATAATAATACTTAAAGCGAAAGCGTTTTGTCGAATTTTGTGGCTATTACATTTTATCTCAGAACTTTGTTTTTATTTTTTATATAGAGAGAGAGAGATCTGCAATTCTTTTTTTACAGAAAACTCCGCTGGTTATCTATGAAGTGTCTATGAGTTGAGCCGTGTGTTGCATTAAAAATTTTAAGCATCTGGTGCTTTGCTCCCATCCCTTATTCATTGGCTTGATAGTATTCTGGTTCGACTAGGTCATGTCTCTTTCTTTTCATTGTTCACGCCTGTCTCTCTTTGTATTGGGTAAAATTTCACCTGGAGGTAACCTTGACCTTTGTTACTAGTGCAGTAAGGGTGAACGGGATCAATTCCATAAAACTAAATTAAAACAACATTTGTTTATTATTGTTTTAATACATATATATATATTGCTATGTTGTTACGGTCCTTGATTTCATTCTAGACATGGTTTTGGAAGACGTCACAGAATTGTAAGTATAGTCCTTTTGCTTTTTTTTTTTCTCTTCATAAATTAAAAATTAAAATGCTAAAAGGATTTTATAATTTATTAAGGATACAGCAATACAACAAGCACATGAATCAACTGAAATGCATCTCTATAACATTCTAATTCTATATATATTATATATATATATATATATATATATATATATATATATATATATATATATATATATATATATATATATATATATATATATATATATATATACATATACATATATATCCATGACGATCACGAGAGGAACAACCGTATTAGTATTAGTCAGATGATGCGCCAAAAACTGATGGGAGAAAAACATCTTTTAAAACTTTGGAAGTATAAAAGTAAAGAGATGGATTTATTTGTCCTGAATCCCCACACAAATACAGGCTCACATATATGTACACTCCAACTAGTCCAACCTCATCATACCACCAACTCTTGTGCCAGTAGTAACTTGATTTATGGAGGGGAATTGTGTTGTGACAACATTTTTGTTTGCACTGTTCGACCTGTATAAAAACTTCCAAGCGATATTTGAGTGGACATTATTTATTCTCTCAGCAATCGATGTGTTTCTGAGCCAGTGTCTTCTAAATTGATTAACTATGCAAATTTAAGATATAGATCCAATTTGAATATATTGAATGTAAATTGAAAACCACATGCATTGACAAAAGAAAGTCATTCTCAACTCTCTGGGGAGAGCATGTAGTATAGCAGCCTGGTAGGCACTTTGTACTATAATACTTTGGCTTGGTCTTTCTCTACCTATTGTCAGGTACTCATTCACACCTGAAGCGAGTGAGGCAAGCAAAGTGAAATACCATCCTTTGTATTTTAAGAAAACATCACAGGGCCCACCACCAGCCTCTTCATTCTGGTGTCGTATGATAATTGGATGAGAATCTTCTTCTCTTTTTGCATACATTTTATATAATTCTGACTTTAAATTTGAAGAAGGACATTATAAACACAGTGATGATAATCTTCCCCGGATCAGAAAAAATCCTCGGTTTTAAGGTCCTCCTGTTTGCAGCATAAAATTAGTTCTTCCCACCTCCGTCAATTGGTTTTTTGCAAATGAGAGAATGCGGGCCATGCTATTTTCCTCCTTTTTGAGACGAGAGATATATAAGTGAGCCTGCAGAACATTTGTGGTAATATATTCGTCACGTTCTGCGCTGTGGCATGATTGAGGAGGATGGTGGAGCTTTGTAGGGGGGGGGGAGTATGGAGTATGGACGTGTGTATGTGAATGTTAGTCATGGTTAAATGTTATGTTCATATGTTCAATTATGTTACAGGATGGTGCGAGTGAACTATTTTTGAACGATATATTATGTGTAAACTTATGTATTAAATATATTTTGTGACATGAGAAATGTAAATCAAAAGAAAAATTGCCTTCTTTGGACAATAAAGATTATTTTTATAATTATAATTATTATTATTATTATTATTATTATTATTATTATTATACAGCAGAGTAAGTGTCCTTACCTAGTACATAGAGCAAACTAGCCCCAAGAGCCAAGTGACAGTGTCGAGCATTTTGTACTACAGTAGTCACTGGATAAACACATGGCCCTTGGGCGCAGGAAAAAGCGTACTTTTATGCATACCGTATGTTTACGAGAACACTTGTATTACATAGTACAAATTTGTCAGCAGATGTAGGCGTGTGTTTATGCAGAGTATAGTACGGTTTTAGCCAACGACAGCTGTACCTTGTAGTTTTATGATAGCAATCTCATGTCCATTCTATTATTGCTGATGTTCCTCATTGAATGTCTTTTAAATGCCATGTTTGTTTATTTGTTTTGTACACATGACATGTGCCATGACATTGACACGAGTAATTATTTCCTTTCAACAGTGAGATCACACCAGAAGGTCGCCGTGTGACAAAGTTGGACAAACTTTTGCTGAACGGAAACAATATCACAATGGTACGATTATGAGTCCTTTACTTATCTTTCATCTCACTGCTTCTTCTTAATTCACCCTATAAGATCACCACATATGGTGGATAAGTAAATTTCAATGAAACAAAGCAAACTCAAAAAAAAAAAGATTTGCGAACAAATTCACAATACTATATATGGACGTTTTTTTTGTCACAAGCTTGTAGATAACTGATCGTTTTACCCGAATATACAAAGAACAAAAAGTCCACATTTTGGTCCCAAACTCGCCAATCCAGGTGCCCCCTCCCGAGATGGTTCAGAGGCAAGGTGCCGGCCTCTCAACCAAAAGGTTTTGAATTTGTGCCCGGCAGTTCGAGAAACATTGCTCTCTCTCTCTTTCCTTGGAGTAAAATGTGTATTGTTCGAGACGAAAACTAAAATAATCTACAAAGTTGAGGAAACAGTGAAGCCATCTGTAAAGAAGAAAATGTTTTCGATTTCCTATATCTATAATCTATTTATCAATATCATGAAGTTCTCTTTTTTCTTTTGACAGTTGGTGCCTGGTGGAGAAGGTCCAGAGGTTAGCTGATTGCTGTCTATTCTGACAGTCAAGTTGATGAGATATGTGGGTTTTGAACAACAGGGATCAAGAGGATATAGTCGAGGAACTGGCTGAGAGATGCATGTTTAGATACAAGATTTATTTATTTATGTCGTTTATTTTTTTTTGCAAAAGTGAAAAGCATTGATGCTCAAATCTCCTAATGTGCTCACAAAAGAAATAAAATGGGCTGTTTTTTTTAAAAATATTCAGTTGAAGAAGAAAAAAGACGAAAGATTGTAGTGAAAATTCACACATGTTCAAGAATATTAAGTATCAAAATTCACCATTATATTGATGAATCTAGGTTTGAATTTAAATAATTTGTCACTTTGTGATCATTTTATTTTGGTACTAAATATAGCCCTGGGATCACTGCATACGGTGGACGGTAAATTTCAACAGAAGAAAGTTAGAAGAAACGATGAATATTGTTAGCCGAATGCTATCACTATCAGTATCAGCACTAGTTGCTGCAAGGCGCCAATAGAATCCTTGACATTATCCGGTTGGGTGGGTGGCAATGGGCGAAGCTGTGGTAGTGGTGGTACTGGTGGTAGGTCCAACTTCTTTCCTCTCTATCTTTGACATGCCTTTCTTTCTTTTTCATCTTGTCTTCTTCTTAATTCACACTGAAACTGAAATCACCGCATGTGGTGGTCAGGGTAAATTCAATGGAAAATATGTGCTTGGCCTTAATTATTGGTGGAAATTTCATTGTCACTTGTCTGGTAGATGGGAAGATCGTTGATTGCCATGAATTTCCACATCATTGTAAAGTTGTAACGTTCGCTGGGATAGAAAGTTAATGAAAGAAATTTGGTTATTTTATTGCAGTCATTTATACCAATAACACTTAACGATCGCCAACAGAAACTTCTTTTTCTTCCTCGAAATGACTTTGAATTTTCAATTTTCCCGATTTTCAGTTTTTCTTCTGAACTACTCACATTTAGGTTTGTTCGTTTTTTTTTAAAGAAAAACCATATTTAAAAAGTCAAGCATATCATGAACACCAGGTAATTGTAACATGAACACCAGGTAATTGTAACATGAACACCAGGTAATTGTAGTAATGAGCAACAAATTTATGGGATGAAAATTAAATCATGGTTTGGTGCTTTGTTGATGATTTAGGGTTATACTTTTTGTTGTTGTTAGCCCTACAACTACAACCATCCACAGTATCTTCAATTTTCTTGTTTTTAATTTTCTAGATTGTGGGTTTACGAGGTGGTGTGCATCTGTCGAAAGAAATGAGTAACTCATTGATTGAATTGGTCGTGTGATTGTATGTGTTGTCAGTGGATGTGCTTGTGATTTCCCCCCCCCCCCCCCCCCAATTGATGGCGAAGTAAGGAAGAGAGATTCAAATGGCAAAGATTTGTATGACGTATCATCAGCCTTTTTTCTAGTAAGTTTCATAAGTTTTGTTGTATGTTCTTGTTATTATTTGCATTAAAATTAAAGCTGTTTATATAATACATGAAAACAATTTATTGCCCATTTGTCCATTTATTCCTTGTGGTTTTCATTGTTCTTGATTTTGTAAGAAGTGTGTGGTGCGTTTGTACTTTATGTGTAATAAAGATAAGGATGGATTTTTTTGTATGAGGATGCCCATATAAATGCCGGCTCACTAACTTTGCATCATTTATCACCCAGTTTTTTTATTTTTATATTTACCCACGTCCACAACTGAGGTGATATCAAGGGTTTTGGTAGGATTTTTTAAAAATTTATGCCCGGATTGAGCTGTAAACAGCCAGGGAATCTTCAACAACATACACAGAATATTTTAATCTGCATACCTGACCTCCTTTTCATTGTCCATATGCAATGTTTTAGTTGAACAAACCCGAGTCAGTTTTTCAACTGACACCTTGTCTCTGGACTACTGAGGCGCCTCCCCCCCCCCTCATTCCCCAGCAAGACATTTGGTTAGTGCTACTAGTAGGTCGTATTTCTTCTCTCGTGAAAAAATGCTTAGCTGAGCCGAGAGGTAGATTAATTGACAACTAACTTCAGAAAAAAAAAGCAAAACATGTGTTGAGAACATCCCCCCCCCCCCCCCCCCCCCAGGAGGCAACAAATTTTTTTAAGAGTTGTGCCCAACGCTGCAAGCAATGTAAACAAATTTACTGGTCACGCCAATCCCGTTGAGTATAGTATAAATGAGTTTCACTTTATCAATTCTCATCAGCAGCTTAAACTAAATCAATCTGAGAGTAGAGTTTGTCAAATGACACATAATGTAGTATTATTGCTAATAAACATAATGGCATTCACATCAGTGAGACAACCACTGATACCATACTAGATACACGTAATATCACATTTAGTAGTTAGTAGGAAGAATTTCAATAAGCTTTGTAGTAATTGCACAAGAACCATTGTTGTAAATAATGCATGTTTTATTTATCATGATTGAGGAATGGTACAATCATATCATCTTTATGTAAATAATTTAAGGACAATTTATATGTATATATATATATATATATATATATGTGGAACTCAAGATTTCAAGTGGGTACATTTTCTACAATCTTGTTATTTTCCAAGGTCTGGATGCACTATTTTATCAGTTCCGAATTATCTAACTAACTACACATTAATTTAAATCTAATATTCTCAGGTGGAAAGAGAATCTGGAGTAAAGACAAAATGCAAATGCAAATGAAATTTGTGACAAATCATTTAGACCAAGTCTAGTTACACTGTTTTTTTGAAAAATTGGACAAAATTGTCGACCGTGAACCTTGAATAGATGAATATAACTTTAACTCAAAAATCATCCAATGTGTAGTTACAACAATATAATCCTGAGCCGACAGTTTGCCATTTGCCAAAGACATATTGATGGTGAAAGTCGCAAATTTTGGATATTTTGAGACAACCAAAGCAAAAGATGTTGCGCTTTTTAATTTATTTTCACAGACATACACAGTGTGCAAGTGTCAAAAACTAGATCCAATACGGATACATGGATTGCTGATATGGTTATTATTATATTATATGGGTTTCTTTTGGTTCTTGTGCCACGTAATTCTAACTATCCGACGCATAGGTGCTTCCTAATGTTAAAAAAGCGTTACTTATTTTAGACCTGCACGGTTTGCGACTTTCACCGTCGATATATTATATAATCAACCTTTATTCTTGTCACCATTTATTAATAATAATGTCAAGTACTTATTATCATATTATTACTTTTCACATCAACAGTATTTTCCTCAATAGTATTAGTATTACTAAGACTAAGAGAACGGTATTGAAAGTGAAAGAAATTTGTCAGGGTATTTTCTTCGCAAACAGACACGGACATCCCCTTAATGTATAAACACACACAGCCAACCATGGATAACTACGGATAATTCAAATTTAATGGGAATTCATCCATGTGGCAATGGTTAGGTGCCTTTATACTTTATAATGCTTGCCTTTATACGTTGTAAAGGATAACAAAAGGAAATAACCTAGATAACAAACATTATTTCCCTTTGACGAAATAAGAAAACCAGCTGCTAAATTTTATTCACATCTTTCCATGTAAAGAGGGTGTGTGTAAATATTGCTCATCACAATTATTATTTTTAATTATTTCGTCTTCCTATACATACTCTGTGAGTGGTTGACAGTGGCAGGCACTTCCGGTAGGTCCTACTTCTTTCATTCTTTTATTTATCTTGCCATTTCCTCCTAAATCACGCTGAGATCACAGCATAGGGTGGATGAGGTAAATTTCAATCAATCAATCTCTACACAATTTGCATTCAGATCCCCCCCCCCCCCAAACTCAAGATGGTTATAGTTTCCCTCTAAGTCTAATCATTGCCAAAATGTAAGACTAATATATCTTCATCATATAATTCTGAGTTAGTCCTTTGTTCGCCAAAGGTTTTATTGCCAGGCCACTAAGAGTAATCATAATTTGCATGTAGCTTTTTAAGTGATCCCGACGGTGTTTTCATGCGAGGAATTGTTCTACCAGAACAGGTAAATTAAGGCAAATTTTAATGTTTCTTTGTCAGATACTCACTGCTAGTGCTAACGCGTGCATGATTATTAATATTAAGGGGTGTAGTAACCAATATAATTGCACAACACCTTTTACCTGTAGACCTTCTGCATAACAGGAGCTGTCTCAATAATCATATTGAGTTCCCATAAACACACTGTATGAGTATGCGTAAAAGCATGCCTTTCCCAGCGCCCAAAGGGCGTGCGTCTATTCAATGAAATTAGACACTGATATTAGCATTGTTGTTAAGGATCGCTACATATGTTGTATTTGTGGATTCATACCTTACCTACATTGCTATTCTGTGACTGCCACAACACTTTCTGCCATAATAAAACATGCATAATGCAAGTCCGTAGGACGTAACGTTTCAGGAGAGGCAAAAAAAAACGTAATAAGTCAACGAGAATACGGATACAAACACTATTCTATGCCCTTTGAACTACAGTCTTATTAAATTCTTAGAATCTTTAGTAGAATGTGGTAAAGGGGGAAAAAAATCTGTTCTGCACAAATTGGACGTATATGGGTAGAGTTGAACTTTAAGAAAAAAATATATAAACAAATCCACCCCTTGGCTTACGAGGTTAGAGTTTTAATAGTTTTATGGCATGGAACTGAAAAAAACAAAAATCTTTATTAAGATCATGGGCGTAAAATAAGTTATTCTATTGGTTTTATGGCCTGCAATATCTAATGAACACATGAAAGAAACATGCGTTTGATCATTTAAAGGACAAATCTCATACCTCCTATATCGTGAACTTACGGCGCTTAAGTTAAAATCGTAAAAACTCAATTTTGCAGATATGACAATCTTGCTTTGACTCCCTCACTTTTTGGAGTGGCAACAACTAAAAATAAAATAAATGCTTTTCAGGCGATGTCTTCTAAATAACATGTAAAGACTTAAATTTAAAGAACTGTTACTCTTCCCGTCACACTTCTGATCACGACGACAGAAAGCGCTTGAGCTAGTGTGTTGCCCGGGCTAGTCCACTACCTTGATGGACATCACTTGCGTCTTCAGCATGTCCTCATTCGTGGTTTGACCGGCCAAAGGCTTGAAATGCTGCCCAATGGTCGAAGAAGATGTCACGGTGTGTTTATATTGATTGCCTCCTTGGCTGCCTTGAATGCGACAGACTCTTTGCTGCTTTGCTTAGGGTACCGCACCGCTATCGCTTTACCAATGGTTTGCTGCAAGTAAAATGCAATTGCAATCAAGATAAAACGCATTGGTGTAGTACAAAACTTAAAAGAACCAAAACAAAACAAACAGGAGCAAAGAAGAACCTACCAAATGATGATAATAATAATAATAATAATAGTAATAGCCACTGAAAAATTCAACTCTCCTTCATAACATTAACAATAAACTGGCTGATTAAAGTCGCTCAATGCTAATTCTGTCAGTGCATGTGTTTTTAAATTTACACTCAATCATTCAAATTGGGATTTTAAATTTGCATAATAGTTAACTATTTATAGAAGACACTGGCTCGGAAACACATCACAACAGAGGCAGGATGAATGGCATCGGCAACAGATTGTGTGCTCTTCTGAAAGAAAGTTCAGGAAGCAACGGCTGTTCTATGGAAAAGCTTTGGACGATGATGACTTAATTTAGTTCTTGAAATCTTGATAGTTCTACTGCTTAGGGGTGAAAAAATCATATCGGGCAAGTTGCACTACTTGGCTTACTGACCTGGAGCAAGGTGAGTGCAAGTGGCTACCACTACCAGTATCGGTATCTGTACTATCAATTTTACGCAAGTAAAGATCCTTGAACGCCATTATGGCTCATAGAGCAGTAGCGTATCCCAGTTTCTGTAGCATGAACTGGAACAGGTGATAATAATCACCTACTAGTACTAGACAGGACATTATTCTGAATCTGAGGCAAGATTTTTGTTCCTAAGCTAGAGTTTGTAAGTAGTACCAGTAGTACCCACTTTGCATCTGGGTTGAGTGGGGGAAAGTGCCAAGTGTCTTTCCAAAGGAACATAGCGTCAGATCTGTTAGTGTTATATACATCAAAATTATAATGATGAATCTACTTACCTTTGTGATTGGCTGATGTTTTTCAACAACAACTGATGCCATAGGGGCACTAGTGTTTGTTGATTGGATTTGGGGCCGGTGACCTGCCGATGATGACTTTGATGATGTTTTCGATGAGATCCCAGACTTGGTTTTTGTCTGTGGAATGAAATGAAATGAAAATGACAGTGAGGAAGAGAGAAAGAAACGTCCTTTATTGGATCATTTTCTGATTCTGTTCATCAATCTGTAGTAGAGGGCCTATTGGCCTATCCCCTGGATGGTTTTACAGTAACAAGTTTGGAATGAATTTGAGTAGACGTTGCTGGCTGCTGGAAGTGGAAGCTCATTGACCGTTCTGGAACTGTGCATTGTGAAAAGGTGTATTTGTCGATGTTACCTAGGTTTGTATCTTTGGAGGCTGTGCCCGTTGTTAGACCTTGTTCTCATCTCAGTGTATAGCCGCTAAACAACTCGAGTGTCATCTGACGTATTGATTTGAATGTGTTTACATGACAGGCAGTTCCAGGTATGATGGTTGCCAATTTCACTGGAGAAAATGCATGCCAATGGGCAGCAGTTCCTTTAATGCCCTTACTGCCCTTTAGAGCCTGAGCTTATCTCAGTTTCTATAGCATGAAGGGAAACAGGTGATAGTATCAAAATCAGCTCCTAGACAGGACACTAGTCTGTCATAAATGCTTACTCCAACAAGGCTGTTGTTGGTACTCATTTGCTAAAACAATGTGTGTTAAATGTCTCTCCTAAGGACTATAACACTGCTGGAAATCAAACCCGGGACAAACGATCCGAAGTCTGGCAATCCCACTTGCATTAATAATATTTTTAATAATAGCTCGGAGGGGAGGGACTGACCGCCCACTCCCACCATACCTTATTCACTGCGGTGGTATGGTAAGCCGGTAGTGACGTAGGCTGGCTGGTGTCCTTGGGCAGCTGGCCGCTGCTGATGAGCAAATCTGTAGATGACGATGCTGCGGTCAGTTCTGGCGGCAGGGACTTGCTTGGCTGGATGTCCTTGAAGGGTTGACCGTGCTCAAGGTTGTTGTTCATGTTGTGGCCGGTGGCATCTATGCTGTGCGACGTGTCAACTCCCCCGAGGATGTACCTGGGGAAAGGTGTGTAGTAGAAGTTGAAGAAAAGGCAAAACAAAACACAACTATAAGAATTACTATAACACCGTTGTTATTGTTACAGTGGAAGTGTCATCTAACAAAAGGAAATTAAAAACCTGAGTAATGCTAATAGTTGCCTGAATAGGATTTGATTTTATTTCACAAAAATGCCTGATTTTTACAGGGTGTCCAGCAAAAAGTCAACTGAAAATTTCCTACCTTACCACAAAAAATCCTACCCTAGAAAATGAAATATTCTCCCGACGCCAGAAACGGAGAACAGCGTAAATATTTCCAATTCACTTCCGATAGCGTATGTCAGACTCAGTCGCCTCTTGTTTTGCCATCATATGTTTTCACATTGATTTTCTTCACCCTGTCCCCTTCCCCACCTCTATTCTGCTATCAGGTAGGGCGTGCATGACATTAATATCCCTTCGATCATCCAACCTCCTCTGTTCTTACTAAACACTTGCATTTGCCTTTCTGTCATCCGTAAACTCCCGACTCTCCATAGATACTCTCTCTCTCTCTAATACTAATACACACATGCGCAATTGGTCGCATTAAACACATACAAACATTCTCTGTCTAGCCTTCTTACACACACACGTGCGCGATCGGACTTAAAATATGCACATTGCCCTCTGTCTCTCTCCCTTTGACACGAACCATACAACAACATGCGCGATCGGCTTTTTAACACACACGACATTCTTAATCTCGCCAGAGTAAAAGTCAAATTGAAGAAAGGAGGCTGGGCCGTAGATACACAGTTCATGGTATTGGTATAGGCGCTAAAACTAAGGAAAATATTGAAAGCTTTGTGTCGAAATCCGATACTAATTCCCGGGCAAACTTTACAATTTTAAAGAAGGTATCGGAATCGTTTAGTTTTAACATGAAAGAATCGCCAGACAGCAAAGCATGCATGACCGTAAATGGATGACAAAATGATGATTCATCGTCAACAAACTTGTTCGCATTTTCCTATTTCACGGTGCCGATAATTGTTCATGTCTACTTCGATGTCACTGCTTTTCTCTCATGTTGGTCCTCAATATACCATTTCCTATGGTATTTTCTCGACTGGGAAACATTTTTTTCATTTTAAAGGATTTCCCTAATGCATGGGAACCCTGTTTTTTACTACCAGAGCCCCATTTCCTACTTATTTTCCTACCCAAGACATCAATTTCCGACCTGAGTATGAAAAAATCCGACATATTTCCGACTTTGCTGGACACCCTGTTTTAAATACGCAGTCGTCAAATTGTTTTCAAAATCTAATTTTCCCAATCTATATAAATAAATGTATACATTCTCAGTTGGTCGTTCTTTGTGCATCAAAGGCTCCTTTGTCAGGCCTCTGAGAGTAATCATACCTTGCAAGTTAAAAATGATCCCAAGACGATTATTTTCACTTGTGCAATGTGTCTACTGAAGCGAAGTTTAATTAAGGAAAACTTCACCCTTTTCTCCTCGTCGGGTCCAATTTTCATTCACTTAAACCGCCACTTTAAAACAGGTTGTTTCATAATTAAAAAGTTGGAATAGCATCCTTTGATCTCATAATCGTGCTTGGTACCACCCAGGGTGTAACATGCTTGTATAATAATTATACAGTAGTCGCTGGATATAAAAGCACACTCTGCATACACTCACGCCTACATCTGCTGACCAAAGTTTTACTATATAATACAAATGTTCTCATAAACACACGGTATGCATAAAAGCACGCTTTTTCCTGCACCCAAAGGGCGTATGTTTATCCAGCGACTCGTGTAATTATCTGGGTCGGTTGGTCTTTCTTGGTGCATCAAAAGCTCCTTTACCAGGCTTCTGAGATCAACCATATTTAGCATGTAAGTGTAAGTTAAAAATGATCCCCAGGGGTCGGTTTCATGCGGAAAATTTGTCTACAGAAGCGCACAGTCTAATTAAGGACAAATTTCACTGCTTCCTCGTCTTTGAATAGAATTTCTATTTTCACCGAAGTCGCCATTTCAAACATGTTTTATGATTACTCGCGTAACATCAGCATCAAGTACTGACCCAATCTTTATTGGATGACGCAGAGTGAAAGAGAAGTGGTGAATTGCGAGAGGGAGTGAAACACGACATACACGGCGCACTGATGCTTTTTGTGTTTGTGAGTTTGTAATCTTTGACCAACTAAAACTACTTTCTACCCACCTGCATCATCAGTTCGGGAGAGGGGGTGGTGATGTACGCTGGCGGTATAACCAATTGGATTTTACAATAGTTATTAAAGAACACTAATGCCAAATCATTGGCGCGGATGGCGGTATATCATGAGTTATTTCATTGTTTTTGTATACTGTCTGATCCGAATTTCAAAACTCCTGTGTCTACCCCCCCCCCCCCAAATCCCCTTTACTGCCTTTTTTCTGAAAAAATAGTGATCAATAAAATAACTTTGTTCAATCAAAACAGGAAAACAAGTCACACACACTAATTTTAAAAAGAAATTCTATTCATGAAGGGGACGACACAAAGTGAACGTGGTCATTAACAGTAAACACACCAAAAAATGACGTCTCTGATTGCTGAGTCTCTGGGTTGAAGGCAGACATGGCTTCCATGTTCAGGGCACACACGCCACGCATGAACGCTTTCTTGACCTGGTCGGCATAAGCCTCTTTTCTGCATGGAGGTTTGCTAATTTGAATTCTAAACATTGGACGGTTTCGTTCAGCTGAAAGTAGGAGGGAATAAAAGTGGAGCACGTACACTACGTGTTGGAGCAGATTTTTCTCTGACAAGAAACACGTATATTTTTCAAGAAATATATATATATATACGTTACAAGAAATATGTAAACATGGCAAGAAATATGTGTACCTGACAATAAAAAATATGTACTTTCTTGTGCAATCAAATCACATCAACGCCCCCCTCCCCACCACCACATGCACACAGCGTTGTAATCTGCACATGGGTCCTCCTCGTTCATAATCCGTATCCGATGGACCAGGGGCGGTGGGTTTTTACTAAAAAAAAAAAATTTTTTTTGAGAAAATTGGTCAACCTATGAACTATGACCTTTTAGTTTCGTTTGGTTGAAAGGCCGGCACCTTGCCTCTAAACCACAAGGACACCTCAGCCTTTGGCAAGTAGATATGGACGAATTGATGAACTCTAAAGTGTATCATTTCAGTGTATTTGTTCTTGTTGTTGTTGTTAGTTTTGTTGGGGTTTTTTAACTGGAGGTTTAGTTTGCTTTTCATGTGTTCATTCCTGTCTTGTAGTTACAGTATGTTAATAAAAAAAAAAACAAAGAACCCGTATAAATGTTATAGTTTCCCAACGAGGTCAGTAGCCATAAAGTTTTAACATAATGAACTTCAGTTATAAACATTTTGATGAACAGGAACAATGAAAGTCAGGCAATATGTCTGAAGATGTACACATTTCAACTGTCAATGTCATTGTCAACATTTCTGTTGTAAAAAAGTTGAAACAACAACATGTCATAAACACAGTCGTGTCTACGATGATCACAAGGGAACATCAGCTATTTACAGAATTTAAAAAAAACTAACCTTCAGCTGAATTCTTATCTAATCCCAAAAAAATAGGTCTTATGGTCGTTCCAGGGAGAGAGAAAGACGTTGTCAATCTGACTTTGAAATTTCCTTACATTTATACTGCATTGAGTTTAGTAGACTATCTGGCCTTTCGATGAAACAGAAAATGGCCTCTTAGCCAGACTGGCATTTTTTCTAAGAGGCCTCTGACAGGAGTAAGGAGATAATTAAAAGGGAAAAATTCATTAAATGTCTCAGGGTGAGTCAAAATGGAAACCGGTAAGATGAAATAGAAATGACCTCATCATAGCAACACCCACCCTTTGTTTGGTCAGGCAAGGTGTGCTCACACCCACACACACACACACAGCAACAAAAAAACCCAAAACAAACAAACAAATAAAAACACTTGGTTAATTTGAGCACGTACCCACAACCAGTAAAAAAACAAAAACAAAAACAAAAAACCAACAAAAAATAAAGGGAAACAACAGCAAACTCACAGAGGAAATTTTGGCTTCGTAGTCGTTGGTTAGCTGCAAACACACGCCCTGAGCCTGCTCCTGGCACGAACGTTCCACCCTAGAGCGCCACCTGGTTTGTATCAAGCCAAACCAGCCCTTGAACACTTTGTGACTTATCTTCAGGTTGTGGTGTTGTGCTGCCAGTTTGTCGGTGAATTTCTACAGGAAACAAACAAAGATGTCGATAGATGACTTTTTTTGTTTGTCTCATTGTGAAATGTATCCTATCCCCCCCAGATGCAGTGATATCAGGGCAGTGATTCTTAACCTCAGTTCGATCCCATCCCTGGTGTTTGGGGTGAGTCATTCCCGTGGGTTCGGACGAGGTCACGACACATACACTGTTTGTGTGTGTGTGTTATATGTCCCTATTATTTTTTCCAATTACGAAGGGTTTGGTTAACGTCCGTCCCTATGAAAGTTGTGGGGTTCAGTGCCTCCAACAAGGTTAAGAACCACGGCCTCTAGGTGAATTAAGAGAAAACAGAAACAAGAAGAAAGACTTAAAGTAAAAGAGTGAAAGGAAAGAGGTAAGACCTACCAGTAGGACTCGCCAACCACCCACAAGAAGACATCTAGGGCAAGTCTTCTTCTTCTCATTGTTCATGCCAAGGACTAAAAGAAAACAAATTTCTGTGGCATCCTTTGGTATTGTCAGTAAAACAAAAAAAATCACACTTAGTCATAAACCCAACAACAATTAACGACAATTTCTTTTCAATCTTTTTCTAATTTATGGTAAAAAAGCTAAGACATTTCTGGTTCGGAAATTGCCATATCATTTTAAACATTTAGATAAAGTTCTATAAGATTCTCTCTCTTTCCAGAATAAACAAACGAATACTAGGGCACACCAAAATGATTACGTCTTAAACTCAATAGGGTTTTCTATACGCTAAAATCGATTACGTCATCGACTTTTCTCTACTAGGGAAATCCCCTTCAAAACTACTGGTAACTATGTTACATCTAGCTAGCGCAGGAGTCCACACAAAGCATTGTGGATTGTAGGGTCTGTTGGTAACAATGTTGGCCTTGAAATAGAGAGATTTGGGCCGTACAACAGGATGTGACAGACAAGTTTCATAGAGAGGTATGAGCGGTTTTCGACAGACAAGGGGGAAAGGGAAGCTTAGGACAAATCTATCAAGGTGGGAATTGAGTCTTATATATATATATATATGCCCACTGTTTTAAGTTGGAACGTTGTGCTCTGATCTTATTGGCACAAATAGAGGCCTGATCATGTTATCTTCTCGGTCTGGTCATTTCAGCGTAGATGGCATGACCAGACGATTCTGCTGCTCATCGGCTTACCTGTTCATAAAAAATTAATGAGATCACATGATACTCATATGGGTTTTTGATAGAATTGACCCTCACCAAAATCCAAGCAGTGATTTGATAATTTGAGCTGCTCAAGAGTCAGAGAGAGTCATAAACATTGGACAGATTTATTGACAAACCATAAATCATTGATAAAAATAAATCACAATTTCTACTACAGCCTTACCTCTCGCTTAACATCAAGATGGCTGGCCTTCCAATTGTAGAATTTGAGGGCCATTTCCGTCTTGCCCTTCTGAGATGCCAGAGACTGCGTCAGATTGTCTATCAGCGTGTCTTTTCGACCAATGCTCTGCTCCATTCCGTTTATGGTCTCATTGAGCTTGTTGATCTCTTTTCCAACCGCATTCTCTCTGCCGTCAGTCTAGGGATGGATTCGTGAACATGAACATACATAAACAACAGGCACAGCAAGAGCATAGTTTTGATTTATTGCAATTTATCTAGTCCACCATAGGCGGTGATAATTTCAGGGAAAATAAAGAAAGAGGAAACAGCTAGTGGAAAGATGAACAAAAAACTTAAAGATGTACCAGTAGCACCCGCCAACCATCCACAGAAGAGCATGAATTTAGGCAGAGAATATAAGAATATCGAAAGAACTGATTTATGGGGAAACAGGCAGATTTTTACTTTGACTTTAGATAAGAATGAGAACAAACCCTTCAAATGTCGAAAAGGCATTCATCCTAATTTTGGTAATGACAGACAGAGTAACATTATGATCGATTGATTGAAATTTATCTCATCCACCATAAGTAGTAATTTCAGGGTGAATTAAAATGAAAGAACAAGATAAAAGATAGGAGAAAGTGAAAGCACGAAAGCAAAAAGTAGGACCTACCAGTAACACCCGCCAACCGCCCACAGTAGCACTATGAAGCGAAACCATACAGAAACTTACTCATTGAGTTCCTTGCGTTGTTCTTGTTGCTGCAATTCAATTGACGCCAATAGTGCCGACGACAATTCACCCTTAGACACAGAAGAATTGATTGGCATTCTTTTAAACTCTTTTACTTTTCAAAATAAGACAAAAACATGTAAACCTGATTTTGATTTAAAACAGGATAATCTGAACATGCTATTTGAAAACATTGAATGCCCAATGAAAACATGTTCACAACTCTATACACTACAGTGGAATCCACTTAACCCCCCTTTACTGCCATGTGCCTTGAAATTCTCCGGGCCAGTCTGTGCATGTTAAACGTCCTGTGCCTGTAGAACTTGGAACACGACATGCTTTAATGAGCTTGTTGATTTGCTGCACTCCAGCTTATCCCTATCCTCTTCTGCAAAATGGATTGGTGATTTCATTTACAACCCCCAACCCCCCCCCCTCTTACTTCTCAGTCGTGTGTGTACACACTACGTCACTTAGGTAAACGACAGTTGCATGGTGTAGAATGTAATAATAACAAGCAAACACAAGTGTTTAAGCCTAGTGAATGAAGAAAGATTGTTAGGATTATTTGGCGTGTTGTCTTTAAAAATGAATCGTCTGGTCAAACCTTAACATGGAAAAATCAATACATCTGCAGAGAACGGAGAAGAACATTCACTTCACTACAAACAACCGTCAGAATGAGTGTACTGAAGTCATTACAACCATCTAATTTTCATAGAGGTTTAATGACATTGGTGTCGGATCTCCAATGCTACTGTACTAGGCCACCATCCACCTACCTGATTGACTCAGAAAAACTTGAGAAAATTTGTGGACCGTAGACGGAGCTCCCGAACCCACTACCTTTGGTCGAGAGGCAAACACCTTGCCTCCGGACTACCGAGATCCCCCGCTTTCAAGGAAGAGGGAAAGGAATATTAAACAGAAACTATTTTTGTGATGTGAGACAGTTAACAGCCTACCAGGACACTGTCTTTCAATTGAGCCAGCCAGCCATCCAATTTGGTGGACATGGATTGAACAGCCGGATCCACAGAGCTGTGAGACCTGGGCTGTGTTCCCGGACCTGGTGATAATATGACAAAATTATCGACGGTGAAAGTCGCAAACCGTGAAGCTTTTTTCTTTTTTAGTTTTTTTTTAACATTAGGAAGCCCCTATGCTTTGTCCAGTTAGGATTCTATGGCACAGGAATCAATAGAAACCCATATAATAACCGTATGAGCAATCCGTGTATCCCTATTCTATTAGGTCTAGCTTTTGACACTTGCAAACCATGTATGTTTGTGAAAATAGATTGTAAAGCGCAGCGTAATATTCTTTGATATTCTCAAAAACATCAAAAATTGGACTTACATGTTTTGCGACTTTCACCATTGTTATTATTTTTACAACAGGTAATTTTAGGGAAGATATAAAGGAATACAAGAAAACGGCTTTATTGCCAAAAAATGTATACAGTAGTGACCACCCAAATGCCTGTTTCGTCTAAATGGCCGCCATCTCAGTGAAGCCAAATTATTTCTATATAAATTGCCCCTCTAAATGCCTGTTTGAAAACCAAGATTTTCGCCTAAATGCCCGGTCTCACCGACAACTGCAGGTATCTTTTTCTTCAAAATATCATAAAATGCGTCCGTAATTGATTAAATATTCTGTTTTTCTTTATCATACATGCAATCCGATTGCTAATCTAATAGGGTGTATGCCCGTCAACAATGTGCCATGCATTGCAACCACCCTTCATTACCTATCCATTGTAGGCCCTAATGTACTAAACATTGACCAATATTCTCTTCATAGCTCCACCCAATGTACAGCACATCCTTTGTCCCATTGGATCACTGGTTTGTAATCGGGCTATTAGAATTAAACAGCCTTCCAGACTCTGCCCACGTCTCTTTCTTGTTGTCGCAAGTGGCATGCAATCACCTGGCGTCTTTAGACTGGGCACTCATCGCGATTGAGGGACAGGGTGTGCCGTATTGGCCGTATCCAATGTGACTTCGGTCTTCGTGGCGAGAGACGATCAACCCATCAGCGCGCTCACTTCCAGGTTTCCTTTTTCTCGCAATAAAATTTTCCAAAAACAAACGATGTGGCTATGAATCTTTATCCTTGTCTGTCTGTTGTCTTAATTTTAACATGAGTATTATGAATCGAAGGAGTTGTAAGATTCGTGTTAATTTATTCACTTATTGGTCCCATTGGATGCGATTTTTTTATCCAGTTTTTCTCATCCAAATTTGTATAATTACTTAAGTCATAGGTCTCGTGATTAAATAAGTTACGTGATTATAGTGTGGGTTATGCCAGTTAATGAAGAAGCAAACATTGGATCAGGTCCTTTTTCCCTTAGCCTCTGTGGTAACAACTTGAATTTTGCACAGCTACATACAGCTTGAAAAAAAAAAGAAAGAATAAACCAGGAAATGATTTATAATTTAAGAAGCTTCAAATCCTAGACAAAATTGGCAAGTCACTAGGGAAACCCAACGTCACAGAAATAGACCTACCCTCAAATTGTTGCCCCTGACCTACTTTCGCCTAAATGCCTGTTTCGCCTAAATGCCTGTTTTGTCTGCTTCCCAAACACCGGGCATTTAGGCGGTCACTACTGTATAGGCAAATTTCTTTGGTGTTACATTATGGAATTTCGGTTTCAATGGGCAAGTGGCCAGGGTGTCAGACTTGGGATTATGAGATGCTGGGTTTGAATCCTAGCAATGCTACGTCTGACGTTGTGTTCCGTGGGAAAGACATTTATCACCTATGATGTCATTTTCCCCACTGGAGCCAGGTGTAAATGGGTTCCTTCACCCGCGTGAGAATAAAAAAAAACCTACGACTGTTTAGGAAATGATTATTGTCATCTGTTCCACTTCCCTCTATCGAAACCGAAATAATAAATAAGCTCTGGCTCTATATTGAATTAACTCTTTCTACACATCTCTCAGGGGAAAAAATGCTTTTTAAAATACAAATACCTTAAAGCCTCTATAGACTTGAGACTTGTTAACTCTAGCATCCAAAATTTTGAGTTAGAATGGATTATTAATCTGAGATAGTGAGTTATTGTCTTTCAAACTGTGATTGACACATGCTCACAGAACGGATCACCGAGAGCATGGCAACACCAGTAACATCATAAGATTTCTACCCTTCACATGCGTGCCATCAGCAATGCCCAGTGTGGACAAGAAGCGCAGTTTTTGAAACTGGCTGAAACTCTCTACATACAACGTATAGTGGAGCCATAGCTTTAGTAGACAAAAACGAATTTTAAAACAGAATAATAAAAATCTTTACTTCATTCAATGTAACTGTAGTGCTAGGAATCTGAGCATATTTCATAGACAGTTTTGATGATAAGTTGTCACTAGACTCTGACAAAGGTCTACTTATTAAATAGATTCTAATATTCTTACCCACTTTTCCCTTGTTTGTAGGGGTTTTGTGTGGTCTTCTTTCTCTCTACTTTACATATAAACATATATATACACACACCTCCCATCCTATGAAAATGTATAATATGGCTGAATCTTCGACTATTTTTGTTTTAATAAAGGTTCCATAATGTTACAACGTACCAGTACCTGTACCAGTCCTGCTCCGTGGTGAACAGGGGCCACTGGACAGGTTCGAGGAAATGGAAATGTGTTTATTCTTGTTGAAGTTGCTGTTTTTCAGAGCACATTATTACAGGAAACTGGTTCCAGGGCATCTTCTTCTAGCTCCTGGCCCTCATCGTTCAGAGAAACGGAATTGACGGTGTATCAGTTAAGCAGTTCATTGTATTCTTCCTGTTAACGAGATGAATACAATTTAAAAAATAAACGAACAAAAAATTTTTTTTTAACCAAAGTCTGCATTTTATTAGAGCATACATTATTACAGTGATAAAGCAACTGGTATTCGAAATAGAATTTTAAACTGTAAGATGGTGCATTATGTTTCTTATTTGCATATAAAATATAATACATTTAGATGGACATGGTTAGTCTAGAAGGGTGATAAAACTAAAACAATTTATAAGGAGGCTTACCTGTAGTCTGGTAGAAACCGAGCTGCCAGGTGAGTCTGCTGGAATATGGTTGGCGGAATATGGGATATCCCGGCCACTGGTACATTGCTCATCAGTGTCACTCACAAACTGTTCCATTATGACTAGATTTAGGCTATTTATAAAATACTTTTACACACTTAAGAGTTTTCCTTACTATAACTATGTGATGGTCAAAACCAGAGGATCTGGAATATAATGTTAGATAAATAATGAATGAGCGAAAGAGTTGATCCATTTTTAGTTTTAAGTTCAATATCATCAATACTATGATAAACTGTAAACATTACCATTGCCCTTCAATCAACAGTGGATTATCTAGTCAATCCAGGTTAATTGGTTTACATATATATATATGAATTTACAAATCTTATTAAAGGTGAACTAGGGAAAAGTGAAATGTCGGTAACTCTCGGATCAGTTCAGATTTAACAATAACCCCTTGAGCTTTTTAAACAAAACACATAAATCATATAGAATCCTAGAGTTTAACAAAACCTGCCTTGAAACATGATAAAGATATATGTGTGTTCCTATATTTCAAACAAGATTTTAAAAAAAACAAAACACATAAATGTAAACTAAAAAATAGAGATGTAATTCTTCAGACTTCTACTGAACTCAGAACTGGAAATGAGGGTGCAATGATCAATAAATATGACACCATCATTAGTTTATTTTTTGTTTGCGCTTAGTATTGCTCAATTTACATAAAATGGTACTAAAAGCTTTTTAAAAGATGATTTGCGTTAACTCTGGGTCTAAAGTTAATAGGCCTACAAAAATAACGGCACAATGTCATTAAAACGGCTTTTAAAGCATGTCAGTGCATGTAGAAAGGAGCAACGGCCAACAACGGACACTAGATCTAGCTCTACTTTCTTAGCAATTATCATTAGACTTTAAGCATTTAAAACGACATGCAACAAGAGATTCTTTGCTAAAATGTTGTGCAAAAATGGTATGATCGGATGTCAAAAAATTTACCTAAGCATCTAAAATTGCATGGAATGTCTCGATGCATTGACATGATTTGAAATGACCCACCTAGTTTCTAATCATCCATTTGTAAACAAAAAATGGGTGTTGGAAATGAGCACCTCTGATTGGTCAATATGAGATCTTCGAAATGTAATTTCCAATGTAAGAGATTTTACTGACACTTCGTGGTAATAAAATATTACAAATTGCTTTGTTTCGTTTTATTAAAGGTTCTCAGGCAATCGCCACCTTTTTCATAAGATATTATAATTTTAATCCTCTTCGATCAGCTGTTCTTCGTTGTAGTTCTAGTAAAATTCAAATATTATGTACCATTTGCCTCTGTCTCCTTGTCATCAATTGTCTCCTTTTCACGCGCATTCACTTGTACTTCCAGTTTTGAACATAATCCGTTAAACATTAAAATTTACTTCTATATTGAGCAAGTTCGTAGCAAGTGAACATTTCGACTGAATGGATTAATGATACCTTAGAGATCTTCGATT
>JAXRKP010000389.1:25000-52500 GCA_037039925.1 Doris montereyensis | reverse complement strand
ACACACCTCTAGCAGGGAGGTAATGACGAGGGTACTAATTTTAGAAAGTGGGCGGTCCTTGCGTTGTGCAATGTGAGGAATTCTCTGCGGTAGACCCAAAGACCATATAAGTAGACTTAGATCTAGCTTACACAAAAACAGACTAGATCTTTCTACAGCGAACCAACAATTGAAAAGTCACCTTTCTTACAAAGCCATATTTGATAAAAAATAGAAGTAGAAAGCTAGCTAATCTGTCACGTATATAAACTATCCGTTGTAATTACGCCAATAACTGGCTTCTACAACGTACTATTCAGATACCAAGGAAAGGCCTAAAGTATTGTTCGGTACCACTACCAAGGAAACTATTTAAGGCCTCACGTATTGATCTCACACTTTTTTTAAATTATTGGTAGATCTTGAGATCTAGATATAGATCTAGATTTAGATTAAGATATATCTCTATCTCACATCTTGACATTATTTCTAAGACCATAATCTATGTCTACGAAGCTTATATATTCTGGACAAAGATTAGATATCTAGGGCTTAAACTGAAAGTGAAATTGAAAGCATCTGCGAAGATTCATAAATATACGAGAAAGACACCAAGCAGGTAAGATTTAGTATGTGATCTAAAAATGAAACCACATTTTTGTAAAATAATGTTGATGACTGAACAGAATAACTCGAGATAGATATGCATAAATCTATATCTAAAATGTTAGATTTCATAATATATTAGTATACACAATTACCTAGGAGTAATGATTAACTCATAGGAAAAACTAAGAAAAGAAATCAGCCAGAGAAACCAGAAGGCAGTGATAATATATAACCATCTAGGAAAGAAACAAGAATTGTCAACAAAACCTAAAATGGCAGTATACAACGCAGTTATTGTCCTACTCTCCTCTATGGCAAGGGAAACCTGGACCTTACACAGTAGAGAATACAATAGAGTACAAGCAGCTGAAATTAAATATCTAAGAAGAGTAGTAGGGAAAACTAAAAGAGACAAAATCAGAAACACAACAATAAGAGATCAAACCAAGCAGATGGCATAAAAACTAAGATAGAAAGGAATCATTTGAGATGGTTTGGGCATGTAAACAGAATGAATGACAATAGAATAGCTAAATCAGTATACAGTGCTAAAGCCCAAGGTAAAAGACCAAAAGGACCTCGGAGAAAGTGGGAAGAAGATATAAAAGAGGCATTAAAGCGTATACATTTTTTGATGTTGAAAAAACAGGACATTTTTGGAGAAAGAACATCTCGGGTATCTGAACCCATGCACCGAAAGGTCCAATGGAAACTGATAAAAAGAAAATAATAAAGTTTCCAGCTGTAATGCTAATAATGTTAACAGGATACGTATTGTGGCCTACATGCATTACCTTAGTTAATTAGGGGGTGGGGAGGAGGGGGGTCCTGGAGTGAAAATTGTCCCGTGATCCTATCAATAGGTGTAATGGGCATGGTGTACCGAATTGAAAGATGTTGTTGTTTTTTCCTGATGTTTCCGGTTGCCATGGAAACGGCGGCCATCCTGGATTTTGCCCCCAAATGTTACCAAGTTCAAAATCGATAGTTTTTTTTTTTCAAACTTGGCACACACCTTATTTGATACAATATCTTAATTTGATCAGATCGGATTTTTGTTTTATCATTAAGTTTTGTTTTTATGAATTTTTGAAAATAGCATATGAGAACAACCAAAAATATACAAACATATTGTACAAAACTTCAATTTTTCCAAAACTATAACATATATATATAAAAAAAAAAAAGCTTCTGATCATTTTTTGTTTTCCCCTATTTACCATTCATACCAAATTTCATGAAGATACGTGGAGAAATTTTAAAAAGTAGATAGGAATCAATGAACAAAAAAGGGCATTTTGAGAAAATCGTATTTTTCTCTTATTTTCTGTTACTTGAATATGTTTCTGCCATAAACCCAAGAAAAGAGTAGAATAATACTTTGAAACATGATAAAACCTTGAGAGGCTCTCAATTACTTCTTATTGACACTGTTTCAAGTGCACCAGTGCCTTTTCACTCATTTAGAGATGGTGCCTTTTGATAATCGGTGCGCGGAATATGTTCCGTATTTTCCGGGCGATCTAAGGCAATATACATAATAGAGCCTCAAATACGTTTTTTCATAGCGTTTATTGTGACGATCAAAATCAGCACAAACTTGCCGTACTTTAGATAATATTTCAGGCTTTTATCGTATAATAGCTGTGTTGAAAGATAGGCCTGTATTGTTTCTTTAAAAAATCGTATAAATTCCAAGAATCGATACTGAGTTTTTTTTTCGATATTTTTATGACGGAAATGAACGGCCCTATCCACTTGTATGGTAGACGACTAGATTTGTCCCATTTTCGGCAAAAATGGCATTCCAATAAGATAAAAGAAATGAAAAACTGGGCATGCTCATTGTTACTTGTATTTAGTCACGTGTTAGATATAATATAAAAGACCAACCGTACAAAATGTAACAAACAAAGGAAGTTGCATGTTCTTAATGTAAAACAATAGACCGATCATTCTCCCCCTCCCCTCTCCCCCCCTCCCCCCCCCCCCCCATCCCATTTTATTTTCTTAAGACAATCCGTGAAATACTCACCAAAACATCAACAAACAAAAACCAATCTCCAACTGAAGGAAAAGAAGCAGAAGCAAACAAGCCAAACACAAATATAAAAAAAAGCAAACAAACAAACGCCAAAACAACAAATAACGCGAGCCAACGTCCCAACAACACCCAAAGTTACATTCAATTCCTCCAAAGACCGTTATAGCCCATTATAGAGACGGAGTTTATCCCGGTTTCAATAGCGTAAAGCGGAACAGGTGATAATGATCATGTCCGGGCCAGGACACTAGTCTGACGCAGGTTTTTACTCCCAAGCGTGTACCCATTTGTACCTGAGTAGAGTGGGGAAACTGTGTGTGAAGTGTCTTCATCAAGAACACAACGTCGGACCTAACTTTGCTAGGATTCGAACCCGACCTCACGATCTCTTTACAATACATAACAGTCCTTCACACTTCTCTTGTTACATAAATGTCCCCCGCACTGAACCATATCTCATGAGCTGGCTGATCTAGAGTTGTACATGCAAGCCATATATTTTCTACAGCGAACCAACATGCCGACACGACCTGGAGGGGTGACTCAAAGTGAATAATGTTTGCTTTCTCTTTTATAGCACGGTCCTTCACTACTCTCGTGTTATATTATGTATACATCTCCCCAGCACTGAATCATGTCTTATGAACCGGTTGACTTAAAATTGTACCTGCACGCCAAAGGCTTTATACAGTGAATCAAAAACCTTACAATAACACCTGGATAATGTGTTTTTTTTTCTCACAATAGAGTACTACAGTCATTCACACTTCTCTATTGCTACATAAATTAATCTTCCCAGCACTGAACCATGTCTTATGAACCGGTTGACTTAAAATTGTACATGCAAGGAAAGGCTTTTACAGCGAATCAACCTCACAATAACACCTGGATAATGTTTGTTTTTTTTCTCACAATAGAGTACTACAGTCATTCACACTTCTCTATTGCTACATATATTAATCTTCCCAGCACTGAACCATGTCTTATGAACCGGTTCACTTAAAATTGTACCTGCAAGCCAAAGGCTTTCTACAGTGAATCAAAAGCCTCACAATAACACCTGGATAATGTTTGTTTTTCTTACAATATAGTACTACAGTCATTCACACTTCTCTATTGCTACATAAATATTAATCTTCCCAGCACTGAACCATGTCTTACCGGTTGAGTCATCAAAAACCTCACAATAACACCTGGATAATGTTTGTTTTTTCTTACAATATTACTACAGTCATTCACACTTCTCTATTGCTAAAAATATTAATCTTCCCAGCACTGAACCATGTCTTATGAACCGGTTGACTTAAAATTATACCTGCAAGCCAAAGGCTTTCTACAGCGAATCAAAAACCTCACAATAACACCTGAATAATGTTTGTTTTTCCTTACAATATAGTACTACAGTCATTCACACTTCTCTATTGCTACATAAATATTAATCTTCCCAGCACTGAACCATGTCTTATGAACCGGTTGACTTAAAATTTTACCTGCAAGCCAAAGGCTTTCTACAGTGAATCAAAAACCTCACAATAACACCTGAATAATGTTTGTTTTCTTACAATATAGTACTACAGTCATTCACACTTCTCTATTCCTACATAAATATTAATCTTCCCAGCACTGAACCATGTCTTATGAACCGGTTGACTTAAAATTGTACCTGCAAGCCAAAGGCTTTCTACAGCGAATCAACCTCACAATAACACCTGAATAATGTTTGTTTTTTCTTACAATAGAGAGTACTACAGTCATTCACACTTCTCTATTGCTACATAAATATTAATCTTCCCAGCACTGAACCATGTCTTATGAACCGGTTGACCTAAAGTTGTATCTGCAAGCCAAAGATTTTCTACAGCGAGCCAATTTGCCAACACGACTTGGAGGGGCCGAAACACACCTGAAGGGGCCGAAACCTGGAGGGGCCGAAACAACGAAGGGCCCTGGAAGGGCCGAAACACAACTTGGAAGGGCACGAAGTAGGCCGAAACACGACCCGGATGTAGTTTACCCAAACCTTATTTTGGGAAACCGGTATGTTTCTCATATTTAGATCTACACTACTTGGAGGGGCCGAAAGCACGATCCGGGGGGCCGACTCAAAAGCAAAGCCACGGTCTGGGCCTGACACTGGCACTAGCAGTAGCACTGTGGCGCCCTACATGGATCTCCCGTTTGTTAAAATTTACCTGCAAAAAAACCTTATTTTGGGACAACCGGTATGTTTCTTAGATCTTTATTTAAGATCTAGATCTTTAATATTGTATCTGCAAGCCAAAGAATTTACCCAAACCTTATTTTGGGAAACCGGTATGTTTCTCATTTAGATCTAGATCTAGATCTAGTTAATATGTTAATTTATCTAGATCTAGATCTAGTTAATATGTAGTTTACCCAAACCTTATTTTGGGAAACCGGTTTCTCTAGATCTAGATCTAGATCTAGATCTATCTTTATGATCTAGATAATACCCAAACCTTATTTTGGGAAACCGGTATGTTTCTATTTAGATCTAGATCTAGATCTAGTTAATATGTAGTTTACCCAAACCTTATTTTGGGAAACCGGTATGTTTCTCATTTAGATCTAGATCTAGATCTAAATTTAGTTTACCCAAGCCTTATTTTGGGAAACCGGTTTTTCTTGATCTTCTAGATCTAGTTAATTTTGATTTACTCACTCACATTTATAATCTAAGGTGGGAGGTTTGGTAGGATTTTTGTTTTAGTTTTGCCCGGAATGCCATGTTAGCAGCTAAAGGGTTTTCAACGTGCGCAAAATGTTGTGATCAGCATAGGGGACCTTCTTTTTATCGCCCGTCTCCGAAAGGACTAGGCGTCGATCCACCTACATGGACCGGGTTGGCTTAGGTTTTACACGAAGAATATCGAGAAAAAACGTTTCAGCTTGCTGGGACTTGAACCCACAGACTTTTGGTTGAGAGGTCGAGTAGTAAGGACAATAATATCATAGTTCTGAGCCAATATTGATCATCAGAGTTAAGTAGTGCGAAGCGTCTAGAATAATAATATATTATGACATCATGGTGACTGGGATAATAATATGATAATGTTAATGCCCTTATTTTATTGAAATAATTACTGATATACATGTCTTATTAAATTAACGCTGATTAATTTATTTTATTTAGGCAATTGACGCATGACTTGCCTTTAATTTAACTTAAACTAGTTAAACCCTTGTAGTGTAACCTGTGTAAGGCATAGGTCACGAGTGAGATTTCTTAGTGTCTGGTTCCAGGAAATTGCCCAGCTGCCGAGCTTCCTGCAGGGGTTCTTGTCCTCCTCCATGTTGTTTTTGGTCTCCTCGGCTTTTCTTCCCTTGTCTCCCTCGGCTTTTCTTCCCTTGGGGATTCCACTTTGACTTTGAGTTTAAGGCCAGACGTGTCATATAATTTCTCTTTACAATACATAACATTCCTTCACACTTCTCTTGTTACATAAATGTCCCAACAAACACCCTGAAGTTACATTCAATTCATCCAAAGACCGTTACAGCCCATTATAGAGACGGAGCTTATCCCGGTTTCAATAGCGAAAAATGGAGCAGGTGATAACAATCACGTCTGGGCCAGAATGTGTGTGTGTGTGTGTGTGTGTGTGTGTGAGAGAGAGAGAGAGAGAGAGAGAGAGAGAGAGAGAGAGAGAGAGAGAGAGAGAGAGAGAGAGAGAGAGGAGAGAGAGAGATGGAGAGGGGGGGGTAATTAAGAGGAAACAGCAAGATGAAAGGCAAGTTGAAAGAGAATATATTATATTCAACTGATGCATAATCGCCTTCAAATGAAACTGGTTATTTACAACCACTGCTAGTGGCGTCATTGGCCGAATGGTCAGGCTGCCGGACTGGGAATCATGAGGTCTCCTGGTTCGAATCCTGGAAATGCTAGGCCCGACGTTGTGTTCGTTGGGAAAGACACTTAACATGCATTTCCCCCACTCGACCCAGGTGCAAAGAGGGTAAAAGCACTAGTTTGGGAGTAAAACCTGCGTCAGACTAGCGTCCTGTATAGGAGGTGATTATTATCATCTCTTCAGCTTCGCGCTATAGAAACCGGGATAAACTCCGGCTCTATAGGCCGCAATGACATTGAAAGAACTTTACTTTATTGCTATCTATCTAATAATAGTATAATATTTTAAAGTGAAGTAATAAACACATATGTGTTATAAGTAAGCATTATATGGCTATTATTATTTATTATCGACATTGTGCCTGACATCTCTTCTTACTTATCTTTTCTCCTCAGGAAAATTTGCAAGGAAGGAAAAGTTTGACAGTGTGTGGGAGTCACGCAGACGTGGTCAATGCCAGCATGGGGTCAATGTTCAACCAGACAGACACGGATGGGGAGTTTTACAAAGCCTTTGACATATCCTTCCATGGGATTCCTGCCGTGGATATCAGTACGTTCAACATCTTTCCTCATCTCAGGCCTGCGGTTGATTTCATTGACAAGGCTTTGAAGGACGGAGGTGGGTGGAGATTGAATATATATATATATATATATGCATACACACATACATACGAACCCCTAGCTCCTTTCTACTCTCAACCATATTTTCGTATTTTCAAACACACCCATAACAAACTGACCTTGAAAAATTAATAAATTATTATATCGAGTATATGTATTCAGAAGAAAAAAAAGAAGAAAATAATATCTTATAAATCTATACCTTCATATTATCCAAATAAATAATCTGTATAATATCTGTATATTTATGTAGATGGAGATGTCCATGTATGTATCAAAATATTGAGTCTTAGTTTAACTGATGCATTGACAATAGCAGACAAAGCTGAGTTAAAGCCCGTCTGCTTCAAAGGTAAAGTCTACGCACAATGCCATTACTGCCAACAGAGCGTGTCCAGATTTATTTTGTGCTTTGTCTCTGTCTTTGTATGCCAGGTAAAGTCTACGCACAATGCCAACAAGGTGTGTCCAGATCCATTCTATTATGTTTTGTCTCTCTGTCTTTGTATGCCAGGTAAAGTCTACGTACACTGCCAACAAGGTGTCTAGATCCATTCTTCTATGTTTTGTCTCTCTGTCTTTGTATGCCAGGTAAAGTCTACGTACAATGCCAACAAGGTGTGTCCAGATCCATTCTATTATGTTTTGTCTCTCTGTCTTTGTATGCCAGGTAAAGTCTACGTACACTGCCAACAAGGTGTGTCCAGATCGGCCACAGTGGTTCTTGCTTACCTCATGTTGAAAAAAGAGACCTCGACCTGATGACGGCTTTGAGACAAATTCGAGAAAAGAGAAACATCTGTCCCAATGACGGCTTCCTGAAGCAGTTGTGTCATTTGCAAAAAGAAATTCAAAGTGGAAAGACTGCATCACAGGAGCCAGCGACGTGACCTTTAGCTTTAATAAACTGTTCGTGGACATTCAACTGGTGACAAGAGGAGGAACTTATGGATTTGAAAAATTGTTTATTTCAATTTCATTGAAACACACCCCGTCCACTATACGCGGTAATATCATGAGAGAGAGAGAGAGAGAGAGAGAGAGAGAGAGAGAGAGAGAGAGAGAGAGAGAGAGAGAGAGAGAGAGAGAGAGAGTAATCAAAAGGAAACAGCAAGATGAAAGACAAGTCGAAAGAGAAATAGGACAGAAGAAGGACCTACTACTACTACTAGTACTAGTTAGTACTAGCTCGCCAGTCGCTCACGAGGACAGAGTGAAGGAGACGGTATCATGGTCGATGCTAGATAGGATATTAACTAACAAGCCATGGTCCCTGTGAAATATTGTTTATTAGTGTTCATCCATGTTGTAAAGACAATCTCAAACAGAGATTGTATTTTGTTTGTGCTATTGAAATTACCTCTTCCACCATAGGCGGTGATCTCATGTTGAATTAAAAGGACACAAAAAAGACAAAACATGAGTGAAAAGATGAAAAGAAAGTAGGAACTAGGATCTATCAACTGTCAGCAGCTCCGTAACCGCCTATCTCAAACAGGCTTTTTTTTAAATTTTGCTTTGGACTGCCTGTAAACAGCCAAAGGGATCTTTAACAATTAACATTGACATGCGCACAGATAGGTGTGATCTGAGTACGGGACCTCTTTTTTTTATTCGCCCGTCTCCATTGGGATTAGGCAAGGGCATGTTGAAAGTGATATAATATAGAAGAAATACGAGACAAACTACAAAGAAATACACAGAAGTGAGATCTTTGGGCACCAATGGAATCAAACCAGCGATCTTCTTGTCGGCACCCATCGCCTCGCCATGAAAAGAAAGCGTACTACCAACCAAAAGCTTACCATGTGCGCTCGTGAGAGGATTCGACTCAATTGGCATCCAACGCTATTTTCTATCTATTCCTTTGTATAAAATTGTCAAGTCTCTGTTTTTTTATGAGGTTTTTATTTTTAAATAGAATTTCATGCCTTTCATTGTTATTAATGTTATTCATCACCATCGTATCCCTCCATAGTGTGTTTATACATATAAATGGGTGCAGAATATCGGATTCAACACGATCGTCCGAATCATCCCGGAGTTCTCGTTGAATCCGATTAGTGTCGTTGAAGTATCTCGTTGAATCCGGTGTCTCGTTGAATCCGATATGTCTCTACGATGGGTATAATTAATACTGTTAAATAGTATTAATTGATGACATGGTATAAGCAATCTAGATCTAGCTCAGTGGAAAATAAATGGACAAAGTTTTAAAACATGATGGGAAGCCAAAAGGCTTGATCCTTCTTCTCTTAATCTGTCACTTATTATGATAATTTGATGTGTTTGCACAATCAAATATTGTGTTTGTGTGTTTTTGTTTTGGCAATCCTATCTGTCTAGTACTAGTAAATTGGTTCGTTTGTTGCTTAAAATGCTAAAAAAAAATAAAAAAAATTGTTGAAATATATATATATTAAATATTATATACCTATCATTGTCAGCCTGTCTTGAGACACGCCAATAAATACTATAAAACCAAGTGAAGATGATGTATGAAAATCAACCGGCATCGCACGTCAAGAACGAAACAACCAGTTTTTACACAGTTGAGAAATGTCTGTGTACACCAGTAAAAAAAAACCCCAACAAGTTCTTGTCTTGACGTTCATTATCACACTCACAGTGCACACAAAATGGGATTTTTTTTTTCGTCAAACTTTGCACAGCACAGAAAAATGTGCGCGCACAGACTGGAAACAAAAATCTAGAGGGAAAATTGTCACCAAACATGATCTACACATGATGATGTACTTGATGATAACATATTATGAGAAACATTGACTTTTAGTTTTAGAAGCGATGGTGTGTGTGTGTGTGTGTGTCACAGTGTTATCATCCATGTTCATGAAAAGGTATGTTTGTGTCTTTAAAATTTACACCATCCACCAATGTTGCCCCTAAATTTTTGTTGCAGTCTGTGTGATAATTTGTTGACATTGTACAAAGTGTAACGAAAAATCCCAAATTAATGTGTGCAAATTAGCAGATTGTTTAGAATGTTGTTTTTCATTGGTGTGTGTAGATATTTCTCAACTCTCTTTTCTCCCCAGGTGTGCATGCACACACGAGCGCATAAGCTTAGAGGAACATTACTGTCCATCATATGCGGTGATCTCATAGTGAATTAAGGGAAAAAACACAAAGACAAAAGAGAACTGGAAGAGTACAAGGACAGAAGTAGGACCTACCAGTGATACCCGTCCGCCAACTCATGAAAAGGGCAACACAATTTAAACTTAAAGTACAGTTAGAACTAGATATATATATATATATATGGGGGCGGGGGGGGACAATGGAAGCACTGAAAGAAGTAGCTAGCCACCAACCTACACGTGACAAACAATATGGCACAAGTACATTGAACTTCACATTGAAAAACTTGAAGAAATGCAAATATTATTGCATAACCTTTTTTTAATTTTATCAATAAATTTTGATTCAATGAAATTTGCTATTATTATAATACCTCATAGAAAATACATCAACTTCATATTAGACGCTTAGTTTCCAATTACATTTATACACAAGCAATCATGCATCCATTATAATCTATGTCTCATACTCATTGGAATGGTGACTGAGTGAAAGCAGCAAGTGCTAATAATAGCTGAAGTCCTTAGATCAGGCATGTCAAACTCCGCGGCCAGCGGGACACATGCGGCCCTTTATTCAAACCCACCTGCGGCTCGCACAACAGATACTGTTGTAGTTGTAGTGTAGGCAAAGGGAAAGAAAAAATGAAAGAAATAAGAAAATTTCATGCCGCCTTTCTATATTCAGAATATTTCTTTCACTACAGTGAGCAGGTAAAAAGTTCCTTCAAGGCCCATAGAGCCGGATCTTATCCCGGTTTCTATAACGTGAAGCAGACCAGGTGACAATAACCACATCCTGGCCAGGACGCTAGTCTGACGCAGGTTTTTATTCTCAAGCCAGTGCGTGTACTCATTTGCACCTGGGGGGGGGGGGGGGGGGGAGTTGGGAGAAAATATGTGTTAAGTGTCTTTCCCAAGAAACACAACGTCCCGGATCTGGCGTTGATAGGATTCGAACTCAGGACCTCATAATCCCAGTCCAGCAGCCTAACGCTCTGCCACCGATGTCACCGGTGAGTGGGTAAGGTGATGTATATTTTAGACTTGAAGCATGCTCTTAGTCTTACTGTCTATGATGTGATATCATACGTTGCAGTGAGCACTGGTCATTGACAACTAACTAATCCTTCAAGGGATTGTGAGTTTAAATTTAACACACATGCTCCAGAGAATAAAAATAAATAGAACTATGAGTATGAAAATTATGCGCATGGTTTCAACTTTATGGCAAGTCAATCACAGGTGTCATGTCATAATAATAATAATACTAATCAATAATGAAAATATTAATACCCCGTGTAATAATAATTAATAATACAATACATGTCATGTAGTAAAAAAAATGGCACAATCATATTGCGCTTTCCACAAACATCCCAGGTGATTCACACAAAATGTCTTAAGACTAATTTAGTAATTAGCAATATATAATTATCTGTATAATTTCTTTTTACAGAAACAGGCAATCTAAAATATATATATACGTATAACAAGGGCACAAAAGTAAAAAAAAAAAAAAACCCTTATAAAATAATATAATGTAGTAGGCCTACACGCTGTAGGAGTGAGGAATGTAAAATCATTGATAAAATGAAATGTTCATTTTAAGAATTTCAAGATTATATCACATAATAATATTAATAACATTAATAACAACTTAAAACTTAGACTTAGAGTAAACAGGGTAATAATACAGAAGAAGAAGTAGAAGGAGAAAAAAATCCAGGCTTTCATTTTATTTATCCCACTGTATCTCATGGGGAGTAATTCAAACTTTTGTTTCGCTGTTCGGAGGGTGGGGAAGTTTTACATTTACGTGTCAGGGTATTTTGGTTCTTTACTTTATTTACGGTATTTTGGGGTGGGGGGGGAAATGGGAAATATTACATTAATTTTGTTTCTTTTTGTTTGCTTTGTTGTAGGGTTTGGGGGAGATGGGGGGGGGGGGGGGGGGGGTATTTAAACATTTATTTTGATTCTTCTTTGTTTGGTTTGTTTTTTAGGGGTCGGGGAGGGAGGGAATTTGCTTTGTCTTGATTTTTCTTTGTTTGGTGTGTTTAGGGGTGTCGGGGGAGGGAGGGAGAATTTCAACTTTGTCTTGATTTTCTTTGTTTGGTTTGGTTTTCAACTTTTGTCTTGATTCTTCTTTGTTTGGTTTGTTTAGGGGATTGAAATTTAAACTTTGTCTTGATTCTTCTTTGTTTGATTTGTTTAGGGGATTGGGGGGAATTTCAACTTTTGTTTTGATCCATCCTTGTTTGCTTTATTTGGAGGAATTTTAACATTTATCTTGGTTCTTCTTTGTTTGGATTGTTTGAATGGAAATTTGACATTTATTTTGATTCTTCCTTGTTTGCTTTATTCTGGGGTCTTGGGGAATATTTACATTTAATTCGGTTATTTTTGTTTGCTCTATTTTGGGGTTCTGACTCTGGGAATGAATACCAACATTTGTTTTTTCAGTCACTTTACTTCCCTCCAGAACATTTTAATACACTTAATAAAACTACAACTATAATATTCCTAATGTTTTCTTCAAGTATGCCCCCCCCCCCTCCACATCTATCTCAACAATGGCCTATAATTTATTAATATAATACTAATAAGATGCAAACCTGTCACTTTTGGAATAAAAAATCCTAATCCAAGCTAAAAAAAAAAAGGAGTTTTTAAGAACGTGTCAACATGTATGAGTTATCTCCTTTATTGACGGGCGTGGATGTCAGTTGGACTTCTGTTTTGTTTTTTTGTATTGAATTTTACCCCTCTAACATATACATTGGTCTGAAAAGGAAAGAAGAAGAACCTACCAGTAGCCCCCATTATCCACCCACGTTAGAATTGAGTCTCGTCGGATATTAAAATTAAAAGAAAAGCTCAAATCAAAGAAGCTTCACTTCGTTAGTACAAGTCAAGCCGAATCTTTACACTACACCAAGCGTATGTGACTAGCCCTAAAGTAATAGCATGTGGCCTTGAATATACAAATCAATACTCATATAGTATGGTAGCCAACATGTAACATTAACACAATACTACTACTACTACAGGTGCCTGCGTTGATCAGGATGCTGTATAGAAATCTTGTATTGTAGACCCTATGTTAGCGTGTGCATTTATGTGTGTGTGTTTGTGTGTGTGTGTGTGAGAGTGAGAGAGAGAGAGAGAGAGAGAGAGAGAGTGTGTGTTGAGCAAAGATTAGATCTATTTCTAAAACTATCTGCCAAAGGGGAGATAGTCAGTTGCTGTTTTAAAAAAACCAGAGGTGTCAAAGTATCAAATATCCTCGGTGAAACTGTCTACTGTCTGCATGCGTGTACGTACGTCCGCCTGAGCGTAATTTTTCAGGAGAAGCAAAATATGTCATAAACAATCGAACCCTATGATATATGCATTTTGGAAGGAGAATAAATCTTCGTTTAGATCATGTGTGTAAAATGAGCTTTGATATTGGTTCAATAGCCTCCAATATAATATTATATATAAGGACAGGAAAGAAACATGTGTTTGATCATTTGTAAGGACAAATCTCTTGTCTAATATATGGACTTATGCATTTAGACAGTTTCATCGATGATAAACATATATTGTATACCATATATGGCATATATACAAATATAATATCAGTTATTCAAAATGAAGGCGTAAATTGTAAGTAGAAACCAGCAAAAGGAAAATAAAAACATTTCCTCATTCTTGTGTACATAAAACATTAAAACCCAATGTTACCTCCTGTACAAAATCATACAGAGAATAATATAATAATTATGCAAAAATGCAAATGATTAGCGCAAAGCCTGAGTTGAAACTGAAAATCTTGATTTGAATTTGACAGTTTAACACTGTTATCACATTGTATATACTATATAGGCAACTACATGTATATATCACATTGTATATACTATATAGGCAACTACATGTATATCACATTGTATATACCATATAGGCAACTACATGTATATCACATTGTATATACTATATAGGCAACTACATGTATATCACATTGTATATACCATATAGGCAACTACATGTATATCACATTGTATATACACATTGTATATATATAGGCAACTACATGTATATCACATTGTATATACTAATACTATATAGGCAACTATACATGTATATCACATATATACCATATAGGCAACTACATGTATATCATTGTATATACTATATAGGCAACTACATGTATATATCACATTGTATATACTATATATAGGCAACTACATGTATATCACATTGTATATACTATATAGGCAACTACATGTATATCACATTGTATATATACTATATAGGCAACTACATGTATATCACATTGTATATACTATATAGGCAACTACATTAAACCTATATCACATTGTATATACTATATAGGCAACTACATGTATATTATACAGTCAGAGAAATCTGTGTGACACCTGTATAGGTATGTAAATATTCCTCGTTTGTTGTCTGAGGAAGGGTTATTCATGCGCCCGATACGTCACGTTTTGTTCTGTCTTTAACGGTGGAGTTGTCACTTATTGTCGTTAATCACCTATATATACGAGGGGGTGTGATGCAAAAAACCGCTATATCAAAAAATGACAAGTTGAGAAAATCAAGCTTGTCTTCCGTTAATTCTTAAATAAAGCCCGATCAATTTGATATTTAGAGCCGAATTTTAATTTGATATAGACAGTTTTGTACAAAATGATTTCATCATCATCATCAGAAGACTTTTCTCATTCAAAGTCTGAAATGGTGAAATAACTTACAATAAGTGAAAATGGCGCATAGTGGGTTTCGTATCCCCCCCCTCATATATGACGGACATTTCTTGCACTACAGTAATAGTCCAATTTAATGTTAAAATTTCTTACATGTAATATCATCAAAAGGGCATTTGAAGCACAATCAATATCACATCAATCATTAGCAGTGTATAATAATAATAATATAGTATAAAGTATAAAAAAAATAAAAATAAATGATGTAACAGTTAACATTATCATGAGATCCTATTCTAATCCTATGCATCAATTCACAGTTTATAACGAACACACAATCAGACACGGTAATGATTTTATCATTTTTGATTTCATCCACATCCATAACTAAGGTGATCTCGAGGTTTTAATGCGCACAGAGTGTTGTAGTCTGCACATGGGGCCTCCTTTTTATTGTACGTCTCCGATCGGGACTAGGTGTTGATCCACCTATCTGGATGAATCCATCTTTTACCGTAAGAATTGATTTTTTATTTAGTTGTGGAGTTTAGTAAGGGGATATCTCATTGATTAAACAAAAATAAAAAACAGTATACAAGGAATAATCCAAGCTGGAAACGGTCAATGAAGCAATTGTGTTGGCGTGTCTAGTTTCCGTTTTCATGCCATTTGGCAACAAATGCTGTTTTACACAAACCATGAGCCCCATTGGACGTTGGGATCAGTGAGATCTTGCGAACAGCAGCAGCAGCAGCAACTTAATGCACTGCAGAGCATGAAGGCAAAGCACAAGTCTCCATGTGACTAAACTACACTTCCCAAGCCTTGTTGTAGAAGAATTGCAATAATTGTTTCAAAACAAATAGATACAAAAATTTAAAAAAAAAAAAAAAAACCCAAATAACTCTAATAATAATAATCTTTTTTTTAAAAACAAATAATACAATTTATACTTTTAAACGTTTTTTTTATTACATCAATTCATTCATGATGGTAAAGGGCCGAGAGAAAATATCTTTTTCACAATGATGATAATGAAGAATTATTTCTTCGACATCAGATGAATAGTCAATCTTCACTTACTTAACCTCGGACTCGAGCAATCTTCCTGCTTTCCACCTTGAATTTCTTTCTGCAAATTACACAACTGCTTTAGGAAGCCATCATTGGGGTAGACATTTCTTTTTCTCGAATTTGTCTCAAAGCCGTCAACAGGTCGAGGTCTTTTTTCAACATGAGGTAAGCAAGAACCACGGTGGCCGATCTGGACACACCTTGTTGGCAGTGTACGTAGACTTTACCTGGCATACAAAGACAGAGAGACAAAACATAGAAGAATGGATCTGGACACACCTTGTTGGCAGTGAAGAATGGATCTGGACACACCTTGTTGGCAGTGTGCGTAGACTTTACCTGGTAATTTAAGTCAGAAGAGAAATACAAACATGTCCCTGATGTAGATAAAGCAAATGAAGACACTCACATTACTGTATGTTAAAAAGCGAAGGGAATGACATACGAAATAATATATGAAAACCCCATAGGAAGAAAGACGAGGCAAATACAAGGAATAGACAAAAAAAACCCTGGCCACCATTGGAATCGAACCCGCGACCTCTGCGTCGGTATCCACGCCTCGCCATCAAAAGAAAGCGTAGTTAGCTCGGTTGGAAGTACGCTTTCTTTTCATGAGTGAGGCGATGGAGGCCAGTTTTTTTCTGATTCCTTGCATCTTTCTTCCTATGGTCGCGGGTTGTATGTCATTACCAATGGAGCCCCTTGCCTCACTGTTTGTCTTTATTTTTTTTTCTGTCTATTTTCAAATCTTGTATTTGTCTCATCTTTTATTTTAACTTCCTTTATTAAGGTAACAATTGTTTAAAAATCTGCCGATCGCTGGCCTTTCTGGATAAATTAGTCCTACAAACTCAGAACGGCATCTCCAGACTTTCATTATCCTTCTCAGTCTTCTGTCCCTGTAGTTAAATCGCCCCTTGCCTCACTGTTTGTCTTTATATGTTAAAAGATCCTATTTCATAGCTGCCACCCGTTGCCATTCTTGCTATCCAATTCAAATCTCAGTGATCCGTTGCCAAAAACACACTGACCGTTGCCATTCAAACTAATTCTAAGCTTTGGCTGTATGACACTCAAATCCGTTGCCATTCACAGCTATATCCAATTCCAATTGAATATTCCAGAAATCTGCCATTCACAGCTATATTTTAACTGATGATTCACAGCTAACCCCTGTAAGACTTTATTTGCCATTCAGGTAATCAATTGAAGCTTTGGCTGTAAGAAATGATCTGTTGCCATTATGATGCTATCCAATTGAAGCTTTGGCTGTTTCGGTGATCTGTTGATTCAAGCTATGCTATCCAATTGAAGCTTTGGCTGTAAGACACTCAGTGATCTGTTGCCATTCAAGCTATGCTATCAATTGAACTGTATCACTCAGACTGTTGCATTTTCATCCAAATATCTCTTGAAGCTTTGGCTGTAAGACACTATCCGTTGCCATTCTGTATGCTATCCAATGAAGCTTTGGCTGTAAGTCACTCAGTGATCTTAAAAATCCAATTGAAGCTTTGGCTGAACTCAACCAATTAAGCTATCTATCCAATTGAAGCTTTGGCTGTAAGTCTCCCAGTGATCTGTTGCCATTCAAGGCTATCCAATTGAAGCAAGTCACTCAGTGATCCGTTGCCATTCACAGCTATGCTATCAATTGAAAAAGTCACTCAGTGATCTGTTGCCATTCACAGCTATGCTATCCAATTGAAGCTGGCTGTAAGTCACTCAGTGATCCGTTGCTATTCACAGCTATGCTATCCAATTGAAGCTTTGGCTGTAAGACACTCGGTGATCTGTTGCCATTCACAGCTATGCTATCCAATTGAAGCTTTGGCCTTACATCCGTTGTACAGCACACAAAGGTGGAAGAGATCACAGCTAAAGCTAATACCTGAAACTTTGTTCTTAAGCTTTGTAAAAGCAGATCGATTAAAAAACTCCAAGCTTGCACTACAAAAAAAAGCTGCCAGCACCTTTATAGCTATCTTCACACCATCAATCTATTTTCATTCCAGATTCTTCTCTGGAGCAGATAGTCTATGTTCTTTCTTGTCATGTCAAAATGTGCATGACTAAAATATCTAAAAAAAGTATCACATCAACTACAAAACCTACAAAAGAAACACAAACTCAAGAAAAGTCTTTACTTATCAGAGCAAGATGATATCATACTTTTCATTCTCCATTTCGAGGACTTTGGTAGGCAAGAAATATTTGAAGACAATGATGTTCTTGAAATTTAACGAAAGTCTTACAAAGTCACACCTATACAAAATTATACATATACTAACTACTAATACTAAGAAAGAGATAAATGGAGATAAAATTAAATGGTCTTTCGTTTTTATATATGTAAATTGTGGGTTTTAGATTTTGTGGGGTTTTCAGTTGTGTGATAAGGAAAAAAACATCCTATGTCAACTATGTGTTGTATGGTAAGAAAAAAATCTTTAAGAATGGCTTTTGCTTGAGATTCCTTGTGCGTTTGATTTGATTGTTTTTTACCCACATCCACAATTGTAACTCACACATATTCTAATTTAAGACCAAACTGTTCATTCAATTTTGATTTTAAAGTGATATGTTTACTCTAATTTTTTCCGTTTTTGAAAGTCTTCAGTACAACTGCTGGGTATTATTTCTGTTCGCAATCCATTCCACAGCCTTACTGCACTAGGCGGGTAAAATGAGTGCAGGTGACAATCGCTGTTTGAAGTTGGAACCATGCACGTTGCTGTTCTTGTATAAAGTTCAAGCTGATCTAATGGAATAAACAATTCGCCAATTATAGCTTTACACAAAGCATTCAGTTGCTGCAGTTAAAAGAATCATGTTAACGTCTCCTGTAGAACTTATTGAAACTTTCAAATCCTTCCTTAACTAAGTGTGTAAACTCACCACCATTATTCAAAGCCTCGTCCATGAAATCAGCCGCAGGCCTGAGGTGAGGAAGAAGTTTGAAAGTGATAATATCCAGGGCGGGGATCCCATGAAATGAAATGCCAAACTCTTTGTAAAATTCTTCATTCGTGTCTGTCTGGTTCAACTTTGGACCCATGCTGGCGTTGACTACATGCTTGACACCAAACGATGCTAACTCTTTCCCTTCCAAAGCTGTTTTCCTGCGGAGGAGATCAAAGTAATGAGGAAAAATGCAATATAAGGAAATCATAGTATTCTTTTCCTCCTCCTTTGGAAAAAATGTATCAAATCATATCTAAAAGATAGACATGGATTTATAGTGTATCTCCGACAAGAGCAGGTTTACTGACTCACTGTACATCATTTATCTCCCTGCAGACCATTTCATGCAGTCCTTCTCAACTCCCTGGGGAGCATACAGTACATCAGCCTGTTAGGTACTTCATGATTAACACTCTGACAAGATCTTTCTCCACCTACAGCTAGGTACTCGTTCACACCTGAGTCAAGTGAGGAAAGTAGAGGGAAGTACCTTTCCAAATAGTACAACGCAGTGATAAAAAAAACCTGCCTGTGCCAGCCGTTTGGGGTTTGAACCAGCATCGTCGTGATTACAAGCTCATAACACTACGGTCTGGCTGCAACACCTCTCAATTTAAAATGCTGTCAGTGCACAAGATCTGTAGGGTTTTCCTTTTGTTCCACGAATAAAGTTATTGCGGAACTGCTGAGTCTAATTATAGCTGGAACATTGGACAAATTGGTGATATATACCATTGGTGAAACTGTCTAAAAAAAAGAAATGAATCATCGTACAGTGTTGAAAACACCATGTTAAAAATATGCTTTTGGAATACGATTGAATTACAACTTAAGTCTTTAGAGTGTAGTAAATGGAAACAAATAAGCGGTTAAGTTGTGCACGAATAGAATTACACACGGTTATACTATAGTTGAACTTTTTGAGAGATCCAAACAAGTAGGTCCGTTTCGTTTTACACCATGTGCCTAACTGGAGCCTTTCCATTAGTTCATTCAAGGTTTTCAATATCTATAAAGACATGAAAGATGCATGACATTGATCATTTGAAAGACAAATCTCATATATCCCATACATCATGGACATACGTTTAGACAGTTTTCACCGACAATATGTCATACAGCTGTCTATGTCATGCTGTCTAAATGGTGACAGACTAGCATCATACGCTAGCAAACATACACAAATAATGCTCAATATCAACATAAACCTTGGTTAAAGGGGAGAGAGGGGGAGGTCCTGAAAATGTTTTTTTTATTATTTGATATAGATAATTTTAACCACTACCGTTGAACTTGGCATGTCTAAATTTGCTGCAAAAATGAATTTTTTTTCATGTGCTTGCCATGGAACTGTTATGATATGAATAATCATATCTTGTACATATACTTAGTCATTACATAATGTTATTATATTTAAGCACTGTTGCCCATTCCTGTTCCTCTTTACCACATTACCATGACCCCAGGCAGTTGGTCATGGAATAAATATGTTGAATCAAGCACATCCTCAATCTATACAATCTAACAAAATAACAGGAACGGCACCGTTTTAGATTTTCATTTTCATTGCGAAAATACCTACAACTTCAATTCAAATAGGCTTTTTCAAATCTTTTCACAAACTTGGCTGTACTTGTAACTTGCACACAGGTGATTCAGTTCAATATCTAGCCGCTATCAGTTTCTTTTTTATGATAAATCAAACGGTTTTGATTTTATGAATTTTTAAAAAATACATGTAGCAACCTTTCCAACTTTTGGTAAATTTAATCACCAAAAAGTATTTTTGCACAATAATTTGAAGAGATATCAAAAATCGCTACTGGATGAAATTTTGCATTGTTTCATGACGATCTATATCAGTCAGTCAATAAATAAAAACGTAGATCGCAAAACACGATCATTTTGAGAAAATCGCATTTAATAACTTTTCTTCTGATTTAATTTGAATATAAACCTAGAAAATAATAGTAAAATACTTTGAAACATCACGAAATCTTGGGAGGCTCTCAAATACTTCTTGTCGACCTATTTCAACTGCTCCGGTCCCTTATACTCATGTTGCATGGCATTTTTTCTTATAACTGATGCGCTGAATGTCTCTCGTAATTTTTGGCAGATCACAGCTAATATTGTAAATAATTCCTTAATAGTATATATTTTTAGGATAGAGTACGTTGTCATGATTAAAACGACTACTAACTTATTATACTTTAGACAAAATATCGGGCTTTATGGTACAACCGACATGTTGAAGGTTAGGACCGGTATCGTTTACAACATCTTATAGAATGAAAAAATTGATAATGAGCTTTTTTTATGATATCAATGTGAAGGGAATGAGCTGCTCCATCCAATGGTGCAATAAACAAGAATTTCCCAATTTGTGGTAAAAATGCCCTTCATCAGAACAAAATATATCCCCCCCCCCCTTGCTTAAATTTGGTCAAATCACAAATATATCATAAAAGAATTCAGACAAATAATGTAAGACGGAACTTTATCAATTTATAAAGAAATATTATACCTGTTTCCTAGAAGAATATTTGGGTAAACCTCGTCAAAGTTGTTTTTGGGAGCCATAGGAAAGCTAAAGTAGGTAAAACTTCCGGCTGTACGCCTTGCATGTGTACCATCATAAGCTTTGTCATTGGCCTTTTTGCAAAAACCCTTTGGCCTCTTGGTACAGCTTTAAGTCAACCGGTTCGTGAGACATGATGTGAAGTGGACGTTTTGTAACACTGAGTAATCTGAAAAAGAATTGATAAGGGAAAAAAAAAAGCCATAGCATCATTTTACTGAAGGAAAGGATGCAGCTATGTTTTAAAAAGAGAAAAAACATGATTTTCTCATATTAACTAAAGTTATAACATTGTAATATAGGCCTACACTATTTACCAATAAAGGACTGAATTGTCCATATCTTTACATAGTTCAGCGACACGAATATTCATATTTGCAAAAGTTTGTCGTAATTTCTTTGGGGACCAAACATGAAGCGAAGTGACTATTCATCATCAATGACGACTACCTGAGACTGAGAAAATGCTATTCGTCATTAGTATTGGTGATTACGGATGACCTAATCGAGTAGCGTTTTGGTACTCGTGAAGTCGTAGGTACTCAATATTTCTTGCAATATTGAGCGGGAGAGAGAGAGAGAGAGAGAGAGAGAGAGAGAGACCAAGAAAGAAATATATTTATGGGAAAGACAGGACTGAGTGAGAGATGGAGAGGGAGATACCAATATGAAATTTATGTTTTAACACTTTAGTTGCGATCAGACTAGAGCTATAGAATAGGATCATCTAGTAGACTAGATCTAGATTTAGAGTCATAAGATTCTAGATTTAGATTGAACTGGCTTCGTCTCATAGTCATACCTCTAGGTCCAGAATATAGGCCTACATATAATATCTAATCTAATCTATCAGAAATATTCTTCCATTTTTGTTCATCATCATGGCACAGATCTAGATCTAGATTCTAGATCTAGAGTCTATATCTAGATTATAATACTAATAGTTACCTCCACTCTAGTCCTAGATCTAGCAAAGGCCTATGTATACGGTCTTTAAATCTGGTATCTTTGCTTGCTTACACACCACCACCACCACAACACTGTCCGTGTCTTGTCACAAATGAGCCGGGTCATAGGTCACAGGTACCACAGTTTCATGAGCAAGCTGCATAGTTCAGTGAGCGCAAGTGGACAGTGAGTCAGTTGCTAAAAGTAGCGTATTATGTCATCAACTTCTAAGCTTGCCAGATGAACAGTTCTTGAAATTTACGGCCAGGTCACTTACATGTTCTTACTTACGAAGGAGCCACAGTGGAGGAAGCCCGTCTCACTAGAGACGGCCTTGAGAGTCAAGGGCGAAATATGACAATAAGTGACAACTCCACTAATAAAGATAGAACAAACACTAAGTGCTACCTCAGGCATCACACAACAGTGAGGAAGATGTCCCTATAGTAGTATGACAAAGAAGATGACTAGATCTATATATATAGATCTATTAGCAATTTTTAAAAAGATATATAATGTAAATAACGAAGAGATGTGGTAATGTGAACTATCTAAAAAGCTGTGAATAATACGAAGGAGCCACAGTGGAGTGAAGTCAAAAGGCGAAATATGACAATAAATGACAACTTCACTAATAAAGACATAACAAACACGTAACGTTTCGGGTATAACCCTTCGTCAGACAACAAACGAGAAATATCTAGAATCTAGATCTAAGTACTACCTCAGGCATCACACAACAGTGAGGAAGATGCCCCGATAGTAGTATTACAAAAGAAGATGACTATAGATCTAGATCTAGATTTATTAGCAAGTAGTAGTAGTAGTAGTAGTAGTAGTAGTAGTAGTAGTAGTAGTAGTAGTAGTAGTAGTATAGTAGTAGTAGTAATGTTAGTAGTGTTACTGTTAGAGTTAGTAGTAGTAGTAGTGTTAGTTGTGTTAGTAGTATTAATAGTGTTATTAGTGTTAGTATTTTAGTTGTGTTTGTAGTGTCAGTAGTGTTGGTAGTAGTAGTGTTCGTTATGTTAGTAGTGTTAACATTAGTAGTAGTAGTAGTAGTAGTAGTAGTAGTAGTAGTAGTAGGAATGTTAATAATGTTACTAGAGTAAGTAGTAGTAGTAGTAGTAGTAGTAGTAGTAGTAGTAGTAGTAGTGTAGTAGTAGTTAGTAGTGTTAGTAGTTTTAGTAGTGTTTAATAGTTTTAGTAGTGTTTGTAGTGTTAGTAGCGTTAGTAGTGTTCGTAGTGTTAGTAGTGTTAACAGTAGTAGTAGTAGTAGTAGTAGTAGCAGTAGTAGTAGTAGTAGTAGTAGTAGTAGTAGTAGTAGTAGTAGTAGTAGTAGTAGTAGTAGTAGTAGTCGTGATGGTGGTAGTAGTGTTTGTAGTAGAAGTAATATTAGTGGTAGTAGTAGTAGTAGTAGTAGTAGTAGTAGTAGTAGTAGTAGTAGTAGTTGGTAGTAGTAGTTTAGCGTTAGTAGTAGTAGTAGTAGTAGTAGTAGTAGTAGTAGCAGCAGCAGTAGTAGTAGCAGTAGTAGTAGTAGTAGTAGTAGTAGTAGTAGTAGTAGTAGTGGTGATGGTGTTGGTAACAGTGCTAGTGGTAGTAGAAGTAGAAGTAGTAGCAGCAGCAGCAGCAGCAGCAGCAGCAGCAGTAGTAGTAGTAGTAGTAGTAGTAGTAGTAGTAGTAGTAGTAAGTAGTAGTAGTAATAGTAGTAGTAGTGGTGGTGGTAGTAGTTTAGTAGTAGTAGCGGTGGTGTTGGTAGTAGTTGTATTTGCAGTAGTAGTAGTGGTAGAAGTTGTTAGTAGTAGTCCCTTCCGTCGATACCTACCTTGACGTGGTGGAAGGGCTTAAGGACCCGTAAATTACGAGTCAACAAAACGGTATCACAACAAAGGCGCCCAAAATCAGCATGGATATGTGCCGAGGTCTCATACCAAAGCACACATCACAGCTGCGATAGACTCTTGGTAGGGAGCCAAGAGTAATCGCCCTTACAGTTAGGCAATAAACCACGTCTCTTGCCAAGTGCCCGGGAGCCCGAAACAGACCGCACCCAAACGACCGATGTCATACTAGTCATAGGGACGAACACCCCTGTGGCGTTGGGTGCCAAAAACAATGGTCTCAGTCCTCCAAGACCCAGGTAACAGGCCTGGGGACGGAAGGCTGGAAAAAGCAGCCCAGAGAACGGAAGAAGAGGTATTCGTTGGCTTGGTCAGGACTGGATCGTCATATCCGTCTGGGCTACAGCTAAACGAAAAGCTCACACTAGGTTTATGTGGTGGCGTTAGACCATCACAAAACCGAATCCTAGCAGAACTGGTATATGCTGCCGTCCCTCTTGGTTGCGATGCTCAGCCGGACGCCCCCTGTGCCTGGAACCGGAGAGTAGTGATGGGTCTTACCTAAGCACTATATGAAAGTTTCAGACACAGACATAACGTTGGGCTGGGCAACCGTAGCTGCCCCCGTGCCCACGTGGCCCTCTGAGCGTGGCATGGAGCAATGCTGTCAGGGGCCCGCCGCGTCTCCAAGTCCTGAGGACGCGGCGGTGAATGACGATCAGGAAAAAATCACGACAGCGGAACCACAGGAGGCTGCCACGAAGCGCAGCCACCGAGAGTTCCGCACCTTAACAAGCAGCTCGGATACTGCCGACAACGTCTTGCCCACTTCCGTCACACAGAAGACGTATCGTATTCGAGGCCCCGGACGCCACATGGACAGGCACCGGAGGCCACTAGGGAGACCAGGTCCTTTAAGCTCAGCTTTGCGAGTGCTGCAGCTTAACGTCAAAGGAGTAGTCCGAGAACCATCGAGCTGGCGAAAGTCCTTGCTGATGGTAAGGTCCACGTCGCACTACTGCAAGAGACCCTCCACGGTAAGCGTAGGGTCAGAGTAGCTGGGTACACGGCCCACAAGTGTGACTGCACTGACTGCAGAGGAGTAGTCCTTCTCGTGAGAAACGGGATAACTGCTCAAGTCAAGCACGAAAGACACGGTGGGACCGATATCCAAAAGGTGGTGATAGCATTCGAGGGTGATGAGTATAACATTTGGAATGTTTACAACTCACCCAAGAGTGCTATGCGGTTAGAGTTGCCGAATGGACCAAACTATCGGCGGACGATCGTGGCCGGTGACTTCAATGGACGTTCCCCGCGGTGGGGGTACTCCGATATAAATAATATTGGGAAGGGACATCGAGGCACTTTGTGACTCGACCAACCTGGTAATGTTGCAGACGGCTGAAACTCCGGCCACTTTATTACACACCAGGCATGGTACGGAGTCTAGGCCCGACCTCTCACTCTTGTTGTCGGATCTGTCTGGTGAGCTGAATGTCTTCGAGGACGTCGGCAGTGACCACCTGCCGAGCCTGCTGACTATCAAGGTAGAACGCGGGACCTCGAAACCCCGGCCCAAACAGATCTGGCGGTATGCGAAAGCCAATTGGGACCTATACCGCAACACAGCGGATAGGGAAATGGATCAGGTCTTTTTCAGCAATAACGTCGATGAGGATTATACAAAGATCAAAGAAGCAATCCTCAAAGCAGCGCAAAAGGCAATTCCAAGGGGTGGATACATACGTTATTCACCCTTTTGAACCGAAAAAATTGCCGAGGTTGTGAAAGAAAGGCAAAAAGCGCGCAGAAGGGTGACACGGCACCCTGATGAGACTCATAGAAGGAAGTACAATCGGCTCAGTGCTGAGGCGAAGCTTCTCATACGGGAGGAAAAGCGGAAGCACTGGGTTGAGAGATGCGAAGGGCTTGACCTGGGGAAGGACACACGCGGGGTGTGGAAGCTGCTAAACCAGCTGAAAGGGCTCGACCACGTACGTAACCCGACTCCATTGAAGATGGAGAATGGCAATCTTGCCTTTTCTGATGCAAAAAAAGCCAAAACCCTCAATAGGCATTTTGCACGGGTTAACAAGGCCGGGCCCAGGGATGCTGGAATACGCAGCGAACGCAGGGGGCTAGAACGGGAAGCGAAAGAGAGGAGTGGCGATGGATTCGCAAGTGCTCTGACCCTACAGGAGTTGGACAGGGCAATCAATCGAGCCAAAGTCCGTAAGGCGCCGGGTAACGACCAAATATCTAATGAGATGCTGAAGCATCTGGGACTATCGGCACGGCAAAAGCTGCTAGGTTTCTTCAACGAGACTTGGCGAAAGGGAGCGATCCCCAAGGAGTGGAAGGTTGCGATCGTCACTGCAATCCCAAAAAAGGGTAAAGATCCCACAGAACCACAGAGCTACAGGCCCATCTCGCTCACATCTTGCGTTAGCAAGGTTGCTGAGCGAATGGTGAATGACCGCCTGTACAGTTATCTGGAGCGTAGGGGGATTCTATCCCAAGACCAAGCGGGTTTCGAAGAGGAATGCGACCGGAGGACCAAATCCTCAGAATGATGCAAAATGTCACCGATCACCTTCGCAAGAAGGTAGACTCGGTGGCAGTATTCGGGGACCTCAAACAAGCATATGATCGCGTTTGGAGGTCGGGCCTGTTGTTAAAAATGCTCAGAGTAGGTGTAGGTGGGCACCTCTACTTTTGGATTCGTGATTTCCTGGCGGCGCGGGTGATCCGAACCAGAAGCGGTGCCGCCCTGTCCGGTGGCCTAACCCTAGAGGAGGGACTACCGCAAGGCTCAGTACTGAGCTGCATCTTATTTCTAGTGTTTATTAATGATATTGCCCAGAACGTAGCTGGCAACGTAGCCATGTACGCCGATGACATGGTCATTTGGTATCAGGGAAAGAACGTAGAGGATGCGGCCCAAAAGTTGCAAAATGATCTCAATGTGCTGAGCTCTTACTGTGACCTCTGGAGGGTCCAGGTGAATCAGGATAAGACGGTGTATACCACCTTCACAAACTCACCGATTCGCCGAAAAAAGGAGCTCAATTTGAGATACCGCGGTCAGGTATTAAGAAAGGATGATGCACCCACCTACCTGGGTGTTAAGCTCGACCCAAGACTCT
>JAXRKP010000389.1:0-12500 GCA_037039925.1 Doris montereyensis | reverse complement strand
AGCTAGATATTACTGCCACCACGTCACTACTTGACTGCTACTATCATTGAATCCAACCAACATTGAGAAACTAAAGGTTTCTTTGCTGCTGGACTGCTGTTTCTGCCACCACCAGACTGCTGCTACTACTACTACTACTTCTGCTGCTTGCTGCTGCTGACCACCAGACGGGCTAGAACATGGAGGCTGCTACTGCTACTACTGCTGCTGCTGCTGCTACTTTGTACTCACTAAGTCACCATCATGCTGCTGCTGCTACTGCTGCTGCTGCTGCTTTACTGCTGCATCGTTTGAACTGGCGCTCCTACCACTACCACTGGTGATTGCTAGTGCTGAACTGCTGCTGCTACTGTGGTCTTGCTACTACTACTGTTGGCTACTACTACTGCTGCTCCTAAAACCTACAAATAGGAATACTGTACTGAAACTACCACTACTACTACTGGACACTACTACTCTGAGTTGGACTGCTACTACTGCTTAATACTGACTGCTACTACAGGTACTACTGCTGGAAACTAACTCTACTGCCAAACCATAACTACGTCTGCTTGGGGTTCTACTACTACTAAACATGACCTGAGAAGCATTTTGGTTCCTGCTGCTGCTACTACTACTACTATTACTACTGCTACTACTACTACGTGATGTACTGCTGCTACTACTACTACTACTACTACAAGGCACTGCCACTGCAGTATTGTGACATGCTGCTGCTGTTTTCCAAGGAAAACTACTGCTACTACTTGCTGATACTGCTAGTTCTGCTGCTTAGTTTTAAATGAACTGCTGCTGTTGCTACTACTGCTACTAAGTACCACCAAATTACTACTGACTTAGTTGCAGGCCATCACTTTACTACTGCTACTGATAAGTTGGGTATGTTTTATACTACTGCTACCACTACTACTGCCTCTAAGGACTACTACTACTGTACAGAATTCTGCTACTACTAGATACTACTGCTATTACTGTTGATGACTGTGCTGCTAATTAACTGGATGCCACTGCTGACTACTGGGAACTATCTGTTTACCCTGCTACTACTACTACTACTACTACTACTGAATTTATACTACTACTGCTACTATTAATTTTCCTTTGCATCAATACCCAAACTCCTGGAAAATTATGTAACACTCAGGGACCACGCTATCTTGGAGCTTTACTACTACTACTGCTACTACTACTAGACTATCTACTATTTGAAAAAAGCCGCTACTACTGCTACTACTACTACTACTGCTTTACTATTACTTAAGAAGTACTACTACTGCTATCTAATAACTGCTGACTACTGCTGCTGCTGCTACTAATTGCTAAAAACCAAAGAGGCTACTGCTACCATAATGTACTATAACTACTACCACTGCCACTACCACTAAAAGAACTGCTGTTTGCTTTGCTACTACTATTAACTAGTACCACTACTACTGAACTATGCTACTACTACTGTCTTACTGCTAACACTGAACACCACCATTCTACTACTACTACTGCTACTACTGTTACTATGTTGCTATGCTATTATACTATACACTACTGCCACTACCATAACTACGACTGCTACTGCTACTACTAACATATACCACCACTACCAGTACTGGTTACTACTACTACTACTACTACTACTACTACTACTACTACTACTACTACAATACTACTACACTACTACTACACTACCACTACTGGTTACTACTACTACTACTGCTTTACTGTGCTACTGCTACTGCTTCTGCTATACTACTATTACTACTACTACTAATATTATACTACTACTACTACTTATACAACTACTACTGTCTACTTCATACAACTACCACCATCTGTACTACTACTATTATTATTATTATTCGTGTTATCTTACCTCCCCCAAAATAAGAGTCTGTCGCAGCTGTGATAGATTTAGATGAGTCGAACACATCCATGCTGATTTTAGTCGTCTTTGAATTATGTATAATTACTTTTATTCCAAAAATTGGACTATTCTTCCTCCAAGGTTTTGTCGGACTCGTGATTTACGGGTCCTTAACTAGATCTTCCACCACGCCAACGTTTATCGACGAGAGGGTAAACTGGATCCTACAGTTAGTGCCATAATTATCTATGCAGTAGATACACTTGGACTTGGACGAGATAAGAAGATTTCAGTAGATCTAAAGTAGGTCTAGCTTTATGTGAATTGATGACCGCGAATGCCGTCTCTTCCATCTTACGGACGTAAACTCTACGGACCAATAGCTGTTGGTGCTAGTGGTCCGTACGGATAATAATATATATACCTTCTTGGGAGAAGTAAGACCAATAGCCACTTCGCTTAAAAGCAAATCGGAATTCGTTAAAAAAGGTAATATAGGCATAGATCTATTATCTAAGAACAAGGACATGTTTGGAAGATTACGTTCTATTTATAATCTTGGTCAATTTGAAACCCGTCTAAACACTAAAGAGCAACAACAAAAACGAAAACATTAAAGCACAAAATATCAAGTGGGTCGTAGTGCTAAACAACCGCTTAGCAACCACCCTCTTGCCCCAATGAGCATGGCGACCAGCATTCCAAATTTCAGTATCGGCACGCGAGCGGGTAGTAAGAATGTGTATGGTGACGCCACAGCCTCTCACTCCCGTTCTATATATAAACTTCTTGATCAATCCTCTACTTCTATAATTCTAATAATAATATTCTTACGTGGGGATCATGCTCAACCTCAGACCTATGAAAATGCTTCGATAACAATCTGATTATTATAAATAAAAGTATAAGAATATTTCTCTATCTAAAATTGTCTCTCTATTCAAAATTATTTCTATTTCTATACTTTCTTTGAGTTAAATCGATACGAGCTTGCACTCACACAGACCCAAACCCCCACTCCCCCACCCCCACCCCACCCCCACCCCTCCCACCTTGTAACGAATTATGTCTAATAACCGTTGCAGTTGCAGCGCACAGCTGTCTCAACATTCTTGCATGCATGAGATATCAAACAGGAGTGGCGAAAGGGGCGGGGATTAGACTTTCCTGGAAACATAACATGTTTACGAAATCTTGAATCTCAATGACATCGAAACTTGGACGAAGGACAAGGCTTGAGAAAGCGTCGTTTCGAAGTCACCAGCACTGAGTGGCTGGTTGTGTTCATGAGTAAGATGTGCAGTTTCCTTCCGTGCGCAAGTAGGTTTTTTTCCTTTTGTCTCACTGATTGACTTCTATTTAATCGAACAAGAGGCTATCCACTATAATTTTATATATATTATCCTATATATTTTACTGTATCCTTTCTATTCATTGTCTTATAACATTTTACCTATCCTTTCTATTCATTGTCCTATAATATTTTACTGTATCCTTTCTATTCATTGTCCTATAATATTTTACTGTATCCTTTCTATTCATTGTCCTATAATATTTTACTGTATCCTTTCTATTCATTGTCCTATAACATTTTACTGTATCCTTTCTATTCATTGTCTTATAATATTTTACTGTATCCTTTCTATTCATTGTCCTATAATATTTTACTGTATCCTTTCTATTCATTGTCTTATAACATTTTACTGTATCCTTTCTATTCATTGTCTTATAACATTTTACTGTATCCTTTCTATTCATTGTCTTATAACATTTTACTGTATCCTTTCTATTCATTGTCCTATAATATTTTACTGTATCCTTTCTATTCATTGTCTTATAACATTTTACTGTATCCTTTCTATTCATTGTCTTATAACATTTTACTGTATCCTTTCTATTCATTGTCCTATAACATTTTACTGTATCCTTTCTATTCATTGTCTTATAATATTTTACTGTATTCTTTCTATTCATTGTCCTATAATAGTTTACTGTATCCTTTCTATTCATTGTCTTATAACGTTTTACTGTATCCTTTCTATTCATTGTCTTATAACATTTTACTGTATCCTTTCTATTCATTGTCTTATAACATTTTACTGTATCCTTTCTATTCATTGTCCTATAATATTTTACTGTATCCTTTCTATTCATATTCTTATAACATTTTACTGTATCCTTTCTATTCATTGTCTTATAACATTTTACTGTATCCTTTCTATTCATTGTCCTATAATATTTTACTGTATCCTTTCTATTCATTGTCCTATAATATTTTACTGTATCCTTTCTATTCATTGTCCTATAATATTTTACTGTATCCTTTCTATTCATTGTCCTATAATATTTTACTGTATCCTTTCTATTCATTGTCTTATAACATTTTACTGTATCCTTTCTATTCATTGTCTTATAACATTTTACTGTATCCTTTCTATTCATTGTCCTATAATATTTTACTGTATCCTTTCTATTCATTGTCTTATAATATTTTACTGTATCCTTTCTATTCATTGTCTTATAACATTTTACTGTATCCTTTCTATTCATTGTCCTATAATATTTTACTGTATCCTTTCTATTCATTGTCTTATAATTTTTACTGTATCCTTTCTATTCATTGTCCTATAATATTTTACTGTATCCTTTCTATTCATTGTCTTATAACATTTTACTGTATCCTTTCTATTCATTGTCTTATAACATTTTTTACTGTATCCTTTCTATTCATTGTCCTATAATATTTTACTGTATCCTTTCTATTCATTGTCCTATAATATTTTACTGTATCCTTTCTATTCATTGTCTTATAACGTTTTACTGTATCCTTTCTATTCATTGTCTTATAACATTTTACTGTAGCCTTTCTATTCATTGTCCTATAATATTTTACTGTATCCTTTCTATTCATTGTCTTATAACATTTTACTGTATCCTTTCTATTCATTGTCTTATAACATTTTACTGTATCCTTTCTATTCATTGTCCTATAATATTTTACTGTATCCTTTCTATTCATTGTCCTATAATATTTTACTGTATCCTTTCTATTCATTGTCCTATAATATTTTACTGTATCCTTTCTATTCATTGTCCTATAATCTTTTACTGTATCCTTTCTATTCATTGTCTTATAACATTTTACTGTATCCTTTCTATTCATTGTCCTTTAATATTTTACTGTATCCTTTCTGTTCATTGTCTTATAACATTTTACTGTATCCTTTCTATTCATTGTCTTATAACATTTTACTGTATCCTTTCTATTCATTGTCCTATAATATTTTACTGTATCCTTTCTATTCATTGTCCTATAATATTTTACTGTATCCTTTCTATTCATTGTCTTATAACATTTCCACTGTATCCTTTCTATTCATTGTCTTATAACATTTTAATATTTCTATTCATTGTCCTTTAATATTTTACTGTATCCTTTCTATTCATTGTCCTATAATATTTTACTGTATCCTTTCTATTCATTGTCCTTTAATATTTTACTGTATCCTTTCTATTCATTGTCCTATAATATCTTACTGTATCCTTTCTATTCATTGTCCTATAATATTTTTACTGTATCCTTTCTATTCATTGTTTTATAATGTTTTACTTTTGCCAGGTAAACAAAATGTAGATGACAGAAGACTTTGATTTTTCATTATAAGTAAGTAAAAATAAAGTTCTTTTAAGGCCCGTAAGGCCCATAGAGCCGAACATATCTCAGTTTCTATAGCGTGAAGCGGAACAGGTGACAATAATAACGTCCTGGCTAGACGCTAGTCTGATGCAAGTTTTTACTAACACTAACAAGCTAGTGCGTGTACCCATTTGCACCTGGGTAGTGTGGGAAAATACGTCTTTCCCAAGGAACACAACGTCGGACCTGGCTTTGCTAGGATTCGAACTCGGGACGCCATGATCCCCAGTCCGGCAGCCTAACCGCTCGGCCACCGTCGGCACGATTTGCATTGACAAGGCTCTAAATCATTATTATTTCTTGTTTGAAAAAAGACTAACAAGAACAAGAAGAAGAAGAAGAAGAAGAAGAAAGAACAACAACAACAAAAGTTTCTTGTGTTGATGACAGACCAAATTATTCATGGTTGACAAGGAAGCTAAATTGTTTCTTATTTGACAAAAGACCAAAAATCTGTTCTTAGCTTGACAGAAGGATCAAAACTGTTTCTTGTGTGACATAAAGGATTAAAACTGTTTCTTGTGTGACAAAAGGATCAAAACTGTTTCTTGTGTGACATAAAGGATCAAAATTGTTTCTTGTGTGACAAAAAGGATCAAAACTGTTTCTTGTGTGACATAAAGGATCAAAATTGTTTCTTGTGTGACATAAAGGATCAAAACTGTTTCTTGTGTGACATAAAGGATCAAAACTGTTTCTTGTGTGACATAAAGGATCAAAACTGTTTCTTGTGTGACAAAAAGGATCAAAACTGTTTCTTGTGTGACATAAAGGATCAAAATTGTTTCTTTTCTTTCTTTCTTTATCAGTCCCCATTCTACCTTTCGGTGTATGGATTCAGATGCCCGAGATGATCTTTCTCCAGGATGCCCTGCCCTGACATTTTCTGTTTCCTTCCAAAAAATTAAAATTCTATGCTTCAATGCCTCTTTCATATCTTCTTCCCACTTTCTCCGAGGTCTGCCTTTGGTCTTTTACCTTGGACTTAAGCACTGTATACTGATTTAGCTATTATATTGTCATTCATTCTGTTTACATACCCAAACCATCTCAATTGATTTGTTTCTATCTTAGTTTTTATGCCATCTGCTTTGGTTTGATCTCTTATTGCTGTGTTTCTGATGTTGTCTCTTTTAGTTTTCCCTGCTACTCTTCTTAGATATTTCATTTCGGCTGCCTGCACTTTAATGTATTTTCCACTGTCTAAGGTCCAGGTTACGCTGCCATAGGGGAGAGCAGGACAATAAGCTGTGTTGTATATTGCCATTTTGGTTTTTGTTGACAATTCTTGCTTACTTACAAATGCCTTTCCTAGATGGTTATATATGTATATTTCACTTGCCTTTTGGATTCTGTGGCTGATTTCTTCTCTTAGTTTTCCCTCTGAGTTAATCATTACTCCTACATAATTGTAGCTTTGAAATTGTTCTAAATTCTCCCTGCCCAATTTAACATTTTGTGTTTTAACTTCCCTAGTTACTAGCATTGTACAATATAACACCAACTTCAGAAGGCGTGGCAAAACAAAAAGGTACAATTAAACAATGTCACACTTGCAACTAGAACACACAAGAAACAGAAACACACATTTTCTTTCCATGCCCAACAATACAGGCAACAAAGTGTATGCTTAGGGATGTGGTAGAAAATACCTACACACTGCTCCGTTGACATAGATAGGGCCATAGCACCACAGAACACTGTTTTAGTGTTCTCTCTCTCTCTCGCGCTTAGCACTACACAAACTGCCAAACAAGGCAAAAAAGACATATATATGGACGCTTTTAAGGACAAGTGGGCTATCCCGAAAAAATACCTTTTCGTGAAAATCAGCAAAGAAGATTTTGAACCCTCAAAATCATCTCTCATCCATTTATTTCGCAATGATATTTGGTGTACATGTGTCTGTTTCTAAACTGTGATAATATGAGTTGAATACACATAAGTGCTCTGCAAATCTATTTATAGTTTTTGTAGAATTTAGTGAAATTTACATGGGTTAGCCCAGTTGTTCATATGTCTGCGATATCATTGTGAAACAAATATTAGAATAGCAATGGGCTATCCCATCAAATTACAGACACATTTGCAATGTTTTGGATTAAGATATCAAGAAGCACTCAATACAATATGATTAATTAGGGTTTATTGCTTTAAAAAAGAACTTGTGAAAGAGTAGATCAATAATACTAATACAAATTTAATAACAGTAACAGTAACACTGTATAGTAATAGTATGTAAATAAAGCAGAATAGTCGTTTATCATAAAATCATTATTATCAAAAAAGCATTTCACACCAACAGATAGATTCTTCTTCTACTTCTACTCATTAAAATCTTAAGAATGAAATTTTGATATTATTTTATGCTAAGGTTTTTCAAAACATGACACATAATTTCTCATTTCCAACAAAACTTGTTGTATCTCAAAATCTCATGTTTGAGAACAATGTAATAAATGTTTATTTGAATTTTAACCATTATTATTATGGTCTACATGTATGTGTTTATTAAGTCAATCAAAGAAAGAAAAGTATGTTTCGTAAGGAGACTCCTTAGACATTATAAAAATTGGGCGTATTTTTGTTAAAGTAAGGAAAGAAAAAGTTTGTATTGAAGAAGACTCATTTTGGTCTACTTTTACATGATAAAATATAATAAAATACTATTATGAATCGAAGATGCTGTAACTGTAACTGGTACTGTAAGCCTGTCAAACCTATATTACCAAAGAAATGCCATACAAAGGCTGGTACTGGTACACTATAATGATTCAACATGCGACAAAGAGAATGTTAGTGTTGGAACACGCATTACAAAACATAGATCTATTGTGTTTCATCCACTTCCATTTCCATAATATCATCATTCCCATCGTCAGCACGGTGTGTGTGCCTTCCCGCAACAAACTGTTATAAAAGGCATGATGTACCGATGGAATGTAAGGAAATAAACTTTGTATATCATTGAACTTCGCGCAGGCTTGATAGGATGGCCGTTTGGGTATAGTTGAGGTAGTGGGTCAGACACTGGAATTATAGACGGTCTGCCTTCTCTTTGGGTTCTTCTACCAATATCAAGGCATTGGAAAGGGACCTCCTCGTTCAAGGAATATTTGAAGAAAATTTTGAAAGGACATTCTTTTCTAAACCTGAGCCATTGAATTCTTAACCATTCAACTTTCTCTCCATTTACATCAGCTTTTCTATGCACAATAGATTTCAGTAATTGTTCAACATGAACTATATCATCAGATGACATATCAATGACTCTGAATTTCTTGCTAGCATTTGTCACAAGTTTAACCCAATCCCCAAGGTAAGAAAATGTATGGGTGGTTCGGTTTTTGTTGTTCAATTTTGCCAAAATCTCTGTCGCAGCTCATATAACTATGACCCGAAACATAAAAACTTTTGATCAACCACTTCAACATTGTTTGACTCATCATTTACAACATAAAAAAACCAAAATAATCTAAATCTTGATGTTGCGATTCTGCCCCACATGTGTCAAGTATATGCAATTAAATTTGTAGGGATGTCATTTTCTTTTATGTACTTGATTAAGCAAGAGCCAATTTCATTCGGCCCCCTCGATGCTTGTCCTTCGTGCCACATACATCTATTAACGCTTTGCCACTTTGCTCGTCATGGATTCCTAGATTGTACGTCCATAGTTGTCTTTTATAATAAACAACGTTTGTTGTTAGGACAGGAGTTGGTAATGTTTTTTGAAGGACAAAGGAAATCACTTTTGTATTGGGTTTTTGTTTGTCTTCCTTTATCTGTTTTCCCACTTGTTCCGCTCAAAAGTGAAGAGTTGTTCTCTCTCGTTCCGCAACTCGTTAATCTTTTCAGTATTCTTTGGAAGCAATTGCAGCTGCTATGTCTACTTTAAAAATGTCACACGCTTTGCGTATCTTTTAAAGGAAGATGAAAACTTAGCCTAAGTCTTTCTTTGAACACCTTTCTAAAAATAGGATCTGACACAGACGGCCTGGAATTACTCATGCACTCTTCGGAATAGAGTTTAAAAAGTATAGCAACTTTAAGTCCAGGTCCAATACATTCTCCCTGTCGATACAGACTGACCATTTTCACGACAATAATGAGATTCATATTTCATCAAATCTTATATTTATTTCCTTTTTTCTTCTATCAGGTATAATGGTGTCTTATTTTTTGCTCTTTGCGTCCCCTTTGATCAAGCTCGAGGGCCTTGTGAGTATTTGCTGTTTGCGAAGCTCGATCAAAGTCTGCCATTCGAAATTTTAAAAGTATCAAGGAAGAATTTTTTGCATACAGCAGTTGTCACCCCTGAGCTGTTTTGCACACCCCCTCGCGCGTGAATTTTCTCTGTGCCTTCTTTGGTAAAATTGGGTCCTTCGACACCAGTACATCCTCTCCTATCACGGTTGTCTCTTTGTAATTATTGACTTAGATAAGATCCAACTAAGTATTTCTCGTTTGACCAATCACCAGGTTCCAAAACCCATGTTTAACTTGTTTTATTGGAGTTCAAACTTAACGTTATTGTTGCCTTTGACTGCGACAACCACATGGTGTATCGTCAGACAACTATGTTCCATTGCCTTTCCTTTCCTGGTAAAATATTCTTCTCCGTGGTTTTCTGCGTCGCTTTCGAACATTTATAACCACTGAACTTCATCTCGCACGTTTCCGTTGAGTTGATCTACCAGGTCGAGTTTTATCTGCCTCACATGCCTCTACAACGGTGGGCCATCATCGACGTTAGCCACTATTCCTGCAGGGAGATGGTTCATCAGAATCCAGATGCGTTGTCCATCTGAAGAGGTCTCACTGAAAATGGTCAACATCGCTTGCATTGCATTCTTCTTCTTCTTCAGCATTATAATTTGGAGTATAGTTTGGATCACGGGTTTCATCATCGCCTAGAACAGAATGTTTTCATTATGTAGTTGTATCTTCACTACTGACGTATTCTGTAATTATGTGCTGTGATGCTTTGAGAACAAAAGGTTTACCTGTGGAGATTGCTGCAAAGTTTGTTATAATTTGTGCTAATGGTGGTATGGTAATGAATTGGGGTGCTCGATACAATATTCGTGTCGGTGAACGTCACAATCCCTATTTGGCTCTTGGAAAAGGTCTTGAAAGATCCATCTACTGATCCAACAAAATTGAGATGAATGGTGTGTAACCCCCTGGGCATTTTTAAATCTGCTGTGTTATTAGATTTGATTATCATGACTATTTAGGTTTGGATCATGAGTTTGAGTTTTAACATCAATTAGAACATCAATTATTTTCATCAAATGGTGGATTTTCAGTATCAATGTTTTCAAAGTAACACTGTGCTCTGACAATGACAATGAAAAACACGGTGTAACGCCTAAAACATTAACCGCAAAATCCTAGTGTTCAAACGTTGATTGTCTTGACTATCTATTAAAGACGTTCAATCAAAATTTTCCTAACACTCATTTGTTTCTTGGCACATCCACAACAACCGAAAAAGATTGATAATTGACTATTTTCCCTCCAAAATGAGAATGTGTAAAGTTACATGCGCATTATTGTTTTTCTTGATTCAAAAGAAATCTCTGTTAATAATAACTCACCAGGACTTGTTTGGTCAACGACAGACAGGAATTCCAGCTTGAGAGAGAGAAGAGAGAGAGAGAGAGAGGGGTCGCCGTTGCGCTGAAGGTTCATCATCAGTTCTGCTATGAGAGAGAGAGAGAGAGAGAGAAATTCTGATGCTAGAGTCAAAGGGAACATGGAGAGAGACTTGGAGTAGCACACCATCATTGGTGTTCAGGACTTGAGAGAGAGAGAGAGAGATAGGTAAACTGAGAGAGAGAGAGAGAAGAGAGAGAGAGAGAGAGAGAGAGAGAGAGAGAGAGAGAGAGAGAGAGAGAGAGAGAGAGATGAGAGTGGGGGGGGAGAGAGAGAGAGAGAGAGAGAGGGAGGGGGAGAGGGAGAGAGAGAGATGGAGAGAGAGAGAGAGAGAGGGAGAGAGAGGGAGAGAGAGAGAGGAGAGAGAGAGAGAGAGAGAGAGTGAAGAGAGGCAGAGAGAGAGAGAGAGATGAGAGGAGAGAGAGAGAAGAGGAGAGAGAGAGAGATGGAGAGAGAGGGAGAGAGAGAGAGAGAGAGAGGAGGAGAGAGAGAGAGAGAGAGAGAGAGCTGAGAGAGAGAGAGAGTCTACCAGGACAGATGTCTCATACTTAAAATAAGTCTTTCATAGCAAACAAAACGTTGATCAAAATGTTTGTGTATAATGAGTAGTGAAGATTTTGTAACAATGGTCTAGACCGATTGCTTGGACTTCAAAAACATTCAAACAAATTTTAATAATATTAATACTAGTTCCACCCAAATTAATTCAGCGTCTATCCCAACAGAATGTATCAATTTCCTATTGTGAAATAAATGTAAAAGGGGTCTAACCCTTTTGGGGGAGTTAACCTTCCTATAAGCCAGTAAGCACAATGGTCTATCCCTTGTTAAATGGGCTATCCCATCATCCCTAGCAACCTCTAAGTAAAGTATTAATGGGCTATCCCTGCGATGCTTGTAAACAATTTTACTCATTTTTCTCCAAAAAATTAGCAACAACTTCATGCGTTAAAATGAGCTCCATTTGAAGCCTGATACAATACACAGAAAGCAACAAGCCATAAACTTACCTGATACAACGATTCCATTGTCTTGTGGACCATTTTGTTCACTAAGTTAGAGCTCACTGAATCTGAGGCAGCCGCCATGTTTGGGGATAGCCCGCTTATGAGCTTAAGAAAGACTCGGTTTTCTTGGAAACACAAGCCAGTTTCGATTCATAACGAAACTAGTAGATACCTTGTGAAACGAACTTCTCACAGAGAGACAGCGCCCACTTTTGTTTTCTATGGTAAAATCTGCATTTGCTGAAAAAGTGGGTTAGCCCACTTGTCCTTAAAAGCG
>JAXRKP010000388.1:322500-329782 GCA_037039925.1 Doris montereyensis | reverse complement strand
TCCGTGGATGTGACGAAAGCCCTCGATGATTATATAATGATGCCACTGTGTCAGCAGCCGCTTATTGGGGCCAAAGAAGTCGCATAGATGGCACCATGAACGCTAGGGGCCACAGAAACTCCAGTCCCAAACGATGGGTGGCACCAAAACCGCCACCACAGAGGGACTGCCCTTCCCGCTGCCTAAAATGGTTTCCACTGCTGACGTCACCCCAGCCGACCACCAGGGTTGGCTCGTCGACCAGCTGAGAGGAAGGAAGGTGTGGTGCGCTGTGTCCGACATGTTGTTCTGCGTTTTCGAGAAGGAGGATTCGAGAGTGTCCAAACAGGTTATCTTGTTGCCGGGCTGCAAGGTAAAAGCGATTGAATTCAAATCGGCTAGTCAAGACGGTAAAATTTTAAATGAAGTTGCAAGACGTTTTGTCTCTAAAACTATCTCTGGTGTGGATAAATATCAATTCCTGATAGAGAACACTAGCAACCGTCAAAAGGTTATGTTTGGCGTATCGACGAGACAGGATCTGGATGCATGGATGGACGTTCTTGAAACCGCCTGTCATGTTGACATAAACTCGGCGGTTGCAGGAGAACATGACGTCATGGATCGAAACGAATTTGACAAAATGGACGCCAAAACAGACTTACAAACAACTCATGACATCGTACGTAGTGAAAGTAGCACGTCACTTCATTCTCTTACTCTCGAGCCCAAACTCTTCCTCCTCGTCTAGACGTCCATTGCTTGGCCATGTCGGCACAGACACACGACATCAGCAAGTACAGCACGGACCACATACGAAGGAGGATACGCAAAGATGGTTTGGATGGGGACTCCAAGCCCAGCCCAATGCGCGTCTCACACGACATCGATGGCGACACCAGACCTGGGGACACGGCGGGCAATGGGACTGGCAGGGATCGCCAGCGGAAGACCTGGCGTTTTAATATCGGTTCACCTTTGGATCTTTTACGTCGAAAGAAAAGGTCCTCTTCAGCAGACGACGCGCACAGCCGTAGAAAGATGTTTCCGGTGATGGATTCTGGCTCTGTGTCGAACCTGTCGCTTAGTCCAAGGTTGTTGGACAGTCAACCACCGTCACTGGCATCGAGTAGGAATCCAGTTTGTCCAGTCTTTCTCACGATGCGTCTTTTTCATCAGGCGTCGATAGCAAAGACGGGAAGGAGAAGAAAGGACGTCAAAAGAAAAGAGGGTTTCTCTCCAAGGTCATGGGACCCGGAGAAAAAATCTCGTGGACAGCTTAGTTCTAGTATTCGACGGACGGCTTCAGACTTTAAAGAAAAATGTTCAGCAAAAATCAATCTTCGTCTAAAGCTGAGACGATCAAGTCGCGTTCAGCCGGTGTGAAATTAAAAGATTTAAAGGAGCCGCTTATTTCAGTGCCGCGCAGTATAAGCTGGGCTTCAAATGGATGCGAGTCTGGTGTCTTGTATTCCGCGGCTGCTTCTACGCCTTCAAAACCAGCAAAAGACGAGTCACCCATTCTGGCTGTCGTCCTTAATCAGTGTTGTGTGACTTACGTGGCGGACAGTGAAGCGCTGCCAAAAAGATGTTGGTGTTCAAGTTGACTCAAGACCACTGTAAGCCTATTTACATTTGCGCAGAGTCTCATGACGCACTCCTTCGTTGGATAGAAGCACTGCAAACAGAGGCTGTTAAAGTTCAGGTTAGGCGCAGTTTGAATCAATATTTGAACGCGCATTCGTCTTTTTTTAGTAGCGTTCAGTTGGAAGGCAGGCGTGCAGGATTGTCTCGCGTTTTATCATTCTCATTGGTTGACATTTTCCAGACCCAAATTTTCCACCAATGAGAATGTTTACGTGTACGGCAGCCAGTAAACCAAACGCTTTCCTGTTCAGAACGAAAGAGATGAATGATGAACCAACGTTAGTGTCCTCATAAAAATGATAACACTATATCTGCTTGTCTGCCTATCTGTCTGTCTGTCTTCATCTCCACCTGCACACTCCCATAATATGCATATTTATTCATACGTACATACGACCACACATAGCAACGTACATATACATTTATTAATACACACACACACTCACACACACACACACATTACGTTGTAGTTACATACATATATAAAAACATTCACACACATACATATTATACACATGCGTACATACACATACATACGACATACTTGCATACATACATACATACATACATACATACATACATACATACATACATACATACATGCATACATACATATACATACATACATACATACATACATACATACATACATACATACATAAACGTAATACGTACATACAAACAAACATACATACGTACAAACAAACGCACACACATACATACATACCTAATTACATACATATACACACATGCATACATGTATAAGAATACATACATGTATGGTACATACGTTCATACATATATACGTACATACATGCATGCATACATACATACATATATATATATATATATATATATATATATATATATATATATACACACATGCATACACACATACATACATAAATCATTGCATACTTGTATAATAATGCATATATATATATATATATATATATATATATATATATATATATATATATATATATATATATATATATATATATATATATATATATATATATATATATTTTCATTCCTCTCCTTTTTATAGTTCATTTTACATTTCGGATCGTTTATTTAATTGTTCGTGTACTTTTCTTTCATTGGTTATCTCATTCCTCATTTTATCATCTTTAATCGCTGACTCTACCTACTTTAATCGCTCACTTACCTACTACTTTAATCGCTCACTCTACCTACTTTAATCGCTCACTCTACCTACTTTAATCGCTCACTCCTACTTTAATCCTACTTAATCGCTCACTCTACCTACTTTAATCGCTCACTCTACCTACTTTTAATCGCTCACTCTACCTACTTTAATCGCTCACTCTACCTACTTTAATCGCTTACTCTACCTACTTTAATCGCTTAAATCGCTTTCTTAATTTCTTTTTTAATTGTTTGATTTACCTCCCTTAATTGGTTATGTATTTTTATAATTTAATTATGTACTGTACCTATCTTGATTGGCTATTTTACCATTCTTAAAATATTGTTCATTCTACTGAAGCTTACTTTTATTGGTTCTATTACCTGATTCAATGGCTTATTATATCCAATTCAATGGCTTATTATATCCAATTCAATGGCTTATTATATCCAATTCAATGGCTTATTATATCCAATTCAATGGCTTATTATATCCAATTCAATGCCTTATTATATCCAATTCAATGGCTTATTATATCTTATTATATCCAATTCAATGGCTTATTATATCCAATTCAATGGCTTATTATATCCAATTTGATGGCTTATTATATCCAATTTGATGGGTTATTATATCCAATTCAATGGCTTATTATATTCAATTCAATGATGGGCTTTATATAATATCCAATTCAATGGCTTATTATATCCAATTTGATGGCTTATTATATCCAATTTGATGGCTTATTATATCCAATTCAATGGCTTATTATATCCAATTCAATGGCTTATTATATCCAATTCAATGGCTTATTATATCCAATTCAATGGCTTATTATATCCAATTCAATGGCTTATTATATCTAATTTGATGGGTTGTTTTTGCCTACCGTACTAGAATTGCTCATATTACCGGCATTGATTGATCATTCCATCCTTATGCATTGAAGGGGTCATTTCAATAGTGTGCCTATGTCCATTTTTTAAAATGAAAAACGAGACAGAGAGATAATCGTAGGAAATAAAAGGATATCATGCTTCCTGAAAGAAAAGAAAAGTGTGAAAATGATATGATGAAAATACACGAGGTTTGCAGCCGTTTGAAACTTGGAATTCCCAACGCCAACAGTGCCAAAGTCCATGGTATTTGTCATTTTTTCTCAAAATGACGTAATTGTAACTTATATACACTATTGAAACGACCCTTTCGTTTGTTGACAGTAGGACAAGTAAATCATACATCAATACACATACATAGCATGTACACCATCAGCGCACTTTAAAGCGTTCTGCGACTGCACGCCATAACGGACCGTGCCATCTAAATGCATACACGCAAACAAGACTAGACAAGCACACACACACACACACACACACACACACATACATACACACGCACACATATCTACACTCTTGACACATCTTTATGTCGTGAGATCCATCATTTCTCTGATGCCACGACGCGTAAATTGACTCAAAGAAGCTAAATGTTTGTATTTTTAGGCCTAGATCTGTAGCGAGGTCCTGAGTACAAATTTCAATCCCAGTATGACTAGATCTAGAGCTGTGACGTCGATGGCGGCCATCTTTGGGGCACAGCGTCCGTGCCAACAGCCTGAAGTGCGATTTAAACGTTGCGAACAACGTGTTACATCCTCAACTGGACGTCACTCAACTTTTTTCCTAAAATGAAAATATGCAGAGGTTTTTTTACAGGGAAAATTTAACAAAAGTTTATTTGGTACTTTTGCACTATTACACTAGTTTCGAGTATTGCGATCTTTTAAAAAGAGGCTGTAACTGATAACATTTTTAAAAATTCAGGGGGCTCTTTCCTGAAAAAGATCATGAGAAGGCGGTGTTTAGGGACGGAATTTCTCCCTGAGAAGGGAGAATTGAGTGCAAGCAAGGGCAAGGGTGTATTTTAGAAAGGTTTTCGACCCTCCTGCAATATAACCATAAAAAGAGAGACAAGCTTAGGTCTACTAACACAAATATGAAAAAGACAATAAGTGACAACTCCACCAATAAAGACAGAATAGAACATGTGACGTTTCAGGTATAACCCTTCGTCGGACAACAAACGAAAATATATAGAATCTAGATCTAGATCTAAGCACTAATTAAGGTATCACACAGTGTTAATGTTTTCTTCTGACACCCACACTGTGTCAGTGTGATGCCTTAATTAGTGTTTAGATCTAGATCTAGATTCTATATCTTTCTCGTTTGTTGTCTGACTTAAGGATTATACCCGAAATGTCACGTGTTTGTTCTGTCTTTATTGGTGGGATTGTCACGTATTGTCGTTTTCCACCTTGACCTCACTCCAATGTGACTCCTTTGTAGTACCACAAAGATGGCGAATGCTGTTATACCCTCACGTTACGTCCAGATCTGCTGCTCTGTTCTCACGGGCAGTTTCCGCTAGGAAGGGTAAAAGGAGAGTGAAAACTTGAGTGTTGGGAAGAATCTACTGGAGGTGAAGTAGGTGAGGGGTCGGGTTTGTGATTACCTGAAAATGGCATACTGTTGACGACATCCACATGGAGGTTAACATTGTGTCAGTGCTAAATGTCCCACATACTTTGTTTGGTCAACCTTGTCGCAATCCTGAACTTAATTTTCTCATTTGACTTTGAGGATAGATTTAATTGTTCACACAACTCACTGTGACTTCACGCATTTTCTACTACGACCATTCATCTCTTTAATGACTTTTTTTGGGGGGTTTATGTTGATCGGCTCATGTTCTTTGTTGTGACAATGGGACTTGGTAGTCCAGAGGCAAGGTGTCGGCCTCTCAACCAAAGGTGGTGGCCCGCCAACGGTTGAAAAATGTTCTCGAGTTTTTTCGGAGCAATATCTAACTCCCCCCCCCCCCCTGGTCCACGTAGGTGGATCGACATCTAGTCCCATTGAAGACGGACGATAAAAAGGAGGTCCTGTGTGCAGATACCAACACCCTGTGCATGCTAAAGATCCCTTGGCTGTTTACAGGACAGTCGGAGCAAAATTGAAAACCCGACCATAAACCCTGACATCACCTTAGTTGTGGATGTGGGTAACTCAAATCAAATAAAAAGAAAAAAAATTGCTATGACACTTCATTGTCTTTCCCAGTCTATCAATGTTCAATACTCACTGTTGATCCATCTTCATTGATCACTTATACCTATTTCAGTTGCTGTTTTCATTCATTACTCTTGATTTTTTTAAATGATTACACGTATTGCCTATTTCACTTACATTTTTACTTTGATTATTCATTCTCTTGAATACATTATAAATGTGTTACACGAACAACTTTGGTGACCCATTCTACCTAATTTACTTCCTCTTTATACTTCCCTTGATTACTTACTTTATCTATTGTAATTGCTCATTTAGCCTACATTGAAGATTCCCTCTATTTCCCTACACTGCTGAATTTGTCTTTCTTACGTTTATTTCTGCGAGTTGCCTGTAAACTGCTCGTTTTATTTACTCCCTTCCTTAGACTTACACTGCTGAATGTGTCTTTCTTACGTTTATTTCTATCTCTTAACTACTTGTTCTATTTACTTCCTTCCTTACACTTACACTGCTGAATTTATCTTACTTACGTTTATTTCTATCTCTTAACTACTTGTTTTATTTACTCCCTTCGTTATACTTACACTACTGAATGTGTCTTACTTACGTTTATTTTATCTCTTAACTACTCGTTCTATTTACTTCATTCTTTGTATTTCTATGTTTGCTTACTGCTCACATCGATTGTGCATTAATTTTACTCTAAATGCGTAATCTGGTCTTTACATCAATATGCTATTTTGTCAGTTTTCTTCGTCATTTTCCTTTAGTTGGCATGTTATTTTTAATTATTGATTACTACACGACTATGTGTGACATGCCTGAACAACAGTTAACTTTTGTTTTGATGAGTCGTCTTTTTGTTTTTTCATTGCTTTTTAATTTTACTTCTTTGTTTTGTACCTTCTTGGTTTTTTGTATTGGTTTTTTGTATTGCCTTTGTATATTGTTTGATTGCAGTGGTCAACCTTATCATTTTTTTTTACATGTATTTCATTTCATTTTTGTTGTTGTTGTCATTGAGAGTTAATTTTTCCATTTCGTTAATCTTTACGCACAGGCCGACGATCGCTTAACTGCCGAAATGAGAGAACAGCTTTCATCTCGAAAGAAGAGGGAAAAAAGGAGCTGAGCGGAAGAGAGGAAAATGAAAAATTCTCGCCAAGTGGCAGGGGAGAGAACGTGCCATAATAAAAATGACTCTTGCTCCGATGTTGGCAAAATGGATAGCAGCAACAATAGACTTGAAGGCCAGCAAGGGAGTAGACCCGACACAAGCCATCCACACCATGGTGATGGCGACCAGTGCAATACAAAGGACACGAGACGGGACCGCATGGCATTGTGGCTAGAAAAGTTATTCGAGATGGAGCTGACGAAAGGACGAATAACTCAGTGAACAAAGATATTAGGAAAGACGGTAGGCTTA
>JAXRKP010000388.1:315000-317500 GCA_037039925.1 Doris montereyensis | reverse complement strand
GATCTGTATAATATTTGGCACACAGGTTCCTCTCATCAACGTTAATAGAATGACGTCGGTTTAAAAAAAAATATCTTGTAAAGTTTTTGAAAAATAAATTTTACTTGTAATAAAAATGCCATTTTTGTAAAAAAAAAAACGATATATGTTATTTTCAAAAATTCATTTAAAAAAACCCTATCCAAAATATCTATATAAAAAAAGACGTCACTCTTTGGATGAAAAAAACCGATCTGCAGAAAGTTTTGAGTTATTTTATTCATAACTAAGTGAGGAGATAGATTTTGAAAATTGGGCCAAGATCCAAGATGGCGATCGTCTCCATATGCAGTATATTATACTAAGTGGAAAAACCCAAACTCAAAAGCAAAATAGAACAAATCTTCACGAAATCCCCGTCAACTTTCTTCTTTGTTAATTATCATGTTGTAACCGTTAATTTTCTTTGTTACTTGTTACGTGTTTGTGGTATCATGTTTTCTTTGTTACGTGGGTATTTGCTTATCGTGTTGTGACAGTCAACCTTCTTTGTCACTTGTGTGTGTATGTGTCTGATTATCGTGTTGTGACAGTCAACTTTCTTTGTTACTTGTGTGTGTGTATGTGTCTGCTTATCGTGTTGTGACAGTCAACTTTCTTTGTCACTTGTGTGTGTATGTGTTTGCTTATCGTGTTGTGACAGTCAACTTTCTTTGCTACTTTTTCATGAGACTGTGACAGATGATTTTTAGACTTGATTGTATTACTTTTTATAGCTTGTATCAGGTGACATTTCTTTGGGTCTGTTTTTTCTATCTTTGTCTTTAGAAGAGCATGAAAAACTTACTTTCTCTATTCTTCCAATATGTAAACTTACTTTACAGACTATAACTATAAACTATAACAATTTATTTTGACAATCATATAGGATACCTGTTTTGGGCAGTGAGACACTTGGCCCGCTCTGTCGTGGCAGTTGTAATTCCTGTCTTTAAATATGGATTTATAGTCCGTATCCCCGCACAAGTGCAGGCTCACCGACTGTTGATCGTGTATCCCTCCAACAGGCCATTCCATTCAAAGTAGTCATTCTCAACTCCTTGGGAGCATTCAGAACACCAACCTGATAGGTGCTTCATACTAACACTATGACAAGATCTTTCTCTACCTTTAGCTGGGTACACCTGAGGCAAGTCATGAAAGTAGAACGAAGTACCTTGCTAAGAGTACAACGTTGTGGAAAAAAAACCCACCCGTGCCAGCCGTGGGGTTTGAACCAGTGTCTTCGTGATTACAAGCTCATAACATTACTGTTCAGTTCAGCAATAATCATGTTTTTAGGTAAACGTCTATCGCAATGACATTATTAACTCTTTGTATCACACGTGATAAGTATTTATTAGAGAGTTACATTTTCGCTGATTCGTTTCGGGGACACACATTAACGTTCAATCAGACAATAATTGGCCATCTCCCAATGCTTTTTTTTTTTTTTTACAATAGAAAGACTTTCTATGATGCATGGCCCCGAAGTCACTTAGTTACAATGTTATCAAAGTTAGAATTGCTTCTATATTTGATTACCAACATTCGGGGAATTAATCATGTTTAAATGTTAGTTTTTCCACTTAAAAAAAGATTTGCTATGTTACCTGGTCACTGGCCACGTAGTCAGGATTTCGTGACGACGAGAGGCGTGACCGATTTCTTGGGGGTTTTTCCTGTCCTGTTTTGACTCCGTGTCATTTCGATACTGTTTCATTTCGATACTGTTTCATTTCGATACTGTTTCATTTCGATTCCAAGTCCTGAGGTTACACTTCCTTTCTTTGACGAACATGGGTGATGGGTGTGTGTGTATGTGTGTGTGTGTGTGTGTGTGTGTGTGAGTTTGTGTGTGTGTGTGTGTGTGCGTGTGTGTGCGCGCACGTTTGTCTTATGATCTAGAGATCTAGGGTTTGAATCTAACATACTTTATATATGCCCAGAACATTCATTCCGTAGTGGGATATGTTGCGCACAAGAAGTCTTCACCATTATTATTATTATTATTATTATTATTATTATTATTATTATTATTATTATTATTATTATTATTATTATTATTATTATTATTATTATTATTATTATTATTATTATTATTATTATTATTATTATTATTATTATTATTATTATTATTATTATTATTATTATTATTATTATTATTATTATTATTATTATTATTATTATTATTATTATTATTTATTATTATTATTATATTATTATTATTATTATTATTATTATTATTTATTATTATTATTATTATTTTATTATTATTATTATTATCATTTTTATTATTATTATTATTATTATTATTATTATTCTGATGATGATGATGATGATGATGATGGTGATAATGATGATGATGATCATCATCATCATCATAATCATCATCATCATCATCATCATCATCATAATTATTATCATTGTCATTATTAGAATTGTGATTATGATTATAATTATGATTATGATTATTATTATT
>JAXRKP010000388.1:290000-307500 GCA_037039925.1 Doris montereyensis | reverse complement strand
CAGGTAGTGGGAGTGTATGCAATTAAGCCAGGGTTCTTAACCTTTTGATAACTCCAGACCCCAGACCCAAACAATGGATTGTGGAATATGGTCCCATACCCCTTCACATTCTACCCAAGTATAAATGTATAGATTAAATAAAATAAATATCAGTATTCAAAGATCAAGTCCCATACCCCCACCTCACCTTCTCCCCAGCCTTTGTATAGATTAAATAGAATAAATATCACCTCCCCAAAGCCTTTGTCCCATACCCCCACCTCCCTCCCCAGCCTTTGGTTCCCATACCCCCGTCCCCTCCCCAGCCTTTGGTTCCCATACCCCTGTTCCCATACCCACCTCCCCAGCCTTTGGTTCCCATACCCCCGTCCCCTCCCCAGCCTTTGGTTCCCATACCCCCGTCCTCTCCCCAGCCTTTGGTTCCCATACCCCCGTCCTCTTCCCAGCCTTTGGTTCCCATACCCCCAAGGGGCACAAGGAGCATGGATGCCCCCCGTTAAGAACCCCCCCCCCCCCCCCTGAACGCTAAGATATTTTTTTCTTTACGTTGTTGTTTAAATTCAAATGTTTCTGGTTTTGAATTTCTAGCTGTCGGGAATACATTGTATTAATACAGCCCTATTATTGAGCCTCGCATTCGTAGACCCCCTTTTCCAAATAGACCACGATCAAGGCCATTGGTCTTAGGCTGTGGTTCTCAACCTGTTTTGGCCCACGCCCCCTTTCACTTTGTCAGAATGTCATCCCCCCCCTCCCCTTTCAAAAAATGTCCACCTCAAAAGATGCATTCAAAATGGAATCCGTATAATATCGAGTCTGCCAATCTGTGGTCTAGTCCACCTTCCTCCCTGAATCCCTGAAATTCCACCGAAAGGGAACCTCCTCCCTCCCCTTCCCCCCCCCCAACTGGTTGAGAACTACTGATTTAGGGCGATTTCTCCTGAATGGAAAAAAGAAATAAAGGAGGCGAAGGACAAAATGGTGATGTTGAGGTAAAGTGCTTGCCTTGTCAAGTCAAAGGTCGCAGCTTGAAGTTTGACACATAGGCTTTTAAAATATCTCTATCCTGCCATGATTGTCATCGTTGTCGTTTCGAAAGCTGGACAAGATCAACGTTCCCACCCCCACCACGTTGTACCCTCCAGAAGATTTTTTGCTTCCTTCCCTTTATTCTGGTGTGATTGAGAATCTGGTCATAAAGAAATATAGTATTGTCAAGATGTGCAGACGATGTATCTAACTAACAATAACTAACATTTATATTGTAAAATTCACAATAGAATTGAGAATATTGAAAGTGAAAGACATTTAAATACGATAATTTGATGGCAGATGACGTGTTATGTGAACCCAGCTCTATGCTCAATCGTTTACCTAAGAAGCTATAAGATGGAAGTGGATTTATTATTGGAATTCCTGTACAGGTACAGGCTCATCCACTTTAATTCATCCTTTATCCCCCAGCAAGTCATTTCATTCAGAATCAGAAGTCTTTCTCAACTCTCTGTGGACCATACAGCACAACTGCCTGTTAGGTGTTTCACATTAACACTTACGCCCAAACAATTTCCGTTCCTGTCTACAGTTGGGTACTCACTCACTTACTCGTGAGTCCAGTGAGAAAAGCTGAGTGAAGTACACGTACCTGTCCTTAGACTTAGAGTAGAGTAGAACGTCGTGTGGGGAAAACCCTGGCCCACCTGTGTCGTGATTACGTGCTCCCAAACGCTACCGATTGCGGCCTCAACGCCACAGCAAAGGAATGGTGTTGGGCGATCTATTATTACCTTAGGTCTTCTGATGACTGAGATGGTGGGTACACGAGATCACTCAGTCTAGGTTTGTAGGTCAAATATCTCTTGGTGGTTTAAGTGGTTGACTAAAGAAAACTTGTAAGTCACACCCAAACGCTTTGAGATCATCCGGTATGGAGGATGGCGTTGGAGAAAGATAATGCACAGAAACAAACTAAAATTATTACAGACTGACCATTTCTTGAATTGACGTGTTTGCTATCCATGTTAACAACTTTTTCTACAAAATTTCTATCAGCAAAAAATATGAGAATTTATGTCTTTTGAATTCTTGGCTTCCTTTTCCAATGGTCGTGTTAAAAAATTTGACTCACTTTTTCTTTTTTTCCTTTCTTCCTTTCTCTCTCTCTCTCTTCTTTCTCTTTCTCAGAACTACGTCGATATCTTTTTGTCGTTCGATTCGCGAGATGAGTTCGAAATGTGGCACAGCGGTTTGCAGATGACGTTGACCTCCATACCTCAAGGACAAGACTCTCAACAAGAAGGAGGCGAGCTGAACGGTATGAATGTTTGATTTGAAAATGTGATTTGTGAATGGGAAGTTTAATCACATTCACAGTGACGGTTTATTTCAATATCGGTAGAAAAAAGACTGTCGTTTTGTATTTAGTGACAGTTTGCTTGATTATGATTATGATATATATATATATATATATATATATATATATATATATATATATATATATATATATATATATATATATATATATATATATATATATATATATATATATATAAACCGGTTTATTTTAGTATATGTATGTGTGACAGTTACTTTTTAATTTAGTGACAGTTTGTTCAATTAGGATATTAATGCAGTTTACGTTAAGTTCCAATTCCTTTTTTTCTCCAAAATTCAGTGACTGTTTACTTAAGTATAAAGTGGCAATTACTTTTGCACATTGTGACTATTTGCTTCATTATAATACTGTGATTGGTTACTTCAATACATAGTGACAATTGCGTTAGTGTTTAGTGACAATTTTCAGTAAATGTAGATCTATTCTAATATAATGACGGTTTACTCAATTATGAAGTGAGATTTACTTTTGTATTTTGGGACAATTTGCTGGATTTTAATTTTAGTGACGTTTACATAAATACAATGGGACTTTTACATTAAAATGACGGTTTAGTTTAATTAAAAGTGACAGCCACTATTGTATTCAGTGATGATTTTTTCTTCTTTTATAAAGTAGTAATGGTTTGATAAATTATAAAGTAACAATTACATTTATATTTTAGTGGCAGACAGCTTTTTTAAATAATATAGTAACGATTTACTTTACACTGGAAAACAAAAACAAATGTGGCCATCTTTGACGCCTTTCCTCCAGTGTAAAACAACCTTCCGTCGTGGTCATCAGTTGTACTATAATACAAGCAACAGCAAGAAAAAAAGAAACTCACAAAGAAAGCAAAGTAAAGAGAAAAAGAAGTAAACTCACAAAGAAAGCAAAGTAAAGAGAGGAAAAGAAGTAAACTCAAAGAAAGCAAAGAAAGAGAAAAAGAAGTGAACTCACAAAGAAAGCAAAGTAAAGAGAGAAAAAAAGTAAACTCACAAAGAAAGCAAAGTAAAGAGAGAAAAGAAGTGAACTCACAAAGAAAGCTCACAAGAAAGCAAAATAAAGAGAGAAAAAACCGAACACGATGGCATCAGGTAAAGAAGTTCACATGTGCTCCTCCTCTCAACTCACAAAGAAAGCAAAGTAAGAGAGGAAAGAAGTGAACTCACAAAGAAAGCAAAGTAAAGAGAAAAAGAAGTGAATTCACAAAGAAAAAACCGATGTGCTCCAGAGAGAAAAAGAAGAAACGAACAAGAACCCAACGAATCCATACAAAGTATGGTAAGAAATAAGATGGGCAACTTCACAAAATCGAAAAAAAAGAGAGAAAAAACCGAACACGATGGCATCTGGCAGGTTTACAATCCTTCACCTCCTCCCCTGTCAACCCCCCCATTTCGACCCCTTCACATGTGTGCTCCTCCTCTCAACTTTTTGTCCCATGTCGACAAACAATCGTCTCCCGCACACACATCTCCGCACACACATCTCCGCACACACAACAACATCTACGCACACACATCTCCGCACACAGTTCTCCGCACACATCTCCGCACACAAATGCAAATGCGTACCAGCATTAGTTGTGGTATTCAACTTGCAACGAATCAACTACCTGTCCAGGAAGTAATGTTTAGCACTTTTTTCCACTTTACACTAAAAAACCGGGATGTGCTCCAGCTCCTTTCCTTGATTCGAAATGGTCCTGAAGAACTTTTTGTTAGTGGTGTTACGAAACGAACAAGAACCCAATATGATAATCGAATCCATACAAATGGTAAGGAAATAATCGATGGGCAACTTCACAAAATCGACTCCCAAAAACGCGAGAAAAAGACATGATGAAAACAGAGTAATGTATGACCTTCTATTTACTTATACTTCTTTTCTTTACTTCTTTTTTTTTACTCTGATTGCATACGTTTGATTCGGTGGAAATATTCTCAAATTGTGGACAGAAGAAAATGCTCACCTTTTGTTTCTTCTTCTTTTTTTTTTTACGGCCTTCCTAAGACTTAATTTTGTATGACTTTATTTTGGTATCACAGATACTAACAGTAACAACAGTGGAGAGAAAATGTCAGAAGTAAAGAAAAAGTTGCTTGCAGAAATGTTGCGTCAAAAAATGGAGCTGAAAATGCAAGCTGCCAGAAAGGGGATAAAGGTAAGCCAATATTTTAAATTTCTGTATGACATATGATAACCTGGTCTGGATTTCTGGTGTAGGCATTTCTGGGCTTTATGGAAGAAGAAAAGGAGGGGGAGAAGAAGAAGAAGAAGAAGAAGAAGAAGAAGAAGAAGAAGAAGAAGAAGAAGAAGAAGAAGAAGAAGAAGAAGAAGAAGAAGAAGAAGAAGAAGAAGAAGAAGAAAAGAAGAAGAAGAAGAAGAAGAAGAAGAAGAGGAAGAGGAAGAGGAAGAAGAAAGAAAGAGGAAGAAGAAGAAGAAGAAGAAGAAGAAGAAGAAGAAGAAGAAGAAGAAGAAGAAGAAGAAGAAGAAGAAGAAGAAGAAGAAGAAGAAGAAGAAGAAGAAGAAGAAGAAGAAGAAGAAGAAGAAGAAGAAGAAGAAGAAGAAGAAGAAGACGAAGACGAAGAAGAAGAAGAAGAAGAAGGAGAAGGAGAAGGAAAAGGAGAAGGAGAAGGAGAAGGAGAAGGAGAAGGAGAAGGAGAAGGAGAAGAAGAAGAAGAAGAAGAAGAAGAAGAAGAAGAAGAAGAAGAAGAAGAAGAAGAAGAAGTATATGTAGATGTATGTGTTCTTTCATCATCTGTTCTTGTCTGCAAAGAAATGGTCAAGCCTAGACAGGGACCAAGGGCACCCCTCACCCACTCTATCGTCCTTACCAAACGGCGCTTCCATACCAAGATCTTCATCATCTACAGACGACAGAATTCGTGTTTTGACACGCCTCCAGCAACGACGAATGTCAACGCAGATAAAAGTACGGCTTGTCATTGTCATTGTCATTGTCATTGTCTCCCCTTGCTTGGTTTCTTAGTCAAAGGATTTGGTTTTAGAATCTAATATTGTAGTGTGCAATAGTGTACAGTACAGTAAATGGCCTAATTTGAACAACGCTCTTGTTCTTTTTTCTTTTGTTTTTTTTGTCCATCTTATCATGGGCTTGTCCACGAACATAAATATCTATTCATTATCTAAAATTCTTTTGTCATTCCCTACACGTTAAAGTACCCGGTTAATCATCATGATCACCAAACTATTCATTGAAAAGTAGGATGTTCCAAATAGAATTACATCATGTTTTATATTACTGTTGTGTATTACACTTTCGTTTGTTTATAGTAGTCTACTATGTTTAGATGTATTTCCATAAGCTCTTATGTCCTTCACATCCTATTATATGACATCATTGTCATTAAATATTATAATTTTATAGTGCTGTTTACGTGTGCTTAACATCTTGTTGTTGAAGGTTTTTTTGTCGGTTCTTTATTATTTGCTTGTTTTTGAATTGTTGTTGTTTTTGTTTTGTTTCTTGTTGAAAAGTCGTTAAGGTTGTTGAGATCATTTGTTTCGGACATGTATAGTATTGATATAGAAGTGTTGTGTAAGAAACGCGATTTGATATTTATTACAATAAAATTCTTACGGCTGAAAAAAAGAGGATTAATATAGCTATTACATACTGCTTAAAAGGAGAAATGAACAATCGTAATCAAATAACTATGTATATTGTTATCATTCTTCATATTTGAATAAGACAAACTTTTCGTCTAGTCCATATTTTCAGCCATTCCGTGAGTTGTCAATGTCAATCCACTCTCTTTTCAGCTTCAAGCCATCAAGCGAGAAATGGACGACAAATCTACTGGAGGCAGAGAGCGGAAATCTGGCCTTCACATTGGTAAAAAGCGACCCGACCTCATTCAGTGTCATGACTATGATCCGACTCGCCAGATTGAGTTAGAAGAACAAGTGAAAACGTTATCATCCACACTACAAGACATTGATTCTCAATTGACATCGCATGGGCTAAACAGCCCTCGTGATATTTCAGAGACAACTGTCCATGACGCAAGTTTACTCAGACATTCCTATGACTCATCACTGTTTAAATATTCTTCCAGCATTGACTCGAGCAGCGTCGAGGCCAAGGAAGGAGGCAACTTTACGAAAGACAATCCAGATGGGCAGCAAACCAACACTCTACCAATTAAAACCAAGGACAAGACTAAAGGCAAGGACAAAGACATCAACCGAAGCAACAGTCTTAAAGCAGTATTCAACGGTTTGCTCACCGAACTTTCTCTAGAACTCATTGGCACAAAGTGAAAAATCTATAACATCGAACCGTAGAGATAGCAACGACACGAAAAGCCATCAAGAGGAAGAGAAAGCATTCGCGAATGACGGAGATTTCACGGACAAAAACCGTGATATCATCGATATCACTGCCCATCCGGATGTGCGGAAATCTTTAGATCTGAGCAGCAATCACTACATTTTGGCACCACCTGAGTCTTTCAAATCGAAGGACTGGCAAACGCCTTCTTCAACTTCCACCACTCCAGACAAACTGAAAAAGCCAAGAACTCCAAAAGAACGCATTTTGTCAAAGCTTAATTTGTCAAATTCCTTCTCTTCATGGGATCGATTGAACTCTCGCCTCAAGGCATCCGCCTCTTCACCATGTTTACATAACAACAACAACAACAACAACAACGACAACGACATCAACCCAAATGAACAAACAACTGATCTACGCTTTACACGTCCACAGCTGGAGTCTACTGAGATGACATTTCATATCCCTAGATTAGAACTCGGCGACGACTCGGATCGGCACAGCTCGTTCAATACAAATCGCAGTGAAACTGATTCTTTCAATACTCCTCGGAGTGCACGGACATTTTCAAGAAACGGTATTACCAAGAATAGCACTCTAGAAAGGCCCAGGAGTGGATTCTTTAGCGCCCGAGGTGAAGACACTGGCAAGTCACACAAAGCTGATCGTAATTCATGGGCTTTTGGAATGTCCCCAAGGAAGGAGGTGAATCCGAATGTGTTGGCCGAAATTCAGGTATGACATTTGACATGTCCTGACTTCTTAACTTTGTCAATAACTTTGTTTTTCATCAGGTTTAAAATACCCATGCATTCATTCATTGGATTTTTAACATGATCTGACTCTGCCTTGCACATATGACTAGAACTAACTAAAACAGCAGACCTATTTTGCACATAACGTTGCTCTACTTTGGGTTCTCTGAAGACATACGAAACAGACTTCTCTGGTCGATTTACATTTACAGTGATATACAGTGATGTTTGATATTCTGTTACGTTTCCTTCTTGTCGTTCTTTTTCCTTTGTCTTTGTCTTGTCTTAATCCATCATCATGATCATCCTCATCCTCATCATCATCATCATCATCATCATCATCATCATCATCATCATCATCATTATGCCCATCTTCTTCTTCCTTGTTGACGTGTGACCTCAAAAGTACTTTTTATCCAGGGTTTTTTTATTATCAGGACATGCCTTGAAATTATCTATTTCTATTTTTATGACAATGACAAGGTTTCCCATCCACTGCTTTAGTTTTAACCATCATCACTTTCACATATCAGTAGGCTTTATTAACCATGTTCATTTCTCTTGTTCTTCCATCCAATCATCCAGGCATTTGAAGAGCTATCCAACAAATTTCTTGGGTCATGACAAAACAACATGACTAGAAACTACACTGATGAAAACTAAGCATGTGCTGATAACTGATATTGTTCAAGTTCTAAGTGCTGTCTGAGTTCCAAACAAGTCACTGTATCCCTCCCCCCCCGGAAATTGTCATCATCTTTGGCAATAGATATTGGACTTTTCATGCCATCTTCAGTTGCTACTAACAGTAATAATGGTTACAGAAATCTTCCTACATTATACTTCTAAGTGGTCATAAGAGGTTTTGTTTGCCCCCCCCCCCTCCCAACTTGCTATGAATTTTGCAAAATTTGATTTGATTTATTCATTCTCGATCTCATATCTTGTTGTTTATGTTTATGAGATTGTTTTGGGGTGGGTTTTTTTAATGTTTTCTTTTACCAAACGTTTAAGTCAACGTTAAATCATAATGCGCTTCAAGCTATATAATACCGCCCCACCCCCTTTTCTAACACACACACACACACACACACAAACAAACAAACAAACAAACAAACAAACAGAGCAACTCTCACACTGGGGTCACAGATAAATAATGTCGCCATTTCCTCATGTTGGAGTTGGATCTAGGAGGAGTGAGCTTCATAAGTAACGATGCTCTGCAAGTGCATGACCTCTCGGATTGGAACAAGAAATAGACAAGAAGACAGGAAGGAAGGCGTTATGAAAATGTCAACGTTCAGAATATGTTTTAATTTTCTCCTTTATCACAAAGTGAATGTATTAAAACTTTCTTACTCGTCAATTTGCTTTGATTTGATTTTTACCTCATCCACAACATAGATGATCTCGGGTGGGGTTTTTTTGTTGTTGTCCCGACTGCCCTCTACTCTGTGAAGTCAATGCATCTTGAACGTGCGCAGTGTTGTGATCTGTACACTGGACCTTCTTTTTATCGTCCGCCGTCTCCGATGGGACTAGGTGTGGATTCACCTACCTGGACCAAGGAGTGCGTTTTATTTACTCGGGAAAAAAAACAACTCGAGAAAATGTTACACGGCCTGTCGAGCACTACTTAGCTACGAACCTTTTGAGTTGAGACTTGAGAGTGAGAGGCCGACACCTTGCCCCGTGGACCACCGAGTCCCCTTGCTCACTAGATTAAAATAGCCTAGCCGTATACCGTTAGTTTCTCAGTTTTCTATTCTAGTTCTAAGTGATTTCCCTTCCACAGTCAGGGATTAAGCGGTTGATTCACGGGTGCTCCTGTAGCGATAAGGTTCAAGTTCTACTTCTACTAGTTCTACTATTTTTTTTTACTTGTTGACCCAATCTATCTCCCCCCCTTCACTGTTTGCTCTTAATTCACCTTGATGTCACCACTTAGTATTAAAATTTGTGGGTAAGTTATTATGAAAAAGAAAACCCAAATATCAATTATGGAATATTGTATTATTACAATACATACGGGGAGTAAACAACGATGTATTGTAATGACTATAAAAATCATAAAATTTATATTATAATAATACACATGTTTAACTGCCAGTTCATGTATTAGCAAAACGTTAAGGGCAGCACACAATAATTGGCTCTCTCTCACTACGGTACTACGCAAGTTGGTTGCCTCACACAGTTGTCTGCCCTTAATCTCGAGTCCAGGAAGTTAATTAAAGTCAAACTAGTCCATTCTAAGATGTTCACACAAATACAATGATAAAGATAACTCCAGTGCCTCAACACAAACCAACCCCCCCCCAAATAAAAAAGAAAGCAAAGGAAGGAAAGTTTCCAAACAAATTCAAGATAATTGTAACAATAACAATAGGAGTAGATGAAACACATTTTCAATTTCATCCATCTCCATACAAATGTGTATTATTACATACTACAGGTACATGTGTTACCTATATACATAACATACTATAATTATAATCTAAATATAATTATTTATGTGTCTATAGTATACTTACTCTTTCCATACCCCACCACACACCCTCTCTAGTATGTTTAGCGTTAGTGTATCTTTTTTCTCTCTCTTTTTCCATCAGGTCTTTTCCTTAGTTCTTATTCATACTCAAAAGTAAATTCTTATCTTAAATTGACACTGGTTTGAGTCCCACGACTGGCACAGGTGGGTTTTTGACAACGTTGTACTCTTAGGGGAAGGTACTTCACTCTAATTTCCTCACTTGACTCAGGTGTGAAATGAGGACCCAGCTATATGTAGAGAAAGATCTTGTCTGAGTGTTAGTACAAAAAGCCTAACAACAGTAGTAACAGGTTTGTGTACTGTATGCTCCACAGGAGTTGAGAAGGACTTTGAATGAATGAAATGGCCTGCTGGGGGATAATAAAAGGATGTACAGTCGATGAGCCTGCACTTGTGCGGGGATACAGACTATAAATCCATCTTTTTTACGATGATACAAACGTACTAGTATACTGAATACGGATTGCTAACACTAACAAACATTACATAATCTGATAAAAAGATGAAAACAATAACTATAAAAAAATTTAAATGAAATGAAAAAAACAAAAATGAGCCCCGACAGTAATAGTAATACTCACCACACAAGAATTGAGTTGGTCAGTTATTATTATGAAGAAGAAGAATATATATGATTGTGTCGTCAGTGTCATGGGGATTATTATTATATTATGCTAATGTTATATGAGTGTGTGTATGAAAATAATACTCTTTATCTATAAATACGATAGGCTACTGTATTATTTAAATGTCATTCTCATGTACATGTATAAATCAACCTAAGTTGTATGAAAGAATAAAGATGTTTGTTATTGTTGTTGATTCAATTCCATTCAGTTATGCTTAATTTCACAACCCCCCCTCCCCCCCCCCAGCCTTTCTTTTCCTGTTCAATTATTGTTTGTTTTTTTGTTCTGTTTTAATAGACAGGTAGGTTTATATTGAAACATGCAAAAGATATGTAAAAGCAAATACATGTGCATATGTATGTGCTGTAGCTCCTTGTGTTCCTTATCAACATTATAACACACTTTAACAGTGCTCATCCTTTGGTGTAAGAATAAGAATAAGAAGGAGTCAAAAGACCACATAGTTGACATAGACAGCAAATTATACAGGCAAGACGGTAAGACATTGTTATAAACAAGCATGTGGTTACACCCGGGTAATACCAAGTGCGACTATTAGATTAGGTCAGTATTTGATACCCAGGTTACAGTTACACAGGGGTAGGGGTCAACGGTACATACCAATTTTAAAAAATTTATAAGACCTGTTCAAAATGGCGGCATAGGTGAATGAAAATTCTACTCGAAGACGGAGGAATGATGAAATTTTCAATAATCAAACGTCGTTTCTGGTAAAAAAACTTTCTCAAATGAAACGATCTTTGAATCACTTAGAAGCTACATTCAAAATATGGTTACTCTTAGTCTTAGTGGCCTGGCAACAGAGCCATTGGCGAACAAAGAACGACCAACTCAGAATCATATATAGGTAGATAGATTATTAGTATTAGACTTAAAGCCCAATAGGGACGAATACAAGGTAGTATTTTTAAATTTTTTATTTTTTTATTATTATTATTATGTCTTATCTTGTCCCTACTGTGATGGTCTAGTCTAATATCTACATTACTTTCTTCCTATTATTGTACCATTTTATTATGTTGATGATACTAGTGTGTTAATGTTATTCCTACAAAAGTGGCCCTGATACCAAAAATAAACAAAAATGTCTACTATAAAGAAAAATATAAAGATATGTGAAAAAAAAACGTACAGTACAGGATCATTTCTGATCTGGTTTGCTTGAAATTTTATTTTCTGTGGTGATGTGTGCAAATGATGATATAATGCAAACATGTATGGACCTGGTTTGCAGTATATTTGAATATTTGTAAAGATATGCATACTTTGTATCTATGAAGACTAAATGTGTATGTATGTGGATTGGACCCCCTTGCCCAAGAGGTACAGTGCTTGCCTAAAATGTCAGCAATCTGCATTTGAAGTTTGCAAGTATTTTTGGAGGAGGCTAGCTTTCATTTATGATGTGCTTTTTTGTGGCTTTTGCTAACCGTTGATCTATGGTAGCTGTGGAATGTACGTGTATAATTTTATCAAATGAGAAATTCAGTAAAATAAAAATTACAGTTGACTATTAAAAAAGCAGACCAAAACTTTGACAATTTCTTACATTTACATGTCAAAACTGTCATGGAGTGTCATCATCATTGTAGAAGCTTGAGAAAGTTTCAAATTCAGCAGTTCTTTATACTCTAAACTCTAATCAATGTGGGTGGAACTTGGCAATGCATGACAGACTTTCAGTTGTCATTTCTAAATATTAAATGATGTGGATTTGTATAAATTATGCTATGATTGCCAGCAATCACTTGGAATAAGGGCCGGCAGGGTTTTAAAATCCAAATTGATCGCCTTGATGTTAACAAATGGCCGGTGTTGACGGCCCTCTTTTCACTCATGGTATATTGGCACATGTAACAATTTAAAAAGAAAACAAACTAAAAAATAAGATGAGATGTGCACTTGTCCCACATTAAGCATGTAAGAAGAAAGGGCAAAAGTAAAACTCCTTTAGGGATGACGGCAGGAGATAGGGAGACACAACTGACCCTCTTAACATAAGTGAGTCTATGGTGCCCTGGCTCCTGCGAGGAGCTAAGCAATCCTCAGCATTGAAAGGGTTGCTCCCTTATTGCCCAATGTAAAACAGTGGAGCCAACCCCATCAAGTCGATGGACAGGTTAAGCCGCAGGGACCCACTGCTGGCACCAAGCCATCTGAGGCCGTAAGCTTTGAGTCTCCATTTCAAGGGTTCTCTAGAGAAACTCAAAACGCAAACCACCTCCTTATAGAAGAGGAAGAAGAGGGATGATGCTGCACCATTGCTCAAGATCTGCACTAGCTCCCAATTTTACATCGTGTGTAGTACAAGTCGGCAACAATAGTAGGCCTATATAAATCTCTAAGCGATGTGGCACTACATATATCAGCGATTTGTCTTCTACCACGAAAAACGCAGACCACTAAGGTCGATGAAGAACGCCCTTCAACAACATACCACGCCTGCCGTTTAAAAGCTGATGAACACAGCTTCCAGCATTTCGGTCCCAGGGTGTGGAATGATCTCCCAATGACGTGAAATTATCACCATCTCTAGATGTTTTCAAGAAGCGCTTGAAGACATATTTATTTAGAAAAGATTTTCATGTTTTCTGGTTAGAGAGCATCATTTAACAATGTAATTTTTAAGCCCGTTTTTGCATTTTTCTGTGTGGTTGTGTGTGAAGTAAGTAATTTTTTCTTTTTTTTCTTGTAATACGCCAAGAGCTCTATATATGAGATGTTGAGCACAATATAAATTATTGTTATTATTGTAAATTACAACCCATAAAAGCCAGAGCTTATCTTGGTTTCCATCATCATCATCGGAACAGGTGATAATAATCATCTCATGAACAGGTCTGTCCTCATAACATTTTACCCACAAGTTAGTGCTTATATCCATTTGCACCTGGGTCAAGTGGGGAAATTATGTGTTACGTGTCTTTTAAGGAACACAACATCAGCCCTGGCTATTAAGATTGGAACCTGGGACCTCATGATCCCATCCAGCATTGACCACTCGGCCATCTGATTAAATATGAAAGTCAATGGCTGCAACAGTTGAGTGAGGAAGACTCTCTGTTGTCAGCTTCACTCCAAGTTATTTCTGTTCTTTAACATTTGTAGAAATAGTGTAGGTAGGTTTAAAAACAGATTTATCATAAAAAAAATTAAGACAAGGTGTCCTTCAATTTCCTCCAGGTGGTTACCAATTGCAATGCAATGTATTTGTAACCCTACAAATAAGACTGGAAGTGGAAAAGTTTTATACCGAGCTCCATAAACAAAAGATAATCTCAACCAACTAAACACAGAAAGTCCCCAGGATTAATATCAGACAAGGTCTTTGTCATTTGTTTTCATTAAAGTACCAGATGTCTTCAACTCTTCAAATCAATCTGTGAATCAATGTGATAACATGAATCACTTTCCACACTCTTGCATGTCATCTTCAAACCTCAAACACAATATATATACAGTTAAACGTGCATGTGGACAGAGACAGAATAAAATGTGAACATGCCCTGGTGTGTCCTCTACTTAACCACCCCCATGAAACTGCCTGTGAACTTTTTGAATGCTCCAAACTGAAAGACATCTGAGACACTCTCCACCCTTCACAAACTTGGATCACTTTATATATGTGGAGCTCGCAAGCAGATGGAAAATAGCTATACTATAAGTACTATTACATGGCATCCGGTTGAAGGACAAACGTCCCAACCTTGTTGGATCAATATCGTGGAACTCGAAAGTAGCTCTGAAATAACGAGAACTCAGGAATGACGTGGTCAATCTCAATACCCCCTATCTAACTTCTAAGTCAATAAAAAATACCTCGTCAATAGTGAGATAAAAAAGATAGCCAATTTGGATTTAGTTAGATCCTCGTGTCATCTGTCTAATGATACTGTAAAATAAATAAACCTGTTAAGAGGCGAATCGTATTAAAAAGTAAAATTTGGTAAAAATAAAAAACCCACATGTGCGGTGACAAAAATAACTGAGCTTTGATTTAGTCAGACATCATCTTGTCATCACACAATATGGTTTGTAAGTGCCATTTGATGACAGCACGGTAAAAGGAATGAAAAATGAGGGAAAGGGAAGGAGGGGTATCTTGACGTTTGCCACCTATACGATCCAGATTTTGAATGTTAAGAAAAAAAACACTGTTTGACATTTGAAAAATTTATCGGCATCTATTCAACATTCGTGTCAAGGGAAACAACCAATAAAATTGTCTGTCTCCTTCATGAGTTGCATGCATGTACATTGCTATTTCAAGACAGCTCGGAAAAAGGAAGTGATATTTCATGGTCAGTCCCGGTGATCTCACTACTTCCAAGTTCCACTATAATAACAACAACCCTACAAATAAAGATTCTAATAACTCAGAAAATACAGAACAGCTCATAGAAGCTTTTTTATTTTATTAAGCACATTCAAAACTTAAATACCAGATTTCTTTAAACAGTTTTGTAGCTTCTCAACCATTCCACAACAGATGGTATACATTAAAGATAAATTTTGTTGAATTACTGAACTTAAAATGATTAACAAAATGAAACTAAAATATGAAAATCTATGAGGAAACCAAGAACTTGAAGATGCCTGCAATGAAATGACTTTGAGTCATAGATGACATGTATCTAGCTTTTGCCATAACCAATGGAGTTCAACATCTGCCTACATAAAAATCAGTCTTCAATCAAGTCAAGTGGATCAGAATCAAATTCATGATCAGAAAAGTCTATTGACTGGCCACATTGTCCTTTATTGACATCCTTGGACATGTCATCTTTCATATCTATATCTAGTTCTTTTTCATCTTTGTCTTCAATTGCGTCATCATGATGAGCATTGGTGTCATTAATATCAGGTACAGGAGAGATATTTAAAGCCGATTCTTTATCCCGACAAATGTATGGATCCACATCAACAAGGTCTTCATCATTTGTTTTCATTAAAGTATCGGAGGTCTTCTCACTCTTCAAATCAGTCTGTGAGTCAATGTGATAACATGAATCACTTCCAACACTCCGGCATGCCTCTTCGTCCAAAAGTGCTTGATCCATGTGAGGAACTTGCTGATCTAATTCATCTAAATCTGTGGTCCCTGATGTTATCTTCTGCTTTAGTTTGAATTCTTCTGGTAATCTACAAGATTTCTTTGACATCTTTATTTTCTTCTTCCACTTTAATGTTGAGTCATTGCCATCTGTAGATTCTCTTTCCTCTTCGTCACTAGAAAAGTACCTGAAATATAAGGTAAATAAACCTATTAATCAACTAATTAAAATTATGTCTTCTCTACACGAACTTTAGAGGTTTCGTTCAATATAAAATTTTTCTCAAATACCCTCTGCCTTTTAATAATTTCTGTTCAAATACTTATGTTATACATTTCTTAGTGTATAACTTTGTTGTTAATTGATATACCAGCAATATATCAACGTTAAAGATAAAAAAATATTTTAAAATTCCAATATAACTATTTTTTTCATACTTAAAAGAAACTGTTTCTGATATCATTTCCCTCATATATGTTTTATGTTCTCCGACATTTTAGGTCGCCTATCAATAATCCCCCCTATCCATCCCCTTCTGCACAAAAGAAAAAGAAAAGAAAACAAGGTAGACAAAAAACAAAACAAAACAAAAAAAAGTACAGTGGCTGTATTCAACATTCATTGTGATTCCGACAGACCCTATCCAACCTATTTCAAAACAAACAACAATATAAAATATAATACCTCCTTCTTTGGCTTCATTTTGTGCATTATCTGTCTTGACCATTGTCTTAAATGAAGGGCAAATGGATCCTTATTCCCCACCTCTTCATGCTTAGACAATTGGGGGCAAAGCTAATCATCACTCACAGAAATTATTCACATCTGTGGCATCTAACTGGGTGGTTTGGTAAGTGTACTTGAATCAATTTTTTTCTTCTTCAAATAATTCAATTGTAAACCAAACCATATAGGTGCTTTTAACCACAAATTGGCTAACCCATTTTTTGTGTGCAAATTTATATCTTATCATAGACATAGACATGGGTATTTCTCCCTCCCTGGGAGAAGTTTCGTTTCCCTCGCTTTTCTGTTAGTTTCATCATAGGTGATAATAACTGTCTTGTTCTTCTATGATAACCAAAGTTTCTTAAGTTCACAAAAAGGGTAACCTACAAACATGGCGGTTGCCTCAGATTTAGTGAACTCACAACTTTGTGTAAATAATGGAAATCAAGACTAAATGTGTTTAATCAATACATTTTTGGCTTGCAATTGTTTGTGTTTTGTGTTAGGCTTCATGTGCAACTAGTTTCAACGAAAGAAGGTCTTTAGTTTTTGAGAACATGAATAACTATCAGAAGTTGATGATAGGCTTGATGGGATAACCAATTTCAGAAGGAATAGCCCACTGTGCCTACCAGCTTATGGATGGGTTAGCCTAAAACAAACTGGGTTATATCACTTATAAATTAGGGGTTCAAATCTTTTCTGCTGATTTTCTCAAAAGAGCATTTTTTTCGGGCTAGTTCACTTGTACTTGAAAATGACCTTATAGTGAACTCTAATTGACTCTAAGTGACAGACACTAAAATGATCATTTAGTCTTTTTGACAATACAGACTTGAAAATCAACAAAATTATCACAATGTAACTTAATGCAAGTCTCAGAAATTTCCAGCATCTCTTCATGAATGCTGGAAACAGCAAACTAACTCATGGAAAATCCGAAGTCAATTAACCATTTTAAATACTTTCTACAGTAATCTAATGCTCCACACTACAAAGACCTACAGGATAATAATTTCAAGTTCACGCGAGAGAGAGAGTTGAGAGAGAGAGAGAGAGAGAGAGAGAGAGAGAGAGA
>JAXRKP010000388.1:172500-287500 GCA_037039925.1 Doris montereyensis | reverse complement strand
CTCTCTCGCGCGCGCGCTCCCTCCCTCCCTCCCTCTCTCTCTCTCTCTCTCCCTCCCTCTTTCTCTCTCTCTCTCTTTCTCTCTCTCCCTCCCTCCCTCCCCTCCTCTCTCTCTCTCTCTCTCTCTCTCTCTCTCTCTCTCTCTCTCTCTCTCTCTCTCTCTCTCTCTTCTCTCTCTCTCTCTCTCTCTCGCTCCCTCTCTCCTCCTCTTTCTTTATAAATTTGATAAAAAAGTTAGAAGTTAGCATTTCAATCAAACCGTTATCCTGTTGGCCAAGCAGTACTCATTTACAAACTTTCATAATGCTGTGATTGTCTTTGATATTCATAACATATTACCAGCATAAGTTGTTACCTGAAATCAATCTCAAGACAATTGAGAATTTTATCAATGAAGTTGGAATACGTACATTGCTTATATTCTATTACCATTTACATGATCCCTCAAGGGAAGTTTCGAAAATATTAATGTCTTGATAGGACCGATAATACTGACAATAAAATTAAGACATGAATAATGAATATGTTGGAAATTGAAGTTGATCAAAAAACATTTCAAAAATGTTTCAAGCTGAAAAACATTTTGTCTGCATACTATAATCTATCAAAGAACTTGAAAGCCTCATTGAGGAGAGGAATATCAAAATACAGATGACAATAGCAAATGGAGCATTTGTTCATGTCTTGAGTGTTTCTACATTTCATATCCTGACAGTGAGTTTAGCTAACTGAACACAGACTCTTCCTCCCTTGGACAATAATACAATTTACTTATATCCAAATTGCATCCTCTTGACACACACACACACAAAGAAGAGACTTCTAGTTATAAAGTTATACCAAGATTAGCTCATTCCGTAAGAAAATAAAACGAGTGCTGTACTTACCTTCAAAGACATTGACAAGTGCTGTACTTGCCTTCAAAGACATTGAAAAGGCTGTACTTACCTTCAAAGACATTGACAAGTGCTGTACTTACCTTCAAAGACATTGACAAGTGCTGAACTTACCTTCAAAGACACTGACAAGTGTTGTACTTACCTTCAAAGACATTGACAAATGCTGTACTTACCTTCAAAGACATTGAGAAAGCTTTCTCTGCATCCTTTACTGCAACAACCATTTGACCTTTGCAGGAATGATATCTTTTGGATAACTGTAGATATAATTATGTATTTAATAACCCTTCAAACAAGATTTTATAAAAGCATTTTTGAGAATTTTGTGAAAAAATTGCATTCATATAAACTACAGTTTCACAGAGGTAATCTATTCTTACTTTTAATAAGCCTGTGCTTACATCTATATTAGAGATGATCATTGTTTCAATAACTGAGTGAATATATCATCTTATATAAATGTTTATATGTATTGCAGTATTGTTGGTTTGTCTGTCTTGTTTCATGGCCTGGAGCAGCTTAGAATATCTGATTCCTTATTGGCACAAAAACAGATAACTCCAACATACACTACCTCCCAGACAGATGAAGAGAAATTGGAAGGGGGTCATTTCAATAGTGTCCCTATGTCCATTTTGTGAAAAACAAGACAGAGAGAATAATCCTAGAAATAAAACGAAATCTATGCTTCTGAAAAGTGTGAAAATGATATGATAAATACATCACATTTACACCCGTTTGAAACTGGTATTCCAAAGCCAACAGTGCCAAAGTCTGTGGTCTTTGGCATTTTCTCTAAATGACATAATTGTGACTTACTTCATACTATTGAAATGAGCATCCAATTAGCAACACAGTTAAACAATGATGACAATCATTGGCCTCCAATCAAACCATCAACACTAAATTCAGAAATAGTAAAACCATGAAACATCAATCCGTAAGAGCTAAGAGAATCATCAACTACAATCCTAAGAATGGATACATATGTACCATTGTCACTGAGTGCTGCTTTATTGCTTAATAATCAGACAGCTCTGATTCCTGTGAGCAATTTCAATAAAAAGTAAGTTGAATATTATTTTATTAAGAACTCCAATGACCCCATCAGCATGGGCATTTTAATTGACTCACAATATAGTTTTATCCAAATGTAGTAAGACACAGCAGAACAAACTGCACTTACAGGAATTAAACTAAGCAATAGTACTGAAGACTTCAAAAATAAAAGTAAAGACATCACTTTAAAACCAAAATTCAAATTCATGTTGCAATACACTGTTGCCATTTCAATTCCCAAACATTTACAGTAATAAATGGCAGTCTTTTACTTTCAATATGAAAAATACCAATTTAGTGTTATGCAAGTAGAAATGATATGCTTACTTCACATTTTTCATAAGTCTTCATTTGGTAGGGTAAAATTTGAGATGGTTTAATCCAGGCCCTAGAAACACGCCCACCAAAAAATGTCACATGATATGAGGTCTGTGGGAGAAAAAAGGCATTGACATTTATAAAGAATGCTGAATGTGTACAAATAAAGCTGAGTTCTATCATGATCATATTTAAAAATATAATAAATAAATCTTTTCAGAAGACTGCAACATCTAATCACTATCCTATGGTGTAAAATGAAATCTTCAAGTTTGACTATCCAATAACAATGTTTTGTATTTGTTTGTTTGCTTAATTGGAATTTACCCCATCCATCATTTGTATGGATCTCAGGGTGCATTAAGAGGACACAGCAGGATATGAAAGGATAAGTAAAAGGAAAGAAGTAGGACCTACCAACAGCTCCCGTAACCCGCCTACCAATGTTTTGTAACACAATGACATTTTTATTTGAGATGCATTTAATGTTACATATCAGCATGAAAACACTGTCTTCGAAGGTATCATTTGTTATTGTAAAAACAGCTTGTACAAACTGATATGGATAAAGCTACCTCAGTCGTTTGAATAGAAATATTCTAGATGTCATAAAAGTGTAATAACAAGGCATGGATTTATGTAGCATAAATATGTAAGCATGTCTTGGCTACAAATGCTTTCTTTGTCATTTCATCAAGTTCTCAAATACAACATTTTAATTAACATGTTCACTCCTCGAAAACGGCAGTATAACTCTAAACCTTGCTGTTCCTTTGACAAGAATATACTCAACACAGGTATAATCTGTAAATGAAATACTTTTACATATCAAATTATCATGATATTTGTATCTCAAAATGATCAAATTATAACTTGATCATCATAAAGTCCTTCAAGAATAACTGTCCTAATCATGCACCAGTCATCATCATTACATTGCTCCTGAATATCATCTTAGAAGAGAATAAAATACTACAGCCATGAATGAAAATCATTCCTTACATTAACTTTCAAATTGTCATACTTTTCTCTTTCTGTAAAGCCCAAACTTGTATTTCTTTAAACCAGATAACTTAACAAACAAAGTAATTTATTATCTTGTTACCAAAATTAGTAATGCTTGTTTCATATATCGACAGTGAAAGTGTAGCCGTGCATGTCTGTGAAAATAGATTAAATTAATAGCAGCTTACATTTTCTTTGATTTACGCAAAACATCCAAAATTGGACTTGCACAGTTCGCGACTCATTGTCGATGGCTATGTAGAAAGAAGTGACATTGGTGGCCTAAAGGTTAAGTTGATGGACTTGGAATCGCTAGGATCCTGGATTTAAATCTAGAAATGCTAGATACGACATTGTATTCCTTGGTAAAGACACATAACACAAATTTCTCTCACGCGACCCAAGTGAAAATGGGTACCAACAACAGCTTTGAAGTAAACACCGGTGATAGACTAGCGTCATGTCTAGAAGGGGATTATTATCATCTGTTTCAGAGCAAAATTAAGGGTATTGAAAGATTTTACTTTACTACCTAAGAAAAGATGCATCTTTCCCCCCGCCAAAAAAAAGTCTTTAAAAAATTCATATGATCATCATAGGAAGTGAAACCGTTTTCAATTTTTTTTTTAACTTGATGATACAAAGAACACATTTGTAAGAATGTTTGTATTATTTTCAATGAAATCATTAGAAACATACTCAAAAAAGCAGTGACATCCATGTGTTTTTATTTGAATGCTTCTCATATCACATAATACCTTGATCTAATTTACCACAATACAAATTGAATGCTTCCAAGAATGTCAGAAAATTTGTTATTAAATTCCCTTCTCATGTATCAAATCTCACTAAGTAAAAGACCAATAAATTACAAAATACACAACAAACTGAACATAAATCTTAACTTCATGAAAAAGTAACAATAAAACTTTGCATGAAAATGTTGGATAACTAAAGATGAGCCAGCAAATAAATAATGTAATGCAACAAAACATACGCTCACAGGATTCATACTCTGCTCATTGGGTACCGCCTCAAAATAAATTTCATAATCAGGATCACATTCCACCATAGCTGGCCACCTATGGATCAGTGAAGATGCAGACAATACTACTTCCTCCACGACCAATGAATTTGGGACAGACTTTTAACAAGAAATGAAATATAAAAAAAAAGTATGATAAATGTTTTAATCATTATGTCGTCGATCAAATGGATATGTTCGATAGGCTATCTGTTCGTTGAAGTCACGTCACATACATGAGTCTGGCAATGTTTATGATCGGTTTATTCATGTAGAAGCAGTAGGACACTGTGGACATACTGATATTATGAACAATTAAACTTTTTCTTTCCTGGTTACACCCTCTTAGTTTGCTGTAGGAGACTTTTGCTTTTTATCTTCGGTTCAATTTTTAGATGTGTTTACTTGTTATTAGTTTTGTGCTGTGAATATCTTTTTTTCTTTTAAAACATTATTTTTTTTAGTATTAAACAATACATTTACTTCACAACCAATATGAGAAATATTGATATCGTTGTTAAGGTGAAAATTTCATCGTCATAAGCAAATATCCATACCTCTTAATCATCATAAATAAAAATTTATACATGATTGAAAATAGGTCAAAATCCCACAGCACAGGGCTACAAATGGGTCCACTATCATTATCATGACTGCAATTCAATGACTTAATCAGTTGGCTAACCAGAAAAAAATGTGTGAAAGCAATGGAAGCATCTGTCCTTTCATTAAATTATGCAATTCATGTAAACATTTCTTCCCATAAACAAAACTTATATCTCACAAACTCCCAAATACAGACTGCTGGAGTGCAAGTTTAAAAAAAGTATGTATACGTTGTGGATGAATCCAAATCAATTTCATGATATAAAATGCACACTCACCTACTTTGTCGCACCGGTGGCCGGAAAGGTTTGGCTACCAGATTGAGATCATGAGATCCCCCAGTTTCGAAACCTAGCAAAGTCAGGTCGGACGTTGTGGTTCTTGGAAAAGACACTTAACACACTTTTTACCCACTCTACCCAGGTGCAAATGGGTACAAGCACTAACTTGGGAGTAAAACCCTGCACCAGACTAGCGTCCTGGCCAGAAGGTGATTATTGTCACCTGTTCCGCTTCAAGCTATTGAAACTGGGATAAGCTCCGGCTCTATGGACCATAACGGCCTTGAAGGAACTTTACTCAGACCTAACTTATCATGAAGTGACATTCCCATCTTAAATTTTTTTTTCATTAAAAAAGTGATAAGTGACAGTCGGGACTCATGAATTTAGTCAGTTCGGTAGAAAAAAGAAAACAAATAGATAGATAAACAGATAGATAAATAGATAGGATAAACAGATAGGAAGATATCGTAGATATACAGGTACAAAGATCGATAAGCAGACAATGAAGACAGCTAGACATATAGATTGATATAGACACACATTTCCCAATATCCCTAAAACATTAGAAAAAATCCACTATAAGCGATATTGTAAACAGAAAGCTTGTTTCTTGGGCCGGGGTGGTGGGGGAGGGGGCCTCGGGGTTCTGGGAATGCCATTTTTGCCGAAAATGAGACAAATCTAGTCTATCATACTAGTCGATAGAGCAGTTCATTCCCGTCACAATGATATTATAAAAGAAGCTCAGTATCGATTCTTTGAATTTATGCGACTTTTTAGAAACAATACAGGCCTATCTTTCAACACAGCTATTACACGATAAAAGCCAGAAAGATTATCTAAAGTACAATTGGTACTCATTTTGATCGGCACACATACGCTATCCAAAAAAGCTCTTTAGGATCTGTTATGAATATTGCCTTAGATCGTCCGAAAATACGTGACAAATTTCTGCGCACCTATTATCAAAAGCACCATCTCAAAATGGGTAAACAGGTGCTGGTGCACTTGAAACAGTGTCAATAAGAAAGTTGAGAGCCTCTGAAGGTTTTATCATGTTTCAAAGTATTATCCTACTCGTTTAAATGGGAGAAAAATATATTCAAATAACAGAAAAAGAGAAAAATAAGATTTTCTCAAATGTCGTTTTTTGTTCATTATTTCCTATCTACTTTTTTTTTATTCCTCAACGTACCTTCATGAAATTTGATATGAATGATGAGTGGGGGAAAACAACAGAAAGACCTGATAATTTTTTTGGTATGTATTATGTTTTGGAATCATTGAATTTATCGTACAATATTTTTTATAATTTGGGTTGTTCTCATATATATACATATATAGGCTACTTTCAAAAATTCATAAAAACAAAAACTAATAAACAAACAAAAAATCCGATCAGTGCAAATTTAGATATTGTATCCAATCAGGTGTGTACCAAGTTTGAACGGAATTTGTAGAAAAATGTAGAAGACTATCGATATTGAACTGGGTGAAATTCGGGTGCAAAATCCAAGATGGCTACCATTTCCATAGCAACTGGAAGCGGCAGGAAAAAACGACATATTTCAACTCAGTACACCATGTCCATTACACCTATACATAAGTTAAATTGATAAGAGCAAATGGGAAAATTTTCACTCCAGGACCTGCCCCCTACATAACAACAAAAGATACAATTAGATATACTTCTCTTTATTTATTGAGTGATTAAAAGAACATGAATTCATATGATACCACTGGCTGGTTGGAAGAAGGAATATCTCTCTTTAAGCATTTAAAATTAAAAATTTAGCATGACATTCTCCCTGAGCCCAAATATCAGAACGGAATGAACACATACTATAAAATACGGTTTGACTAGTGACATTTCCAGACATCAGGGACTGACTTGGATGGACAAACTATTTTTCTTTCACGAGACAACTCTTTTTGCCATGTCCTTTCTTTTGAATAAAAAATGACAGAAAACAGCTGTCGTCTTTCATGTATAAGACGGGTCTGTTTTACCAAATCTAACACAAACATGACCACTTAACTCAGTCTTTTTGTTGTTGTGTTCCATAGATCATATTTTATCCTGCCTTGACCATGAATAACATTCTCTTCCCATGAAGACTGTGTCAATTTTCCAGACTTCAAAAGTCAATTTGAAAAGACAATATATTCTACATTTTTTCTGAATGAAAGAATGAACTGGCTACTCCTGGCAAAATAAGGTGAGAGAAATACTGATATGCATTTAAGATTCATTAAGCGTACTCTAACAGAATAAAAGTGATAGTGGTTTGTACTTTACCATGGGAATCCATCCATTTTTACCCACACAACTGAGCCAGAGTATATTTAGTGAGAATGTGTTCCTCTTCATCGTATACATCTTGGGGATCACTGCACGACTGGTGGAGTTCATCTTTAAATTACAAAAAAAAAATGCGTCATCCATTATGCCATTGTTTTGAAATAACAGCAACAGCAAATAAGCTCTGTGTTTGATAGTTTTTTGATGATTTACTATAATTTTAATATACATGTTATGCTATGTCTTTTAAATTTTGTTTTTAAGAATGTTTGCTGTTATCGTTTGTTACCTCTTGGTGTATGGTGGTTCTTAATTTGACCCTTTAAATCAATGCAATGTGAAAGAATTCACATGTCCTCTCCAGCTGAGCTGCTTCGGGGTAGAGGATGGTGTCTATTTATGGGTTGGCAGGAAAAGAAACATAGCTTGGATTTTGGTGGATTTTCAATCTGCAAGCTATTTAGATAACCATTTAATCAAATGTATTTTGTTCTAAGACAAAATAAAGCACTTTAATCTCTATGGTTTAGAGATGTAACGTTGTCTTTAAAACCTGATCAACACATATTCATATACAGTTTCCTGCCAGTTCTCCCTTGTACCTTGTTATTTTTTTCCTCTTTACACTCACCTGAATTCATGCGACACTCCCACATCTCAGGTACAGACCCAGGATCTTGAATTTCAGGCACATATCTCCACTTGCTACACCCTTGATTGGTGCACTGAATCCAAGTCCCTAAAGATATTTAAAAAATTTTAAATGTGGAAATTTATTTCTCTTCACTATCATTAAAAGCATAAGAAGATGAAAATAAAATAGAAACCAAATGCCTAAGAGGAACAAAACAGAACAGGACAGAGAAATTTTTTTGTCTTCTTCCTCTTAGACCTTTGGTTCCTATTTCGTGTTCCTCTTCATTAACTGTCAGTCTATTGCTGTAGAATTCTTTTTTTATCTATTAAAAGCATAAATATTTTATTTATGTTCAAAATTTGATTCTTTTAAACAAATTAATAGTGATTAAAGGCCATACACAAGAAATGTTATTTTGATCAATCTACATAAAGCCCAAATAAGTTACAACTGATAACTACTAACATGTGATCAACTTACTCACGGTAAAAAAAAGCTATCTAGCATTCTAATGTGATCATGTCGCATAGATTTCATTATCTATGGTCCGACACAACATTATGGCATAGGTACCAAAAAGTAGGGTGATTTAAAAAATTTATAACTCTGTTATTTGTTATCATTTTCTCTTCATTTTTTAAACACAGTGTTCATAAGAGATCGAACTTTATATTGTCTGAGTGGGGATGAGTGAAAGGGTGATATTGAGTAGCTAAAAATCCTTTTGGGGTGGAGACACCATTCCCACAATACACTATTTCCATCACTAAATAGATGAAAACAATGAGCCGGTAAACTGATCGAAAACAGTGTGGTCTATGCTGTTTCTGATTTGTTGATCTACTTGTAGTACACACTAGTCAAAGTAGTTGTTTTGAAAGTTTGCAAAGAAAATGGGTCATGTCGAAGGCTTGCACTGCCAGTAGTAAAAAACATCATAAAAAATCAACCGTTCACACTAGAGAACTTCGTTCGGAAAACAGAAGTAGAATAATAGGCCATACCACACCGCATATACGCATCTTTCTATAATTATGGCCCGGTAACGTTATGATCGCACATGTGCGACACTTGTACTGTGGTTTATGTGTAGTGTGATCGCACCCGTGCAACAATGGTAATCTACGAGTTAAAGAAGTTACTGACAGTTGTTCACAAAGAATTTGTAGGTAGCTTTATGTTTTACTAATTAAAATACTTTTCAAAATGCTTTGCGTTCAAGATCTTCATTTTGCACTACAGTAAAGTTATTTTTTTTAATAATTCGTTTCATTTTAACCTTCAAATTGATACCAAAATCAGGATTTGGACAAGATATAAGACAGATACAATTGATTTACAATTCCTTGGGAACATGTGTATCAAAGTTATTTTCTTGCGTAAAATCTATAATTTTCAGTCATTTTTGATGAATCATAGATGAATTAAAATGTTTTAGTGTAATAGCCATGATAAGAACCGAAAGCCTAATTCAGAGAAATTCAAACATAAATTTTGTTGACAAATTTACGTAAATCATAGCTGCCATTTTACTGAAATCGAGGTCATTTCGACATCTGTAATTGGTTCAAGAGTGTTAGGTGATTATTGAGCTATGGGCGCTCTGCCATCTCAGGGAATGATACTGTGATAAAAAAATCACAACAGGAGACAATTTCCTTCCTAGAAGTAGTGGTAGAAATCCGATATAACTTTAAAGAAATCATAGTATGAATTCTTGGAATGTTTGTTCATAAATCAACATGAAAGGCAAAATTGTGTGGAGTACCACAGTCATACATACCATCTTCATCATTATCATCTCCATCAAAGACTAAAGACTTTTCTTGTTCTATGTGTTTTGACATAGTTTTTCTTCCGTCTTTCTGTTTTCTGAGTTCTGAGCTTTACAAAAAGTTAGAAAATAGCCAATAATATGTTAGATGTGACATTTGACCTGAATGATATCCGTAAGTAACTTTACTGACAAAAAATAGATAATTTAAAAGATGAAGGCTCCCATGTTTTTCAAATTAGATTTATTCAGCCATAAATCAGTAAAACTTCTAGTAGAGAAGAAAATTTCATGATAATGAATACTTTTCAAATAAACAAAACAAATACTCATTCACACAAGATTCATAAACCAAATTTTTTTTTAAAAGCTGTTTATTTTGTTGCTGTTTAGAAATATACTATTTTTGTGTGAAATTTGCTTTAAGCTGTTATGCATATTGATCAAACCCTCTACGGTCAATAACTGAATGAAGGACTACTTCTATCAGTAAATCGAAGACAGGAAAAACAAAACAAAAAATATCGTCAGTAATCACTTTGATGTCAGGAATTTTAAACACCTTGCCAGTATCGGCCATAATAGCACAATGTGTAGCGGGGAAATGCGTTATGATTACATTGGTCCGACCGAATCCCAAGAAACTACTTTTTTTCCATTTCTTTTTATTATCACATGTATTATCATTCTTTTGGTTTCTCATAACTCGCACGGCTTGGATTTTGTTCAGAAATTTTAGTTCGTATGCGGTACACAAAATTTTGTAGGGGTAATAATTACATGTGGAATCAAATAAATGGTGTAACATGTATTTGTTGTTCAACCCAAAGGGCTCTTACAGCTAGTAATAAACAACAACAACAACAACAACAACAACAATAATAATAATAATAATAATAATAATAATAATAATAATAATAATAATAATAATAATAATAATAATAATAATATTGGATCACTGGTTTGTCACTGGGCAATTAGAATTTTAAGTCTTTTGGATTCCGCCCATGGCTCTCTTTGATGTCGTAAGCTGCATGCAATCATCTGTTTTTAATAGATTGGGCATGCATTGCTATCGAGGGCCAAGGTGTGAACAGTTTTAATGCTCCTCTGTCTTGCATTGAATCTTTGTGACGGCGATGATCAACCCGTCTGTGTGCTCGTAAATTCTCTTGGTGATCCCAAATTGTTGCCCCTGACCTACTTTCGCCCTAAATGCCTGTTTCGCCTAAATGCCCGTTTTCTCTGCTCCCCAAACATGAGCATTTAGCACAGCGTCCAAACACAAAACCCTTCCTCTTCGTTGTGGACAGGTGCAGGTAATTAATTACCAGTGCATGGCTGTCTGACAAGGGTCTGCTACCGTCAATAGGTCCCTTGGGTAATGATCGGCACCGGTGCAATGCTCCAAAAATTGCCCAACTTCAACCCTTTTCTAATTAAGGTATAAAACCACTTTTTGGCTGTTTTTTTATTTTCACTCAAACGCTCAATATCTGCTCTTGTGTTTGTGAAAATCCAGGTACTCTATCATTTGTGACTTTTGTGTAGTATATTTTTTTGTGGAGGGGGTATATTTAAAAATTGAATAGACTTTATCAACAATTAGTGTCTTATTTTTTTAAAAACAACAACTTTATACAGCCGTCATACAAAGTTTAATTGAAGAAAAAAGATTCCTCTATCAGCCTGTATTAAATTCATTTAGGTTTCATCGTCAATTCTGGAGTTATGAATTTTTTTCCAACCCCACCCACTTTTTCCAACATGAAATATAGGTTTATGTATTTTTTCACATTCCTTCCTGTGTTTCTGATATGACATGCATATTCAAGTCAACCACTTTCGACAATAGCATCAACGGTTTACCTTCTTTCTGTTGAATACATGAAGTCAATTACAATTATTTGCATGTTTAAAAAAAGTGTCTAGAGCACAAATGGTATTGGGCCAATTCTATAATATCGATTGATAGCTAGCCTAACAAATGTATCACTATAAAACTCTCTCTCTCTTTTCTCTCTCTGTTTCTGTCTCTCTCTCTCTCTCTCACACAAACACACTCATATTACACACACACACATACACCTACACATGTTTAATATTGCGAATGGATACTCACGAAAGTAATATTAAGCATTTGAGGCAACTTTGATGATACTATTATTGTCGATCGAAAACAATGTATAATTGCAAGTACTATCCTTCTCTCTCTCTCTCTCTCTCTCTCTCTCTCTCTCTCTCTCTCTCTCTCTCTCTCTCTCTCTCTCTCTCTCTTTCTCTCTTTCTCTTTTTCTCTCTCTCTCTGTCTCTCACACACACATGCATACATATACACACAAATAAATATACAACATGTACTACACAAGCCTAATGTGTGAATGAATACTCAGTATGAATATAATATTATGCATAATATGAATCAATTTTGATAATATTATTTTTCTTGATCGATAGCTAAACAATGTATCTCGCATGCACTATGGCTCTCTCCCACCTCTCTCTCTCTATGGGTCTCTCAAGGCGGCTTATATCAATGTGCTTGTTAGTTAAACAGAGCTAGCCGTCATTTCTTATGAAATCTCCATGTTTCGTCATCAGGTTTACAAATGTAGTGAGATGAGTTTCTGCCAATTTGGTAAATGTTGCAAGTTTGGTTTTCGAGCTTTTGAAGTTTAAATGCATATCGTCCATAATTAATTTCAATTTTCCTAGACAAACTTTGAATTCTTCTTGCGTAATAATGAATGATGTCTTGGGTATAATTTTTGCGCACAATGGAAAAGTGATCAGTTCACACTTGGTGACTAATAAATATGGTGAAAACAGAACAATATAATATGGTTATTTAATTGGTATTTCCGCAACTGCCGACAGGTAAGGCTTGCGTTGCCTTCTAACTGATAGATGACCTCGGTCAACATGACCTAACTGGCAGGCCGAAGAAACTACGAATACGGGTTTTCGACACGTGTTAGGCGGTCACCACTGTAATTATAATAACAATATGGATAATTGGGATGATTATGATGGTGAGGAGGATGATTATGATAATTTTTTAAAGGGAAAAAATAGATACTTCTATTTCTGGTATCATTTCAAAATGTATTAAACTAAACATACACAGAACTAATACTTTTTTTCTTTTCTTTAAAAACACATTGTATGTAACTATGACTATCTGTGAGTTGCTGGGATATAACAATCAGATCATCAATGATGAAAAACTGAATAAAAATATATCTGGAAAAATACTTCTAATTTGTACATATTCGTGGTACATATAACAATGCAGATATTATCGGTTCATAGAACCCAAAGACAATATTGAAAACATCATTTCGTTCGGGTCATTTGAAATTTTGCTTCACAAATTAATACTTGCGTGTCTTCTCTGTCATTTGTAACATTAAAAAGATTGACCGGGCAGTGGACAGGTAAGCACCTGTACGGGGAGTAGATGATCATGCCCTCCACGAGTCTCCTGCTGCCTTGCAGACAGGTCTTGGCTGACCAAAGGCTAAGGGGTTAACCCTGACAAAAAATGACAAGGCCTGATGGGAGGCCTCAAGGTGGCAACCCCACCATCTACCTAGGGTACAGTGGGCTAATCCCCTGCTTATCCAAAACCAAACTGATTCAGAGAAATAAATGTAATATAACCGGCTTGATCTTTTGAAGAAGAACTTGAAACGAATACGGACTGTGATTTTTGGAACATGGAAAGTTAGGGCAATAAATGGAAAAGAGTTAGAATTAGTTGAAGAAATGGAAAAATCCAAAGTAGATATTTTGGCTATTATAGAAACAAAGAAAAAAGGACAAAGAATAGAAAATGTAGGACCGAATCATATTTTAATCTTCTCAGGAGTAGATGTCAAAGATAGAGCTAGAGCAGGAGTAGGCCTCCTAGTGCATAAAAGGCATGAAAAGCTACTAGAAAGTTGGAAATGTATAAGCCCACGGCTATTAGAGGTAAATATTAAACCAAAAGGACGAGAAATTAAATTATTAATAGCTTATAGACGCAACTAAAAAAGAAAAAGATATCTTTGAAAACGATATCAAATAGCTACAGAGAATCTTAAACCCAAACAGGAACTAATGTTTTTAGGAGATTTAAACGATGAAGATACGTCAGGAGCAATAGGTAAAGAAGGAGAGAGGTGTACAAGACCACATATTTACAATTAGACAAATAATAGAAACATTCCTTGAAGAAACATTGACTTGCACCTGTGTTTTATTGACTTAAAAAAAGCATTTGACACTGTGAGGGGGAAGAACTATGGCATTCCTTAAAGACACAATGTAGAGCAAAATTTAATAAGAGCCATTAAAAGTTTTTACAATAAACCAACATGTGCAGTGAAAGTAGCTGGAAACGTATCGGAAGAATTTGATGTAGATATAGGAGTAAGACAGGGTTGTATCCTAAGTCCTCTTTTGTTTATCACATTTATGGATTCAGTCGCAAAGGCATCCTCAAAAATGAAGGAAATAAATGTAGGTATGTGGAAGCTAAAACCAGTAAATGTATCAATGCTTTCATTTGCCGATGATTTAGTTCTGTTTGGAAAATCAGAAAGTGACCTTCAGTCGAATATCAACATTATGAATAATGAACTAAATAAAAGAAGAATGAGAATAAATGCAAACAAAATCTTAAATTGGGCAGGGAGAATTTAGAACAAGTTCAAAGCTACAATTACCTAGGAGTCATGATTAACTCAGAGGGAAAACTAAGAGAAGAAATCAGCCAGAGAATCAAAAAGGCAAATGCAATATATAACCATCTAGGAAAAGCATTTGTAGGTAAGCAAAAATTGTCAACAAAAACCAGATGGTAGTATACAATACAGTTTATTGTCCTACTCTCCTCTATGGAAGTGAAACCTGGACCTCAAACAGTAGAGAATACAGCTGAAATGAAATATCTAAGGAGAGTAGTAGGGAAAACTAAAAGAGACAAAATCAGAAACACAACAATAAGAGATCAAACCAAAGCAGATGGCTTAAAAACTAAGATAGAAACAAATCAATTGAGATGGTTTGGGCATGTAAACAAAATGAATGAGAATAGAATAGCTAAATCAGTATACAGTGCTAAAGCCCAAGGTAAAAGACCAAAAGGCAAACCTCGGAGAAAGTGGAAAGAAGATTAAAGAGACATTGAAGCATAGAAATTTAACTTTTCTGGAAGGAAACAGAAAACGCCAGGACAGGGCATCCTGGAGAAAGATCATCTCGGGCATCTGAACCCATACACCGAAAGGTAAAATGGGAACTGATAAAGAAAGAAAGAAAGAAAAAAGGTTGATGTTAATATAAGCTTTGAAAATCTATTAAGATGTAATCAACAAATAAAACCACATCTGTTAAGCATGTACAATTCTTAATACTTCAAATTCAGGCACCATATATTTGGATGTCACAAAATTAGAAATCTAAAATTTGTGGAAATAAGCTCATAATTTCATGTTATTTCTCTTAAATTCTTCTCCTTAATCCAATGGCAGACTTACACATTTTTGAGGTCTTTTCTTTCCTCAGTTTTGGGCAAAGGCTGTTGGACATCACCTTTGGAAAACAGTCAATAATATGTTAGATGTGACATTTAACCTGAACAATATCAATAGTAACTTTACTGACAAAATAGAGACAATCAAAATATCCAAAGTTAATTTCTAAAAGATGAAGGCTCTCTTGTTTTTCAAACAAGACTTTATTTTAACCATAAATCAGTAAAACTCAAAGAAACAAAAATCCCCAATTTCATGATGAATAATTTACAAACAGACAAAAGAGATACTCATACATAAGAAAGATGTGTGAAATTCATAATTTAAATTAAAAAAATATTTTGTTGTTTTTTGGTTTAGAAACATACTATCTTTGTGTGAAACTTGCTTTGGTCTGTTTGGTGTATGGATTAAAGCATCTACTGTTAGTGACTGAATGAAAACCTGGGATCTAACAATCAGACAATTAACAATGAAGAACTGAAAAGAAATATGTCTGGAAAATATGAATACTTCTGATCTGTACATACTCTAGGTACATATACCAGTGCAGAAATCATAAGTTGATAGATCCCAATAAAAATAATCAATATAAAAGGGCATATCATTTTTGTCCTAATTCTTTTTTCCTCTTTCATTTTAAATTTTAAGTAGCCATCTTATGTAATGCATGTCTTTTGTATCATTTACTTTTTGAAAAGTTGATGTTAATAGCTATGGAGAAAAAGAACAATAAACAAGATGTAAGACAATGATCTTAGCAATAATCTTCCAACTACCCATCTGTTATGTCGGAAAGAAGGGAAGAACAAGTGATATGGCATGTAAATTCTAAGGCATGACTTATCCATTCAACATTTTACTACTGTTGAAAATATCTTTATATTACATTAAAGTACTAAGGATGAGAGAGTGTATGATTATATTGTTTCTCTCATTGCTCATACGTGTTCACCCTCTGTGCTAATATTAAGCTTACACATGAATTTGAATTTTGTCCTGTTAGAGTGCCAATGGCAATGGGTTTAAAATGATATCTCAGATAGGACAAGGGCTAGATCGAGCCTGGATGTGGGATCAGAGGGGCACTCTTACTTGAAAGGACTGTTTGTATGCTCTCACCAGGATTTGAAGCTCATACAGCTGCTTGAAATGTATCATGCCTCAAGATCGCATGGTTTTTCAAATTGATGAAAATTTCATGACATATTGCATCAAAGTCATGAGCCTTAAGTTTCACCAACAAAGGGCACGATGAATGAATAGCATGTGGAAGTGTGGAACATTTTATAATCTTAACTCATAACTTATGGTTTTCTACTTGCATTTTAAACTATATCAAGTCTTACCTTTCATCTCAGGCATTTCAAGGACGCTCTTAAAAATCTCCTCATATGCCCCATCAGTCATTGGTATAGGTCCCTTATGCTTGGAGTCAGCCACATTCTCTAACAAAATTGCAGACAAAACAATTTTTAAAGAAATCTGTATTAAGATGATCTTTTATATGGTTCAGTGTCAAAAAGTACTGGTACAGAAGTCAACAAAGGGACCTAAAATTTTGCATTAAATAAATAAGAAAAACAGAATACATCACAAATAGGTTATCATCTTCATTCCAAATTTCATAGATTTTATAACGGTATTTACTCTTACATTGGCCAGAAAGGGTGATTTTTACAGCTAAATAAAAAGTGTTGAACACCATCGTGGGGACAGAAATATTGTTCTAAAGACTTCTGGGGGGGACACAGTGGCCCAGTGGTAAGGTGTTGGCCTCGCAACCAAAAGATCTTGGAATCTGCTCATGCCCCAACAGGTCAAAAGATTTTCTTGTGTTTTTCTGGTAAAACCCACCTAGGTAGGTGCATCAACCCCCTAGTCCCATCAGAGAAAGACGATGAAAACGATATCCTTCTTGCAGATAACAATACTATGTGCATGTGAAAGATTCATTGGCTGTATTTTGCTTGTTGGTGTCAGACATATTTTTGCCATCTGTATGCCATCTGACAAATTTTTATATAATACGGCAACATGCTTGTTTTCTTTAAGTATCATTTCCATTAATCGAGGACGGTAAAAAAAGTTACAAATGTTCTTTTTATTTGCATTATCAAAATACAACATTAATTGTGGGTTTTTTTCTATTTTGTAACTTCTGTAAGATGGATATGACCAACATGACAAACTTTTTGTCACCAACATAGGGTTGAAAAGTTAAAAAATTGTTCATAAAGCACATTCATTTAGCATTTCTCATAACATTGTTGAATACATTGTATGAAATGCTATTAGTAGTAAATATTTGGTTGATACAGCATTATTGCGAAAAATCTTTTCAACCACTAACGCTTGTTTTTTTAGTCGATCCTCTCTCAATGTGATCTTGGGGTGGCGACCATCCCCTACCAGGCGCGTCCCAGGTTGTGGATAGGGGAAGACCTTTAGATATAAGGATTAGCTGTGAATAACCAATAAGCAGTCATGGACAAAACTGGGTACCTATCATAGGGTGGGCAGGACTCTATAGCTCAGGAGAGCAACCAGCCTAGGGGTGAACCTCCAAAAATATATCCTGGCCCTCAAAATCTGGGGTTTAGGCATAGGACTAACAACCTAGCCCTAGAAAAACATCAAGTTACGGAAACAGCAGTGAAGAAAAAAATAGCACAAGGGCGAGCAGTAGTGAAAGCTGCCAGGAAACTACTGACAGGAACACGAGAGTTCTGTTTGCCACCAAAACGAAGACCAAAGTATTAAAGACTGGAGCAAAATTTGGAATTCCCTAAAGGCGCTTGTCATGAAAAGAGAAAGATGGGAAATCCTTCATTGCTGCCCTACATGCCCACTGGCATAATGGGCAGTAAGTATGTAAGTCACAAAGTGTGATTGCATCATTCAAACATACTTGGATATAAAATGATGGCTTCTTGTACCCACCCACAAATGCTCAGCTAGCCACCTAAATGTCACAAAGGATATAAAATGATGGCTTCTTGTACCCTGATAGCTGCTCAGTGGTCGAGGTTCAAGAAATTGTATCATAGTTTCACTAAATGTCATTGTGTCCTTGGGAAAATTATTTATCATGCTTTACCTCCCTCAGCCAATACGATATGTATAAGAGATAGTATGAGAAAGAATGGGGAAATTCTAAAATTTAGGTAAGCAAAGTTCCTTCAAGACCCTTAACACTAGAAAAACAGCTCGCTCAGCCAGCGCAATGGCGGCCACTAATGGTTTTAGGAGATTTAAACGCTAGAGTAGGCAACAATATAGAAACATCAGGAGGAGTAATAGGTAAAGAAGGAGAGACAACAACTTCTCCAAATGGAGAGAGACTAATAGAAAGTGGGAAGGCAGCAAACAAGCATTTATCAGTTATAGCCTTACCAGGGTTAAGGCCCATAGAACCGAAAGCTTATCCTTGTTTCTGTAGCATGAAGTGGAACAGGTGATAATAATACATCCTGAATAGGATGCAAATCTGTTGAGGTTTTATTTCCAAGTTAATGCTTTTTGATTTTTTGGTTTTTGCTTGATTTGATCTACCCCCATCCACAACTAAGGTGATCTCATGGTTTTTTTGGTAGGATTTTAAATTTTACCTGGACTGCCTTGTAAACAGCCAAGGGATCTTTAACGTGCACAGAATGTTATGATCTGCACACATGACTTCCATTTTATCATCCATCTCCGATGGAACTAGGTGTTGATCAACCTACCTGGACCAGGGGAGTAGATTTTACTAAATAATTTTTTTTTTTTATTTTCAACCGCTGGTCAGAGGCTGACACCTTACCTCTGGACTACAAAGTTGGTGCTGGTACCCACATCTAAGTGGAGTTGTTTTCCAAAAAAAATCTTGCATACTTCATATCGGTCACATCAGCTTGTTTCCCCAAGTTTATTGTAACTCATGGTGTTTCAAAGATGTATCAATTGTGTTTTAGAAAAGATAACATATCTCACCTTTCATTTCAGTCACTTCAAAGACGCTCTTAAAAATCTCTTCATACTCCTTGTTAGTCAACGACAAGGTGTCTGACATTTCATGTCAGCCAAACTCTCTGAAAAAAAATTGCAAACAGTTTTAAATGAAAATATTAAGACTGTCCTTCACGTCCATACTCACAGAAGAATACATCACACTTCTGACTTCAAACTAAGGATATCATAGTTGGTTGAATATAGCCTTTTAGGGTGCCAATTAAAAATTTAAGCAATCTATTCAGGGTGTCAGTGGTGGTATGGTAGATAATAGTGACTGGAGATGAAAGGTCGTCAGTTTGAATCAAAGTTTCACTTGGCCAGTGTGCTTGGGAAAAACATGTGCCACATGCTTCCTCCCCTCACTAAATCTTAATGCAAATATACAATCTGCAACAGACCAAAATCTTATACAAGAGGTTTTGCTAAGCACTATAAAAAACAGGATACATAGTGGATCTCAAAGGATTTGGAAGGAATCTTGCCTCCCTCTTGTCAATCAGTAGGGTTGTTTTCACATTTCAAATTGAAAACTTGTCTGAGAAATGTTCTCATTTCATCCCAAAACTGTCAAGCAATTTGAGGAAATAACACCAAGATTATTCTGCACATATATATGCCTAGCAGACCACCAAGCCTAAACTTTTTGAAGTTTATCAAGCACATTACCTTTTGGATCAGTTGATTTAGAGACATCATTGAAAATGGTCTCATATTCCTCATAAGTCAAGAATATAGATGAGTTATTTCCTGCAGGTTTATAAAAGTCAGCTTTCTCTGAAAAAACCCCAACATAACACACAAAGTCATTAAAAAGTCAAAACATTAATTTTGTTATTGTTTCTGTACTTGTAGCAAATCTGAGCATTTGAAAAAGAAAAGAAAAAGAGCATCATAAGATATAGGTAAACAGCAAATGTATTTTATCTACATACAAGCATGTAACACCCGGGTGATACCAAGTACGATTATTAGATCGAGTCAGTAATCGATACCAAGGATACGCAGGTAGGCGTGAACAGTACAATTCAAACTTTTTATTAATAAAACATGTTCAAAATGGCAGCTTAGTTGAAGGAAATTCTACTCAAGATGGGAATACAGTGAAATTTTCAATAATCAAACGTCAGCTGATAGAAAACTTCCTCAAATGAAAACAATCTTGGAATCATTTAGAACCTACATTCAAAATATATGGTTACTCTTAGTGGCCTAACAACAGAGCCTTTGGCAAACAAAGAATGACCAACTCAAAATTGTATATATCGATAGGCTGAAAACGAGTTGATGTACCATGAAAATATTGTAATTTTCAGTGTAAATTCATTGGAAACAAAAGTAACTCATTTCATTAAAAACGTGTCCTATCATCAAAGAAAATAAAAACAGTTGAGAATGTTGACTTTGATCCCATAATGCATTGTTTTACCTGAAGGCAAGATGGTGGAATGACAACAATTTTCTCCACACAGTTCTGAACTATACATTTCCATATTTTTGTTTTTCAGCTTATCATAATAAATGTTTGTTGCTCTTGTTGATTTCATATTTGAGATTAACTGATACCTTACAAATCACATCTATAACACCTAACTTAACATACAACAATGGCACACAGGAGAAGTCATGATGTTGTTACAGTAGGACAGTGACAGACAATAATTTTACCACTGGCATTGAAGTTGGTTTATTGGTTCAAATCTTTGCCACTTTCATTCAGTGACTGGTTAATAGTTGCAAATGATAGGTTTTGTTCTACATTGACAAATTAATATGGATATAAATATTCTACTTCTTGCCGACATGTGTAATGACACCGATGCTGTGCTAGACACCAACCAACAGAGCCGAATGGCTGAAGGCAAAGTCTGGGGTTTGACAAGGATGCCTTGGTTCCTGACGATTATTGATTGGATTATGGACCAGGCCAATAAAGGCAATGCTCAAACAGGATCAAAAGATCAGGGCTAATACACACAAAGTCATACAGGAATATCAAAATAGTCTTTCATGAGTAATTCTTGCAGTCGAAGAATGTTGATTGAATTATTATGCAATGTCTATAATTTTTCTATTACTCGTTTTTGGATTCTTTGATTTGATTTGATTTACCCACATCCACAACTAGGGTGATCACAGGATTTTTTGGTAGGATTTTTAAATTTTGCCTGATCTGCCCTGTAAACAGTAAAGGATCTTTAACGTGCACAGAGTGTTGTGATCTGCACACAGGACCTCCTTTTTATTGGCTGTCTCCGATGGGACTAGGTGTCGATCCACCTACCTGAACCGGGGGGGGGGGAGGATTTACTAAAACAATTAGAGACAATATTTCAACCCACAACCTTTGACTTGAGGGTCGATACCTTGCCTCTGGACTACTGAGTCCCCTCTATTGCTGCTTTACATGGGGCTTACATGTAGTTCTAGTGAATTATTGTAGAACATGTACAAATTGTTAAGTCTCTTTGCTCTTAGAATTTTTGCACTTTTATAAACTAGGGATAATTATTTTTAAGAGTGAGAATGTAAAGAAGCCAATTTTGATCTACCTACAGTATTTTGTTTTGGATCTGCTAGCAATTGTTTTAAAAATCAATTTCAAATGTGTGTTAAGAAAAAAACAACAGATTTATTCGACTAATAATAAAATGTGGTTTAAAACAAGCTTCCTTGATTTTGGAAATCCGCTAGAAAAATTTACTTTGTGACATTAAGAAGAAAAGATTTATTGAAAATTCCTTACATACGTTTATACGTACAATAATTGTAACAAATCACAAAACAGCTTGGTTTTTCATTATTTACCATTTGCACTTACCTATTTATTAGTTAATAAGAATTTTTATAACTCATAAGGTCTACATTTTAAAATGCTTTACCAATAGAAACAAAAATGACTTTAGAAAAACCTTCCTTTCCAACAGACTTTAAGTTTACATAGCTGATTTTCCAAAATCCTGACTTTGGAGACATAACATTTTTGCTGCATACTCTATTCCTCTGAGTGTCATTGTAAAAGTATATTTAAGTACATATGCAATTGAATTGATCAGCCTTTGTGTTATGGCTGGAGGCCTACACAAATTTTGGGTTTTCTAAAACTTTTAAACAATCACGATTTTCACCTTTTTTGTTCAATTTACATTTCTTAGATGGTTTTGTATCAAGCACACATTGTTTGCTGATCTTCGTTGTTTTATATTGCCTTGATCTTGTACATTAACACAGTCTGAGACAGATTTGATCTGAAATTGGGTTAAAATTTCAAGTAGTGTTTTCATCATATAAAATGAATGGCAGAATATATTAATTCTATGTGGATAAGAGTTATTCAAAATGCCTAGTCTGAAAATCCATAATACAGTAATATTATTATGAAGCAATGGATTAAATTCTTGTTGTAACCTTTCAACAAATTTACTGGTACATAATCTGAAATGGTACTATGCTATATATACAATTCAATTTTTACTGAAGTGATGAATCAGATGCATCACCCAGGTGATGACCATTGATAAGTCCAACTCAAAGCTAAGGAAAGCTTTCATTTTCAGCATCACACATCGTATCATTGGTCTCCCTCTCAATTGGTAGTGTGAGTTTGTATTCACAACGACACTGGTACAAAACCCTAGCTGGGCCATGTTTTTTTTTTTAATTCATAAGAAATACACTTTATTCTACATGCCCCAATGGGCATAAATTTGAATGATTGTAGCTATAGGCAGGGAAGGATCTTGTCAGAGGTTAGTTTGAAGCACCTGTGCAACATGCTCCCAAGAAAGTTGAGAGGAACATTTAAGTGTCCTGAGCATGTTTTTAAAATTATTTAATATAGACAATGTTAACCACTACCATTGTACTCGGCATGTATAAATTACTTTATTAAGATTTTAAAAAATAATTTTTATCATATAGTTGCCATGGGAACATGCATACATCTTGGATTTTCATTGCAAAAATAACAACTTCATTTCAAATAGGCTTAATCAGTTATGAACAAACTTGGCTACACATATTATTCAGTGTAATATCTAGCCACACCCAGTAGCTTTTGGATAAATTAAACCCTTTTGATGTTATGAATTTTTTGAAAATGGATATTAGCAACCTTTCCAATTTTTGGTAAATTTAATCACAAAAAATTTGTTTTGCAAAAATTTAAAGAGGTATCAAAAATTGCTACAGGGTGAAAACAATTTTTTGCGTTATAGATGTTATATATCAAATTTGGGGACAATCGGAAAATAAATAAAAAAAGTAAATCACATATCACTGTCAAAAACTTTTTTTTAATTCACATATAAACCTATAAAAGAATAAAATAATACTTTGAAACATCACACAATCTTGAGAGGCTATCAAACACTTCATGTTGATCCTATTTCAACTGCTCCAGATCCCTTATGTTCATGTCGGGATGGCATTTTTCTTATAACAAGTGCAAGGAATGTTTCCCGTAATATTCGAACGATCTTAGCTAATATTGACAATAATTCCTCACAAAAACATTTTTCGGTTAGAGTACTTTGTGGTGATTAAAATGAGTACCAACTTTAGAAAACATTTCTGGCTTTTATGGTACAACCGATATGTTGAAGGTTAGGTTGGTATCATTTCTTTAAAAAATCGTATAAAATAAAAGAATCGATACTGAGCCTTTGTTATGGTACCAATGTCAAGGGAATGCACTGCTCCATCCAGTAGTGCAATAAACAGTGTTGTCCCATTTGTGGTAAAACTGCCTTCTTAAGGAACCCCCCCCTTAATGAAATGGCCTGTTGGGGATAAATTATGTAAAGTAAATTAGCATGTCCTTGTGCCAGGACTTTAAGTCAATCTTCATCCTTAGAACCTTGACATCTAGGAAACACTGATCGTTTGATTAAAAATAATGTTTATTCTTCTTACATTTATTTATGCATATTGTACATGGATCTGCTATCATTAAAGCAGTTCTATCATTCCTTTAAACAAAAATAGGATCTCAAATTTTGTACCTTGACTCCATTATCAGATCTATTACTGTCTTTTTGTGAAAGGATTGATGTAGCCTTGAAAGGAGCTGAAAAGAGAAGAAAGTGAACCAATTTGTATTATCTGTCTAAGAATACATTTTCCACATGCACACAACTCACAACTCCTTTCTCACTCTACTTAGTCATGGGCTGTTGGAACCCAGGAAGATGCGTAGTATAATGTGTAGTGTGTTGTCAGGCCTATCTACTTATCTTTTGCATTGTACTACACTTTACCATAGTAGTATAGTAGTATCCTTTTCACATGCAGTGGGCCTACATTGTATTGTCAGTTTTAACTTTTCCTTGGTTCTGGTAGATATATATAATAATAATAATAATAATAATAATAATAATAATAATAATAATAATGATAATAATATTGTGAATGATGAGGATAATAATAATAATAATAATAAATCTTCCCTTTCTTGATTCTTCTCCTCCCTACCCCACTTCTTTCCTACTCCTTTCTGTTTTTCCTTCTGACACTGACATCACACTGTAGAAATGTGTAGATATTCCTCGTTTATTGTCTGACGAGGGATTAAATCTATATATGAAATGTCACATGTTTGTTCTGTTTCTCTTGGTGTCAAAGCTATTTTAGGATAAACACATGGAATGAAGACATAGTATTCTTGGATATCTTCCTAGTGGCAGAGACTAGGTGGACATCTGGATGTCTACCTAGTCTCTTATGACATTATTTGTTCCATTTATTACAAGATTGACTATTTTGAGATATCTTCCAATACCATAGGAAGATTTATTGACACAAATAGGTTCTTTTCATCACAAGACCATTACTTCAGGTCCTTGGGAGGCCGAGTTGACTTTACACCACTCTACATTTGGTATGAGGGTCTAACCTATGAGGAATGTCACAAGAGTAGTACCAATCCAACTCTTCCCTATTATTACCTTTTTATACTTAGAGCTTTTTACGTTGAAAACAATTATTTTTCCCTTGCTAGACAGTATGTGTTGGTGCAATTTCTTTAGTACAAAATCCTGTTGTAGTCGCGCATGGCATAAGTGGACGCGTTCTAAGCATGCATATTTTATATAGAATGGTGTAACGTTAATACGGCTACCTAGGACCATAAGTAGAGGTCATGAAAAGAAAGGAACCTATTTGTGTAAAAAATCATCAGCGTTGGAAGATATCTAAAAATAGTCCATCTTCTAATAAATATAACCCATTTGTATAAACTGAAATGTGCATTTTGATTGATTGATGCCAAGGACTGTCCCAAATTACCCTTATGTAACATCAACACAGCATCTGTAGTATCAACAGCTACATTTAACAGCAAAACAACCACCCATTGTATTTTAAGACAAAATACGATCAAAACAGAATTCTTGTTAGCCATGGGATGGAACAAACAACATTTATTTTCATTGAAATGGGAGCTTTTATTGAAATAAAGAGATTTTTTTATTGAAACATCAAACAACAGAACTGACTAGCTGTACTGACGTTACAGCCGTATCGACATTACACCACTTTAGATCTAGAGTGGTCAAACATCAGTATGGCTACCTAAGAACCAGAAGTAGAGGTCATGTAAATAAAGGAACGTATTTGTGTCAATAAATCATGCTATGGCATTGGAAGATATTTAAAAATAGTTCCTCTTGACATTGATATAACCTAGATATCTAGATTATTTGTTATAAACTGTGCAATTTGATTGGTTGATGCCAAGGAATGTCCCAAATTTCCCTTATAATATTAACATGGCCACTGTAACATCAGTTTATCTACAATAATCAGCAAACGACCACCCACTTTAAGACCAAAATTATCACCAGATTCCTTTTAGTTATTGTATGAAATAAACAACATTTTTTTATTATTATTGAAATCAGAGCTTTTATTGACATATTGCATGAAGTAGTTTGTCTGCCTCTCTCCCTTGGTTTTTAATCATTTCTGGATAAACTTGATCTGCTCCTTGGGCTTTTCCTAATTTCACTTTTCTTATAGCTGTTTGGAGTTCTTCCATTGAGATATCTTCATCTTTAGCTGTCTCCTCTGGATTGCTTGTTACTCTTACTATTTGATCTTTACTCCTTGTTTCATATGTTCTGGAGGGATTATGTAATTGTTGAAAATACTTTCTCCACGTTTCTATGATTTCGCTGTCTTCTTTCATTATTTTCCTTTGGCGTTCTTAATTTGTCGTATTGGGCATGCTTTGGTCTTCCTTGTGTTCTTCATTGCCCCCAGAACAGCTTTTTGATTTCCTTGATAGCTTTCTTGAAGTCTTTGTCCAAACTCTTCCCACTGTTCCTGTTTTGCTTTCCTAGCTTTCTCTTTGGCGAAAGTTCTTTAATTCACATAAATCTTTCCTAACCTCTGGCCTCTTTGTTTGCAAGTATTTCTTCCAGGCATCCTTTTTTCTTTGATCTTAGTCTTGACATTCTCATTTCACCATATTCTTCTTTTGCTACCTCCTTTAATATGTTTCCTACCACAGATCTCTTCAGTACAACTGAGCAATGTTTCTTTATACATTTGCCACTTTTCTTCTATTGTGCTTTCCTTCAATCTATCTGCCTTTCACTGATAAATCTTGTTATCCTAGATTGGTATTTCTGTTTTACCTAATGGTTTATTTAGTTCTTCTATTTTGAGTTTAGTAGCTTTCTTCTCTTTCCTTTTCTGTTTGTTTTCTTCAGTGAGTAATCTCATTTTGACTATCACTAGGTCATGATCACTAAATATTTCAGCTCCTCTGTTTACTCTTGCATGCTGTAAAAAAGGAAGCTGTTAACTATTATGTAGTCTATGATTGACTTTTCACACATGTCTTCATTTACTCTTGTATATTTGTGGATATTTTTATGAGGAAAAAGGTGTTGGCTATTTTCATGTTATTCTTAAGGCAAAAATCTATTAGTCTCTCTCTATTTGGAGAAGTTGTCTCTCCTTCTTCGCCTATTATTTCTGATGTTTCTACATTGTTGTCTACTCTAGCGTTTAAATCTCCTAAAACTATAAGTTCATGTTTGGGTTTGACATTCTCTGCAGCTATTTGTATATCGTTTTCGAAGATATCTATTTCTTATTTGGTGATGTCTTCATTTGGTCCGTAAGCTATTAATAATTTAATTTCTCTTCCTTTTGGTTTAATGTTTACCTCTAATAGCCGTGGGCTTATAAATTTCAACTTTCTAGTAGCTTTTCATGCTTTTTAGGTATTAGGAGGCCTACTCCTGCTCTGCTCTATCTTTAACATCTACTCCTGAGAAGATTAAAGTATGATTTGGTCCTACATTTTCTATTCCTTGTCCTTTTTCTTTATTTCTGTAATGACCAAGATGTCTACTTTGAAATTTTCCATTTCTTCAGCTTTTCCGTTCATTGCCCTGATTTCCATGTTCCAAAAAATCGCAGTCCATGTTCTTTCCAGATTCGTAAATCGAAAGTTCAATCCGGGTATATCACCATATTTAATACTTTGAATCAGTTCGGTATTGGATAAGCAGGTGATTAGACCACTCTACCCTAGGTAGATGGTGGGGCTGCCACCTTGAGACCCCTACCCAGCTTTGTTATTCTCTGTCAAGGTTAACTCCCTTAGCGTTTGGTTTCTCAAAACCAGTCTGCAAGGCAACAGGTTGTTATTTTCTGTCAGGCTAACTCCCTTAGGCTTTGGTCGCCCAAGACTGACCTGCAAGGCAACATGTTTTGTTTCAGGATTAACTCTCTTAGCCTTTGGTCAGCCAAGACCAGCTACATGGCAGCAGGAGGCTCTTTGCGGGGCGGGACCACCTAATGCCTGTGCAGGTACTCACCTATCCACTGCCCGGTTCTAGTTAACTGAATGCCTTCCCATGAAAACAAAATGGGAAAGTCAGGCAGTGTTTGTCAACTGCATGGAATTTCCGGTAAATTTTAGATTTCTAGAGTAGTAACTTATCTAGATCTAGATCTAAGTCAGATCCTTGGCCTATTTAATTTTTACCTGAAAATCCCGTTTTCCGAACCTTTGAAGTGTTATTTTCCATTGTCAATCAAGATGAGATTCTCCATGCAACCTTTAGGGCCTAGCTTAATCTAAAGCTAGAATCTATCGTTTTAATAAAATAAAATAAAAGAGTTTGTTACTGTTTTATTGTGGAAAGACACAGACGGGAGGTGTCGATTTCTTTAATTAGAATCAATAAAGGCCTATAAATATGGCCTAAAGATCTTGATCTAAATCTAGATTCTATAGATCTAGATTTAGAAGTAAGACACAAAATTTAAGTTTACTTTATAAACAAAATATTATTTCATGTAGGTATACGCTCATATTTTATTTATTCAAGATATCTTGAGCTTCATCTAAATCAGCTTAGGGAATCTGGAGGATCATACTAAACCTGGAATTTCTATCAATGAGGCGTGCCAAACAAATCTAGCAGACGATACTTTCTTTCCGGAAACATCTCTATCCCACAGTTCTTATTCATGCGCATGCGTTCTACATTTTGTAATCGACAGAAGGAAAGTTGGTGCCACAACCCTTGGCTCAGGCTTGACTTGACACAGTGGCAGTATTCATCCAGGCTATATCGGACTTTTTGAGAGCCCCTTCACTTTCTACAGCACAGACATTGGAATGTGAATTCGAAGACATGTTTGATTCGCTTTAAGTCATGATCGTTGTGACATAACGAAATAACATTGTTTACATCCTTACTCTCGTGTTGTACTGTCACGCTAGGGGCGCTCAATGTTTACTTCTTCTCCTGTGTCGTTCATTCCACGTTCTGTCCATCTGAGTATTCTGAGTTGAAGTTGAATATGACCCCACTGGTTTTAAGTGCAACGTAAGGACTTCGTATGTCAGTGAAGCTCAAATTAAGAAATTTTGCAAATTGTTCTTCGTCAGTTACTGTTAGAAATGGACACTGAGGTGAATAAATTAGATTCTGGCCCCGAGTCAGGACAGGATCAAGATAAGAATCAGAGATCTAAAACAGATACAAACAGTAACAATAGTTGTGTAAACTCAGTAAATCCTCGAATCATGGCGCAAGTAAATACCACAAACGATCATCTCGATAAACCAGGCACTTCAAACGTTAAAACAGATTCAGCTACAGAGGAAGAGCTAGGGTATGAGTCAGAACCTGCTTCTGTGAAATCTTTGGAAAACAGAAGGAAAAGAAAGTTATCTGTGAAAAGTTCTCAAGGCAAAACGATGTACCCTGGTTCTGTTTCCAAAACATCTGCTCGTGAGCTGAGAGAGCTAACCAGAAAACATTTCATTCTTGAAAAAATTTGAAAATTGAAGGAATTCCAGATCAACCCAAAATTCGTAAGCGAAGGATGTCCATGAGTGCAAATTTGGGAGACGAGACAAAGATGTTCTGCACAAAACGAAAGAGATTACTCTCAGTTGATAGACCAAAAAAGGGTCACATGCCCAACTGGGGTTCTTTTGGTGGGGATGCCACAGATCCCCTTAATTTGAATGGTCTTGCTCATAGTGAAGAGGGCAGACTTCTGAATTTAAAGACTCCAGAAAATTCTCCGTTGCCAACTCCTGATTTTCGCAAGATAGTTTATGTTAAAGTTCCACCAAACATTGAAGATCCCCTTAATCTTGAAGGAAGACATGACCAAGGTTACATAGACATGTTATTAAAATCAACAAGAAAAAGAGACATCGATCGAAAAAGAATAAAGACAATGTTAATCAAGTAAAAGACACTAAACCTGTGGTTGCTCATGTCAAATCAGTGGCAGATTTAAATGCATCAAATAATTCAGGAACTAAGAAAGTAGAAGTACCTCCCTGCCAACTCCACCAGACCCAGCACCAAAGCCGAAAGCTGATCAGTGCACTCCTCAGAAGCAAGGTGCTGCTGTCAATAGATCTCGATCTAGGTCATTAAGTATGAGCCCAGACAGAAAATTAAAGAGACAACTAAGTGGAGCTAAAGGAAGCAGACCATATCTTAATGAACCTAAAAATTTCCTGAAAAGCCCATGTTTACTCAAGGCAATTACAATCGTTACTATGGATATCGCAATCGTGACCATGAACTTGATCCTCGCTTAAGATATTTCAATCCTCATTTGTTTGAAAACAAAGATGTTCTTGACATAGGCTGCAATGTCGGTCATGTTACTCTTGCCATTGCAGAACATTTCCACCCTCGCAAAGTCCTGGGTATGGATATTGATGGGAAACTCATTAGAGCGGCACGTCAGAATATGCGCCATATGTTAAGTCAGCGCCGTAAAGATTCATCTAAATATCCTTCTGTACTTGAAATGACTCGTGGTCCTCTCGAGGCACATCCTCTTACAGGCTCTTCAAATGCTTTTCCAAACAATATTTTGTTTTTACAGGTGAGTCTATATGCATCCAAGCCTTTTGTAGGCTTGTTTGTTTCATTTTATTTCATTATCCATAAAACAATTTTTCCAAATCTGTTTCTTTATTTTTTCAAACAGGATAGTCTATTTATAATATATTATTAGCACAGTAGTATCGGTCACAGAACATGTCACCTAACAGTAGTATCGGTCACAGAACATGTCGCTTAACACTAAAATTACAGTCTACCTACCAGCCTGCTATCTCAAGAAACAAGTTTTTCGACTGGATCAGCTAACAACATGATTTTGAAAAGTCGCCTATCTTGTCAACGTAGTTTTTCATAGATTTCAAATTAAAGGGCATTTCAATTAAACCAGATGTGTAAATGATTAAAACACGTCTCTCAGCTGAAGTAGATAAGTGCTGATAGTGACCTCTCTACCTATCAGACAGCAAGGTGCCTACTTCATCCACTTGGGCCAAGCTTACAGTGATCAACATCTAACACAGGTTGTTAACCGTGAATCTTACTATACCACCTAGACAGTGTGGCATCACGATGCACAAAGCTCTAAATCGGCTTTGATTACATACTGTATGAAAATAATTGAGGTCAATCGTTGCCAATCAAATAACAGTTGTGTATACGACCAATGTGGTGTTGATGAGTGAGGAAACTTTAATTTATTTGCTCCATGACCGTTGTCAGTTTAAAGTCCCCCCTCCACTCCCTGCAAGGCTGACCTGTCCTTTGTTAAACGTAAGGAAATGCATGATTGACAGGTTGCGTAAGAGTTAGATTTCATTATGTTCACAGCCATGATATTGTCACAGCCTTTCTTTGTGCGTTAACGTCCATCGTCCTTTTACTACCAGTCTGTCTACCAACACGATTGGTTTTTTTATCTCCCAAGGGATGTGTTCTTAGACCGCCACTACTGTATATTGGTTTATGTGTTGTGCTGAGAAGGCAGCTGTGTTGTGTTTTGCTCTCGCATTTCTAGATTCATCTTTTGATATATATTCTACTGGAATTACTATACCCCTCATCTGTATTTTTAGCACTTATAATTTTAAACATCTGTGATATCAACCCCTTGATTTTTAGATCTTTTAAACAGATGGTTTTTGCATAGGAAATAATTTCAAATAGTGTTACTCCAATTTGACACCATGGATATTTTCACTTTCACCACGGCCATGTTCAACTTCGCCACCCTGGTGAGTAGAAATAACTTTCTAAACAAAGACGATGACTGCCATATCACAATGTCTGACCCCGTCGCTATTTGATCTGTTGTCAATGCAAGATTAAGTGAACCATTCCGATTTTAGTCCAGTTGCATCCCTTTGCTATCGAGTGCCTTGAGGAACACGGACTGGCGTTCGGAAACAACAACAATTACAGTGTGTCACCCTCCCGCCACCCTACCCCTTTTCATTCTGGCAGGGGTTGTGATGTGAGAAACTTGACAGTCATTAAGAATTCATCTGACACCAAATGCAAAACCACTGACGGCGACATGAAATATGTCTCCCATGTACTGAATCCAAGCACACCTACATAGACTCGACAACAACACACAACCATCAAAACAGATCAAACCAACCTGCTTTGCAAATTGTTGAACACAAGATCATGTGATGTAGAAATAAATGCACAGAAGCATGCGCCAGTGAAAAGCATCACCAAAACAGAACATCCAAATGGAGCTTGCAGTCAACAGAGATATATTAAAAGATTTTACAATTTAAAATTGACAAATGTAAAAAATTGCAAGGAGCTGTTTCATATCATAAATCAATTGCTAGGACAAAAAGAAGAACATGCACTACGATGCACTGCCAACAAACGTATGTGAAAGTGAGCTACCTGACAAATTTGTCATTTTTAAAAACGAAAATAACTAACATTTGTCAAGACGCAGTAGTATCAAAATCGAAGCAGCATACATACTGATTTTAAAGAAATTAATGAAGCTCGATGCCAGCAAACAGTTGATTTTTTTAATCCAGTCACCGAAAAAAGAGGTAGAAAACATAATTTTAAATTGGCCATCAAAGTCATGCGACCTAGACATATTGCCTACAACCCTTTTAAAGGAATGTCTTCCTGAACTTCTCGCTCCAAACACTTCCATAATAAATGATTCGTTGACTACGGGTAAAGTGCCTCAACAGTTTAAAGAAGTAATAATAACTCCCCTCTTAAAGAAACAAGGTCTCGATCAAAACGATTAAAAAAACTATCGTCCAGTGTCAAACCTCTTTTTTGTAAAAATCCCTGAGAGAAAGCGGTTTTGAAACAACTCCACGCAAAACCCAATTTTTCAAGAAAATCGTGGTCTTTCAATCAACGTGTTGAGCTGGACACTCAACTGAAACTGCACTAGTGTGAGTTTTCAATGATCTTTTAAACGGTCTTGACAAAAATAATGTGTGTATCTTAAGCCTTTTAGATCTTAGTGCTGCTTTCGATATTATCAATCAAGGTTTTTACTGAACAGGTTGAAATCATCTTTTAAAATATCTGGCACTGTTTTATCCTGGTTTGAGTCATATTTAAAGAACAGAAAACAATGCGTCAAGATAAGACAAATTTTCTGAGTTAACTAAACTCCATTTTGGCGGGTCACCGGGTTCCATGTGCGGTCCCATTTTGATTACCTTGTACACCGAAGAAGAAGTTAAAATAAAACAAAAACATGATATTATGTACCATCTCTATGCTGACGACACTCAGCTTTAAAACAAACATCAATGACCTCTCCCATTTTATTGTAATTCTTAAAAATTGCATCTCCCTCAGACATAAAAGATTGGATGACCAAAATCAAACTCCAACTAAATGAATCCAAAACAGAATGCCTGGTCATGAAAAGACCATCCGAAAAAAATAATTAATGAAAAGAATGTCATAATGCAAATGACAATGAAATTATTCCAAAGGACACCGCCAAAAATTTGGGCATAGTTTTTGGTAAAAATTTGTCAATGTCGAACCTGTGTTAAAATTAAAGAAAATAGCCAAGAATCTTTCCCCATTAAAACGTTGTGAGAGAAAAAATGACATTGTCACCTCTCAAACATGTGTTCATTGTGATTACCATTTAATAAATGGGAGTAATCTGTCACCATAACATTTTATACTTGTTATCCAGTGCATGGCTTCAGTGTCTTGAAAATGTGGGGCAGGAAGATATTTGAAACAAAAATAATATGGGGGGGCACATGCTCTGTTCTGTGAGGCTATCTTTTTGGTCATATTTTGAAATTATTTTCTATTTTATAATCTACAGGAAATTACGTTCCTGGGAGTGAAGACATTCTTCGACTACAGAAAGAAGAATATGATACCATTCTGGCATTGTCAATCACCAAGTGGATCCATCTCAATAACGGGGACCACGGTCTCAAGCTCTTCTTTCGGAAAATTGTCAGTCAGCTGCGACCTGGCGGTCACTTGATTCTAGAGCCTCAGCCATGGTCAACATATAGGAAGAGGGCAAAACTTGCAGTATGTATTTGAGAATATTTTAATGGAATAATACGTATAACACTGAATCACTTCTACTGCATTTTATTGTATTATAATGTTTATGAAAAGATGCAGCGGATGTTGGTAGGACCATGTAGCTGGCTCTTATCCAGACTTGTAATCCGTTGTCTTTCATTTTCCCTTTTTAACTCCTCTTTATTTTCAAAAGAATCAAAGCATCAGAATGATGCTGAAAGCCCAACCCTACTGTGGGTGGTTGGCGGGCGGTTGTTGCTGTTCAAAGGTCTTACTTCTTTCTTTTCACTCTTTCATTTCTTGTTGCTTACCTTTCATATTGCTGTTTCCTCTTATGATATAATAGACCCTGAGATTACAACATATTGTGGACGGAATAAATTCAATGAAGCAAAACAAGGAGTCATCGCTCTAGTATTGTAGAGACATTAGAAGGACAATTGTAAAAGAATCTTTCCACTTTGTTCTTTTATTATAATATAATACAGTCACAACTGACTGCTAAATCCCGGGCAATCTTGAAATGGACTTATTTTTAAAGTTAAGTTAAAGTATGAATTTTCCAGCATTGATTTTCTCATGTCATGCACTCAAGTGTTTATAAGTGGGTGATGGTGCATTGTGTCAATATGAGGAGAAGATAGGAAAAATCATGTCAATAGACAGGATTTTATTTATTGATTTTATGTGAGGGCCCAATGGGGAACAAACAAATATGTCTGTATATGGGATGCAGATATGTAGGGAGCAGTCTGCTTGTTATCTTTAATTTTGATTATATATCAACCATTCTGAAACCAAATGTAATATTGTGATGATAACACTATTTATTCTGTTATATGAAGCATGAAATGATCGAACACCTTTTTCTTTCTTTTTATTCTCTCAACCTTGATTATAGCCCGAATTGTTCAAGCATTATTCATCTATTAAGCTCAAGCCAGAGGGTTTCAAGAATTATCTCCTGTCAATTGGATTTGCAAAATGTGAGGTCATTGGAATCCCTGTGACGAAAGCAAAAAGGTTTGTTTGATAAAATGCATACATTCATATTTCTACATGTCAGAAATTTGACAACAATTGTGATATATGTAAAGGCTTTCCCCTGAATTTAAACCAATGAATGAATTCCTCAAAATGTCTTCGAGTAGCACACAATTGCATTGCTTGGGTCAATAATGTGGAGGTGATTCAACAAATAGCACACAGTTGTCATTTAGCAAATGTTTGCTTAATGCTGTGTGGTTAATGTAACTAATGTAAGTATCTCATTTCTGAAGTTGTTCACTACTAAATACTAGTAATAGTAGTCAGCATAGAAATGAGACAAAATTTGCACAAATGGTTTCATAATGTAATATCAAAGAATGCTTACGCACAGTTGTGTGAGATGAAATACATAAAGGAAACATATTTTCCTCTTTAATTTTAATGTTTAGCTCACTCACCGCTGGGCACTTTGTGTTCAGACGACTGAGAAATGCCAGGCATTTGATGATATTGGAGGTAGATGTATAATTCAAAATGCATTTTCCTGAGAGAGTATAAAGATATTTCAGATGACGTTTCTTTTAGTTTCTGGGTGTAAAGTTTGATTTATTTTAGGAGAAATTAGGAAAAAAGATATAAAAGATATGGAAAAGAGAAACTATTTTTCAAGGGTATGGCACCTTTCATAAACTGTTTCGGTAGTGGATTTAGATTTCGACATATATTACTCTTTGACTTCTTCCTAGAAGATATAGCTTCATAGAATTTAATATCTGATGATTCAGAATTAGATTCACCTTTAGATTTAGAGCTAATTCTGTTGTTGAAGGGAAATATAATTAACTATTAGAGCCACGTTTCTCTGCTTTCGGTTTCTGGCAAAGGACGTACTTACCAATATTAATTTTATGGCACGTCTTCGTACAAATAATTTGACTACACGTGTGAGAAATGCTGATACCGAAAGGTTACTTGAAACAAGTAGAAAAAATAGGAAAATCAGTACCGACAAGTGTCAGATGTGGACGACAATAGTCTGTTGACAAGTCCCGATACTTGCTGGTAATGGCAGTGAGTGACTTAAAGCCTAAAATTGTTTAAGAGTGCCTACAATTTTACTTCCTTTTTTTTAACATGGGAATCCAACGGATGTCACATGGAAAATCCAGAAAACGAAATGAACATTTCATTGGAATAAATCAAACTACAATTTGTGTTAAGATTTAACTGATTCAATGTCACTATTTTCAAGTAAATTAATGTCTGTTGTTTTTTTTTGTTTTTATTAAGAAAAATACCTTGGAACGTTTTTTTCTTGTGCTGAAGAATCAAAATGTGTGGCAAAGTTGGAGGGGCGGAGGGGGTCCCTGAAAGTGATTTTCAAAACTATTCTAGTTACATCATTTTAATAATTACATTCGGACTTAGCAGGTTTGAATTAGTGGAGAACGGTTGGATTTTTTCAAATGTTTATTATGGTTGCCATGGAAGCGGCCGTCATCTTGAATTGTAAACAAAAAATAGACTAATTTCAAATTCTATCTCCTCCACCAGTTTTTGTGCTATTCTTTTGGAATTTCACATACGTATTCTTGAACATGTTACCTAAAGACGAATAAAGAGGGTTTTTTTTAATCTATATATTTAAATGTTTTTTTTATGCTTCAAAAATGGAATAATTGACAATATCATTTTTTGGCAATAAAGTCACAAATGTACGGAATTTTTTAACAAAATCCAAATATCTCAATTATTTTTTTTATACGTCTATGAACTAAATTTTTCATTGATTGATCTATAAATTAGGAAGGAGATAGAATTTATGTTCCAAAAATGAGTTGAGAAAATCGCATTTGAAAGAAGAACATTGAAATTTGGACAGAAAAGCTGGTCCTACTTCAAAACATTCCTGCCTGGTAGTGATAGGCTGGGCCACTTTCCTAAGCCTCTTTCTCAACTCTGGCCTTCTCCTAGACTTTCCCACGGTCAACTTTCCTCTTCTTTTCTTTCAATTGAGCATTCAATGCACGAACAGTACTCCAATTTACTACTAATACTGTTGAAACAACGCACAGTTTAGAGATCACGGGTTCACTTTCATAATATTGCTGATCGAGCCAGGTCGTGCCGTACGTCTCATAACTGCATGAAAACCAACTAGGGTAAAGCGAGGTCACAGGCATGTTCGCATCACCTCGTTGTTCACGCTACTCACGTGCTAGTGTAGTACAATATTATTGTATTGTAGAATGACAGTAGTACTGGCGCTATGGAAATTTCCACTGTCCAGTAAGTGATGTCTCATGACCTTGAACTATAGTAGCATGCAGTTGGATGTCAGACAACTAGCTCCAATAATAGTAAGTACGATTTTAGTTGTATTCGAGCAGAGATGACAATTGTTTATTATCAAGTTCTTCAATTTCATTGCTTTTTTTTTTTTTTTCAGTTTTGAGACTACCTACCTTCAGAAGATGATCCATAATAAATGATCTCAGTCTCAGTGAGACCATTTTTTTTATGAAATCGTATACGTAGAAATGGAATATAAAAAACCCCATATTTTTTATCATGATACTCAATTTCAGGAACACTCCCCCCCCCAAAAAAACATTGTTATGATAATAACACTATAATGAAGAAATTGTGTAGTGATACAAATTACATTATTTGTTTGTTTTACATTTTCAGGTTTCAGGAGGCCTCTCATCCTGTTTACAAAAGCTGACAGATCAAATTCATCCAGTAACCAGATCCCCAAATCTCTCCCGACATGCACAGAATGTTTAGGGGATCAAAGTGAATGCGATCATATTCAATTCACCGGGATGAGACGGGGGCATACGCAGACAGACTCTACGACCACATTTCTTATCATCCCTCCACGCATCATCCCTCCACACGAATGTCAGATATGAATAGCTCATCGTATTCTTATGTCGGAAGAAATTTTCCCATGCCATCACCAATGGCCAATGCCTTTATGAACTACTCCCCTCTAGTGGACATGGCTTCGTGTCTGCCGTCGTCTTCCTTTTCTCCCGGTCTGCCGGGCCCAGCATTTCCGTTTCCCTCGGGCAGTTCTTCAGCAAGTCGTAGTGGAAGTCAGCACAGGGTTGAGAATGGACAGAGTGGCAGTAGTTCGGGTAGTGGATCACAGTCTAGTTCACATTCGAGCCAGTCATCTGGCAGCGGGAGTTCCTATACAGAAGACAGTAGCCCTCTTGTTAACGGTGGGGTGGTACCGCCCGTCTTTGTTGGGGGCGCTCAAGTTGTTTTGAACGAGTATAATGGTGGAGCAGCCGGCGGACTCAACGGTGGAGCCGGTGGACTCAATGGGGGTGATGACTTCGATGGTGGTGATGACCTCAATGGTGATTTAGCGGAAGAAATCGAGTGGGTGAACAATGAAGTGAACACTGATGAGGAGGAGGAGGAGGAAGAAGAGAATATTCCCTTGCAGCAGCAGCAGGAAAACAATGACATGAGAGACAATTTAGCCCCCAGTGCACAGTTTAATTCTGGTGGGGAATCCAATGGATAGACAATGAATGGCAACCTGCATAATATCGTCGTCATCATCATCATCATCGTCGTCATTATCACTCCTGTTGCTAGTTTGTGTCACATTTTCAATTGTTTCAGTTTTTCATAAACGCTACTACTACTGTGGCTATTCCTTCCTCTGCTCTAAATCTCATTATAATGAAGGGGAGAAAATTGTTGAAAAAATGGAAGTCCCACCTGTGAATTAATATATATATATACGTTCTTTCAGAATGAATGAATGTCTGCCTAATCCTTCGCACATGAACTGGAATATAACACAATTATAGTTTGATGCAAATGTCCAAGCCATAATTTACTTTACATAATCTCTTTAATGTACATGTTAGATTGGTCTCGATAGGCAGAGCAGTTTCTGCATCTTGAAAGAGCAAATGTAAACTTAATTTCCTGTATTGGAAATAAAGTTTTAGGGATTCTTCCGTTTTAGTTGAAGAACAATTTTTAAAAAAAATGAAAGTTTGGTGACATTTTGTTTCATTGTGTCCAAATTGTAGGTTACATCAGTTTCGTGGTTATAATGTCCATTTCACAGCCTTATCATTAGTAGGCTAGTTTAATGTCAATTTCCAGGTCTTCAAAGCTAAAAGCATTTGTATTAGGTGCTAGTAGGAGATAATGTAAAACCCATTACTATACATGTCTTTGTGCCATCACAAATATTATATATGTTGGAAAACTATCCCATGCTCGTTCTGTTCAAAAGTGTTCACCATAGTGGGGAAGGCAATACCCAAACAAAAATGTATGTGATTTTAAACAAAGCTTACCATTAGGTACTTATTGTGAATGGAAAATTTAAATATGAACACCATGAAAGTATGATGCCTGGATGTATACACTTTTAAGGATAATAGTAATAATACTTAAATAAAATGGGTTTTTTAAAAACTTTTATATGACTTTAAAAACCAAACACAATTAGTGAGATCATAGGTGGCTGTGGATGTGCACATGGATTTTCTAGTAGTAGTAGTAGTAGAATGGTCTCGCAGTCAATAAAGACGCTTGCCCTATACCGTGTATTCTGACATAATGCTGGTCTTAAAGAACCTCAATGTTCATTATTTGTTTTGTAAAGTATCTCCATGTGTCTCGATTGGTGCTACAGTCTTCAAAGCAAGCAGGTCACTTTCTGTTTCTCGTTAATAGTGTTGGTATGTATGTGTCTTTTTCATATATATAGGTTGCGATGTTCTTGAGGCTGGGTGTTACTACTGTTACAGTGTTAGTAAATCTTGTGAAGTTTTGTTAGTCATGGTTGAGTGGTGTTGGCAATTATGTCGGTGATATTCCTCTGTATTTCAATCTCTCGCTAAATTATGCATGCATTGCTGTTCAAGCTGGTATTTCCTCATCCCTCCTGAGGATGTGTCCAAATAAGCTCCACCTCTTTTTCTTTGACGCTTTCACTAAAAGGCCTAAAACAACAGCCGTCTTATAAATCGTTTTTACTGAGTGATTGTTTCAGGCCAGTGGACACCTATGATCTTTCTCATGCGTTTCCTGTGAGTGATGCCTAGACTTTATAGGGTTTATTTTAGTTAGGCCTAAGTTCAGCTGTTGTCAGGATTTGAATGATATTAAGGGTTTAGTAGAGTTGGATTCTGCATTGTTCTTTGACTATAGTTTTTAGTAGTTTGGTAGTACGAATGTAGAAATAGTCATTAAATGTTTTATTTTCCTTCTTATCAGGGAATGTCACTCTAGTTGAGGTTTTTTAAGTTTTTTTATGAAGCCTAAAGGCATCAGAGCTTTTCATTGTTTCTATAGTTTTAAATCTCAACGATCCCAGAATTTCTCCCCTGGCCTTGTAAAGAATTTTAAGATCTGGCATATTTTTTACTTCAAATAATATTTTACTGCATGCAACAAGGATGTCATATTATCCTTCGTTTTGTTCAGAAATGTCTAGATTTGTTTGTCATGGGTTTTTTTACAGTTTTTTAAAAAACATGAATACGTACAAACAAACAATATGTATTGACTTTACAATAACGGACAATAATTCACATGAGATCACAAATACTAAGAAGGGAAGAGTTCCAATTTTAGTCTGCACTCTTACTTTCTTTATCAAAAGTTAGCTTCTACTGCTAGTCTTTAACACAAAATAATCACTGCACTTTCAAGTGGGAGAGACAGTTGGTAAACAGAGGGAAGGAAAAGATGAAACAGAACGTGTGAGAGGGGAGACAAAGATCTACAAATCTGGGTGGGTGGGGAATTTGGTACACATTCTAATCACAGACTTGTTGGTCTCTAATCTATTTCTATTAAATCTGTGTCCCTCACGGAGTTCTTTATTTCTCTTCTTTTATTTTGGACCAAACACAATAATGTTAGTTCAGTCATTCCATGTTTGGGAAAAATTTCTAGTTGGCACAAACTTCTAAAGCTATCTAATTTTGAAGCTGTTGGTTATAAAATATAAATAAAATATTCATAGCATGTAGTTTGAATGAGTTTGTAGTAATTGTATGGTTACTGTTTTCCTTTGGCATAATTAGTTGTGAGTAATGTGAGAAAGAATGATGGGAACATGAATGTCTCTTTCTTTTTTTTTTTATGGAAAAGAAAAAGAGAAATAAAGGATTGAAATTCAAAACGATTTAGAGTGCAATACTTGTTCTCAAGCAAAAGAAATCAGCATAGTAATAAATACTAGTACATAATATGTAATAGCACTAAAAGTAAATGATTTGATTCATGCTCAAATTTGTTGTGCATCTTTCATTGTTAATGTTACTTTAACTTTCTGTGATCCTCATTTCATCTCCAAATCCACCAATTTTTGATCTACTGTTTCTTTCAATGCATTTTTTACTTTTGTTCATTGTCAGTTTTATGCAAGACTACTACTCTACTAGTTCAACCATCAACCTGAAAATGTTAATATGAAGAAGAGGCATTGTGACTGTGAGCTCTTATTTCCAAGTCATTTACTAATAAACACACTTACACTTAAACCAGACTTGCCAACTGGTATGCAATCGCTGAAGAAATACGCAAAAATACACAGCAAAGTGTTCTAATACGCAATTTTCACGAACTTAATAAGCGGAAGAGTTGGGAGGCCTATATATATATATCCCCCCCCTCCCCTGCAAATAATCAAGAAATTACTCAGAAAGACCATAATCGTCTTCTTAGTCTCACCGATTACAGTGTTTCTGTAATCAGATTGAGGTTGAGATTACAGGTTTATGCTGTTCAGTCCGGAATTTGAATTTATTTAATTCAGTATGAACTCATCTTGTTTTCCATTACTTACACTACTGTACTTGCAGAATAGGAAGAAGATAGCAAATATGCCTGCTTTTTTTTTGTGTATAATAATAATAATCTCAACCTCCTTTTCCCCACATGTTTGTGGACGGTTGGCGGGGCCTGCTGGTAGGTTCTACTTCTTCCCTTTCACTCTTTCATTTGTCTCTCATCTTGCTTTCTCCCTCTTAATTCACTTTGAGTTTGAGATCACCACATATAATGAATGAGGCATATTTCAAAGAAACACAACAAATCTCACATGTTCAGCAAGTTGTGAAAGTTTTCTCACATGTTATGAAAATCAAGATCCTTATTATTGGGCAACTAACTCCTCGCTCAAAGTAAGCACTCTTTCAGTCGACTGTGATCCCTCTCCAGAAATGCTGGCTTTCCCCAAGGGCTCATGCAAAAGAAGTGTGTGGCATGAGAACCCCATAATCTACAGTTATTTTGACAGAAACATGTATCAGGATAGAGTTGGAAACAAAAAACCTCTCTGTCAAGGAAAATGAGGCAATCCTTCTCTTTGTTAGCCTGTGGTTGTAAGACTGAAACATTGAAAGCACAATATTACAGGTGCAGAGTGTCTTCTTGTCTTTAACTGAAATAATTGAAATACATTACATTCACTGCATGTCCACATTGTTGAAGACTAAAAGTAAGCATTTTTGACAGAAAATAAGCTAAATACTTAAAATAGGCCTATTTGTGGGTTGGCAAGTCTGTGACTCAGACACACACTCTCACATGCATACTGACGGTTAAAGTCGCAAATCGTGTCAGTCTATAAAAAAAAATTACTGCCTTTTTTCTCTCACTTTTTTAACATTAAGAAACCCATGCTTCATCTAGTTAGGATTCCGTGGCACAAGAAGAACCAATAGAAACCCATATTATAACCATATTGGCAATCCGTGTACATGTGTATTCCTATTGGGTCTAGTTTTTGGTACTTGCAAAGTTGCACACTGGCTATGTCTGTGAAAATAGATTTAAATGCACAGTATCATCTTTGAAAAAACACCCAAAATTGGACTTGACACGGTTTCTGACTTTCACTGTCGATATTATGTGTATGTTAAGTTTGAACTAAGACTTTACTTAAAAGTCTTGAACATGAAAAGTAAGTGGTTTGAGATGACATAAAAATTTGTCTTTGGCATTCTACAGACTCCCCCACAAGTTGAGTAGACTTTACTCTGAGCAGATCTGACTTTTTTTGTGTCTATTACTATAAATAATATTTTCCTTCCCATGAATGCACAAGTATTACCTGTCATTTAAACTAGTGAGAGGCTTTCTCAACAATTTTAGCTTTTTAAGTCACATATAACTAAATCACTTACTTGCTCTCTCTCTCTCTCTCTCTCTCTCTCTCTCTCTCTCCTTCCCTCCCTCCCTCTCTCTCTCTCTCTCTCTCTCTCTCTCTCTCTCTCTCTCTCTCTCTCTCTCTCTCTCTCTCTCTCTCTCTCTCTCTCTCTCACAGTGGTAGAAGTTCTGGTAAATCTCAGAAATTCTCTTAAAATTAAAATAAAAGCTATGAATTATGTGTAGATATCCATTCAATCTATTCTGAAGTATTCACACAAAATGTCTGTATGCCAGAGTCAAATAACCACACTTGTAATGTATACTTTTATGTTTTGATCCAATTTCTAAAGCTACCTCACTAGAAGGCTGTAGATTAGTTAGACATTAGCAGACTTATTTGATTCGTCAATTGTACTGTCTTGTAGTATGTGTAACTTGTCTTGTGCCAGATTGTATATGTGTAACCTGTCTTGTATCAGATTGTATGTGTAACTTGTCTTGTATCAGATTGTATGTGTAACTTGTCTTGTACCAGATTGTATGTGTAACCTGTCTTGTACCAGATTGTATGTGTAACCTGTCTTGTACCAGATTGAATGTGTAACCTGTCTTGTACCAGATTGAATGTGTAAAGTAACCTATCTTCTACCAGATTGTATGTGTAACCTGTCTTGTACCAGATTGAATGTGTAAAGTAACCTATCTTCTACCAGATTGTATGTGTAACCTGTCTGTACTATATCAGATTGTATCTTGTATCAGATTGTATGTGTGTAACCTATCTTGTACCAGATTGTATGTGTAACCTATCTTGTACCAGATTGTATGTGTAACCTATCTTGTACCAGATTGTATGTGTAACCTGTCTTGTACCAGATTGTATGTGTAACCTGTCTTGTACCAGATTGTATGTGTAACCTGTCTGTACTGTATCAGATTGTATCTTGTACCAGATTGTATGTGTGTAACCTATCTTCTACTAGATTGTATGTGTAACCTGTCTTGTACCAGATTGAATGTGTAAAGTAACCTATCTTCTACCAGATTGTATGTGTAACTTGTCTGTACTGTATCAGATTGTATGTGTAACCTGTCTTGTACCAGATTGTATGTGTAACCTATCTTGTGCTAGATTGTATGTGTAACCTGCCTTGTACCAGATTGTATGTGTAACCTGTCTTGTACCAGATTGTATGTGTGACATGTCTTGTTCCAGGTTTTATGTGTAACCTGTCTTGTACCAGATTGTATGTGTGACATGTCTTGTTCCAGGTTTTATGTGTAACCTGTCTTGTACCAGATTGTATGTGTGACATGTCTTGTTCCAGGTTTTATGTGTAACCTGTCTTGTACCAGATTGTATGTGTGACCTGTCTTGTTCCAGATTGTATGTGTAACCTGTCTTGTACCAGATTGCATGTGTAACCTGTCTTGTACCAGATTGTATGTGTAACCTGTGCCTTGTACTAGATTGTATGTGTAACCTGCCTTGTACCAGATTGTATGTGTGACATGTCTTGTTCCAGGTTTTATGTGTAACCTGTCTTGTAACCTGTATTGTACTCAAAAAAAAAGGAATTGTACCAGATTGTATGTGTAACCTGTCTTGTGCCAAATTGTATGTGTAGCTGTCTTTTACTAGATTGTATGTGTGAGCTGTCTTTTACTAGATTATATGTGTAGCTGTCTTTTACTAGATTATATGTATGTAGCTGTCTTGTACTAGATTGTATGCGTAATGCTAAAGTATAGCTTTACTTTGTTTTATGATATTCGAGTCTCTCATCCTTCACAAGTAATAGTAATCATTTAAATCATCCAGTGTTTGTTTTTGAAGGTTCATTCAGACAGGAGCTACTTATTCTTACAGTATATAAGTAAATACTATTATTATCACAGTCAAAATGGCAAATTTGGGACATTGAATTGAAGAGTACAATGTAATACAATGTAAGAAAGTTTTGGGCTGTACATTTTCATTCTTGTTTGAACAAAAATATATGAAGATGATGTAATACATGTTTATAAAATAAATTCATGTTTGATTCATTTTATGCTCAGGTGTTTGTGTGAGCGTTTTTGCTTTTTGTTGTTCTATGGTCTTATAATGCTACTCACTCTTAAGTCTTAGACTTCGAGAAAAGAGAATGCCTCAGTGGGAGGCTGGCAGGCGCTACTGGTAAGTCCTACTTCTTTACTTTTTTAAAACTTTTTTTTACTTCTTTACTTTCACTTCTTTCATCTTCCTGTCTTAACTTAATTCACCCTGAGATCACTGCATATGGTGGACAGGATAAATCTCGATGAAACTTAAGCCTTAGATTTAGGTCTGTTGCAGGGATGGAATGGGGAAAACAAATCTGTAAAGTTTCAAAATCAATTGGAGGAGAGAACTTCAGAAAGTAGCTAGCTCTGTTCAAGTTAGAAATAGAAGCCTCAACATAGGGCGGGTAACAAAAAATTGGTTCATTATGTAAAATAGATAACCAATTAATATCTATTACATTACAGATGCATGTAGAAAGCATTTAATGTACTCGCATTACTATTAGAATTACGTAACATTTTATTTTATCATGCCGTCCTGGGAATTTTTTTCTTTTTAATAATATTAATATACATTGTAATATTATTAGATCTACTGTGGAAAAACATAAACAATAAAAATAGTCTTACTATTCACATTCATCTCTTGTATTTTAATCAGACATCAAATGAAGACCTTCAAATTCTTAATATTACGGGACTTTTATTTGTCATTAATTCTGCTGACAAAATAGAAAAGTAGAATCATAGTCAATAAGAACATATGAAAATTCTGTAGTGTTATGGATCAAAACACTGACCTATTAGATGTATTAGAATTAGTTCAGCTCAAAAGGGTTGAAATGAAAAGAAAGGGATGGGGGTGCTGCAAAGGGTATGGGGGGGGGGGGACTGTAAGCGAAATGTGCCGATGAAGAGACAAAGGGATTGCTTCAGTCAACCTTACAGCGTCACTGCCTTTTCTGTCTGGTCGCAACAAGGCAAACTAGTTACAGTGTAGGTTGGTATCAAGATGGGATTAATTATTCATCACCTCTTTTCTCAAGAACGAGGTCAGATTAAAATAAAACACCTCGAAGCCTTGTATTCGTTGGTATCAAGATGGGATTAATTATTCATCACCTCTTTTCTCAAGAACGAGGTCAGATTAAAATAAAACACCTCGAAGCCTTGTATTCGTTGGTATCAAGATAGTGCCTAGGGTGGGAACGTTTACAAAAATTGTATTCAGCCATTTCAAGATGAAGAATATAAAGTTTTAAAAAATGATATCAAGAACTTGAGATTAAAAGTGAACAGATTGGTAATGCAAAATTTAATTAAGAGATGGACACAATGAAATGAGAATGAAGCACAGACATACATCAGCTCAGAATTGGCTCATTTTTAATTGCTGGTTGGCGGGCCTCTTTGACTACTGAGATGGGCACAAATTGCTTCATACTCATACTAATCATACTGCATTCAGGCAAACAGTTGTGCCTAATGGGAAAACGTTTGACCAAAAAATTGTAAAGTAAATGATGCCATTTCCTGAAAATGAATGTTGGTTTGTAAATAAATAAACCCGTATACACAAATACTAAAGAAAATCACAGGTAAACATTGCAGAGGTAATGTAAGATTACTGGGAAATGGACTACAATGAAAAATTATAATGTGCTGGGACTGCTGACTGGGTATTTTACGCTGGTGTAGTGTGCAGGGACTGCTGACTGGGCATATTACTATTATTACATGGTGTAGTGTACTGGGACTGCTGACTGGGCATATTACTAGTAAATGGTGCCATTTGTGCTGGGACTGCTGACTGGGCATATTAAACTATTACAAATGGTGTAGTGTACTGGGAAACTGCTGACTGGGCATATTACTATTATTACATGGTGTAGTGTACTGGGACTGCTGACTGGGCATATTACTATTGTGCATTGACTGGGCATGGTGTAGTGTACAGGGACTGCTGACTGGGCATATTACTATTATTACATGGTGTAGTGTACAGGGACTGCTGACTGGGCATATTACTATTATTACATGTGCAGGGGGACTGCTGACTGGGCATATTATTACATGGTGTAGTGTACTGGGACTGCTGACTGGGCATATTACTATGGTGTAGTGTGCAGGGACTGCTGACTGGGTATTACTATTATTGGTGGTAGTGTGCAGGGACTGCTGACTGGGCATATTACTATTATTACATGGTGTAGTGTGCTGGGACTGCTGACTGGGCATATTACTATTATTATATGGTGTAGTGTGCTGGGACTGCTGACTGGGCATATTACTATTATTACATGGTGTAGTGTGCTGGGACTGCTGACTGGGCATATTACTATTATTACATGGTGTAGTGTGCTGGGACTGCTGACTGGGCATATTACTATTATTACATGGTGTAGTGTACTGGGACTGCTGACTGGGCATATTACTATTATTACATGGTGTAGTGTGCTGGGACTGCTGACTGGGCATATTACTATTATTACATGGTGTAGTGTGCTGGGACTGCTGACTGGACATATTACTATTATTACATGGTGTAGTGTGCTGGGACTGCTGACTGGGCATATTACTATTATTACATGGTGTAGTGTGTTGGGACTGCTGATTGGGCATATTATTACATGGTGTAGTGTGCTGGGACTGCTGACTGGGCATATTACTATTATTACATGGTGTAGTGTGCTGGGACTGCTGACTGGGCATATTACGTGGTGTAGTGTGCTGGGACTGCTGACTGGGCATATTACTATTATTACGTGGTGTAGTGTGCTGGGACTGCTGACTGGGCATATTACTATTATTACATGGTGTAGTGTGCTGGGACTGCTGACTGGGCATATTACTATTATTACATGGTGTAGTGTGCTGGGACTGCTGACTGGGCATATTACTATTATTACATTATTACATGGTGTAGTGTGCTGGGACTGCTGACTGGGCATATTACTATTATTACATGGTGTAGTGTGCTGGGACTGCTGACTGGGCATATTACTATTATTACATGGTGTAGTGTGCTGGGACTGCTGACTGGGCATATTACTATTGTTACGGGTGTAGTGTGCTGGGACTGCTGACTGGGCATATTACTATTATTACGTGGTGTAGTGTGCTGGGACTGCTGACTGGACATATTACTATTATTACGTGGTGTAGTGTGCTGGGACTGCTGACTGGGCATATTACGTGGTGTCGTGTGTTTTGTTCATTAAATAAAGATTACAATTATTAATATGCTCTTTCGAATCCCAAGTGACTTGATTTTGTTTCATTGAAAATTAACTCGTCCATCATAGACGGTGATCTCACAGGATTAATTCAGAGGAAACAGTAAGATGAAAGACATGTGAAAGAGTGAAAGGAAATAAGTAGAATTTACCAGTAACCCCCATCAACCAAATGTCTTACTCTTAATATCCAATAGACTGGAATAACAAGTTAACAACAAGCCTATGTAGAAAAAAATAGAAAGTAAAATGACAGATCAAAGAGGCTTCACTTTGAAATAGAGCCAGCTACAAAAGTAAAAAAAAGATAAAGGTAAAAGTTTCAACAATGAATATCAATACTGAAATCTGCAATATATCTGTGAATTAGAAAAAAATCTAACAAGACCGGAGGGAATTGTTCATCATGAAGACACAATGTGCAAACAAAATGTGCAAACACAGACATTAGAAAATCTGATGCAATGTACCTGCAACAATGAATATGGTGTTTCAAAACTCAATACGTACATGTAAAAAGAAAAATTCCAAGGTCATGGTCAAGGGACAAATTTGCCTAGCGTTACAAACAATCAAAATCTTTTTGATACAGACAATCAACAATTTTGACCCCAATTTTGACTCTGCTTTCATACTTTCAAGACAATAATATGAATATCTACCATTACCATATTATTCATATTCAACAATAAAAATTCTGTATCTATTTTTTATGCCATAAACCAATGACAATGACATGTTTGAATTTAAAACGAATACTTGCTAAGTTACAAGGTGCAATGCCGGGCAAATTTTGCGATAGGACAATATAAGAGGTGCCCATTACAAATAATACAAGTCTGCATGCAATACTCCACATCAATTTCATCAATACAATAATATTATAATATCTGGGTTTTTTTATTAAATACATAATTGTTGTACATGGGTGGACAAATTTTATAAAATTGAAAAACGACTTATTTCATCAATAATGTATTTAGAATCAGATAGTTCACAGGCCCTTACAAAAAAATATATCATGAAATGTAGTTCTCCAATTCATTCAAGGATAAAACTAATGAGTAGCACTTCAAGTTTTAAGAAAAAGAATACAATTTGGGAGATTAAAAAGTTTTATGAAAAGGAAGAGCTCACATGTGAAATATTGTGAAACCAAATGCACTGTAAACAGTGCCGAAGCATTCTTATGGAAACTACTAAATGAAGATTCAAGATTGCTATCCAAAAAGGCCCACTCTAAACTTCCCAACGGCACAGTGCACAGGAAATGAGTTCAGTACAACATTTAATGTCATAAACTGGTACATGAGTAGGAAGATACATAGAGAGATAAAGAAGAAGTGAATAAATAAATAGATGGACGTACATAAACTTAAGAACATAGATTGATTCTTGAACAGATAGACAGATATAAAGAAAAACAGACAGAAATAAGAGCGACAATAAGATAGATATATATTGAACTAGATGTTTAATTTATCACTGGTCCATAAACCTAGTCTGATAATGCCTTGAATGAAATACACAGTCCAATCTGAGCAACAACAACAAAGAAATCAATTAAAAAAATATAATAGGAACATTAGCTACCATTACCAACCATCAAGCCAGAAAATGGTCGTGGTCAAAGTCAAAGCAATTTCTTCATTTCATGCCACAAGTCATGGAAAGACATAGGGTAAGCAAAAGTAAAATACAGTACATATGTACACACACACACACACACACACACACACACACACGCACACACACTATATCTATCTCTACATACTGTTATATATACTGGTATATATATACACATTATTGCTGCTGTGGTGAGATTGGTGAACACAATTTTCAAAACTATTTTCTTTTCTTGAAATACAGTCTAAATAACATATTCTATACATATTACATTTACTGATTAGAAGATAAAGGTCAGGTGAAGAAAAGAACAAAACGAATAAAGATCAAGATGGATCTATAGTCACTATCACCAAACATGTGCAGACTCACTGACTTTACATCTTTCATTCCCAAACAAGCCTTTCATTCAATAGCTCTTCTCTACTTCCTGGGGAGTATATATAGTACAGCTGCCTGTTAAGGACTTCATACATGTGCTCTACTGACAAAATCCTTCTCCACCTATAGCTAGGTACTCATTCACACCTGAGTCACATGAGAAAAGCAAAATACAGAACCTTTCCTGAGAGTACAAAGTCTTGAAAAAAAACTTGCAGACATCAGCGTGAAAACGGAACAGGTGACAATAATCACCTCCTGAACAGCTAGTGCTTGTACTTATTTGCACCTGGGTCGAGCGGGGAAAATGTGTCATTCCCAAGGAACACAATGTCAGGCCAAGCTTTGCTAGGATTTGAACCTGGGACCTCATGATCTCAAGTTCAGCAGCCTAACCACTCAGATGCCGATGCCACACATGATAAGATAACACATGTTTAATCACTAAGCTGGGTTTGTTGTGACAATATCCCATCATTGCTGGCGTTTATCAGATATGGTTCACTCACTGACCAGCCGGTGAACACAAATGAAAAATCATGTATTCGCCATCAAGGTGGCGGATGTTAAAAGGGCAGCAATTATCAAAAGAGCAATCAGAACTACCACTTATTGATTGTGGTGGCCTTTGATTTTTGTTGATCTACTGATTACTGACCACGAAGGGAAAGCTTGGGTGATGAATACATCTCAGATAAATAACGCTCTGCTCTTTTCATCACATAACAGGGGATAGTCCGCATAAATAGAGCCATTATAAAAACAGCACAACAGAACAGTAGTTTCCATTTAGGAATACGTTCCTTGTAAGACAGAAAAAGCCAGATTATTATATCAGTGCTCACAGCTTCCAGAATGAATTTCAAAGATACGTCATGGCGGTATTTGTATGAATATTAGATATTGTAAAAGGGTCAAGCCATTATTCTTTTTATTGGATAAATAAATATCTTTCTTTCTTTATCAGTTCCCATTCTACCTTCAAACAAATATCACCAATCTATAATTTAAAACATTTTGTGTTACAATTCATAAATAGACTAGGAAAAATAGCAAAGTAACAACCAATGTCTCCCTCCAATCCATTTCATATCACATACATTAGAAATGCCACAGAAATATTTTCATCATCATATCATAATGCCCGAAAGAAGAAGAGGAAACAGCAAGATGAAAGATGGAGCGAAAGAGAAGAGGAAACAGCAAGATGAAAGATTGAGCGAAAGAGAAGAGAAACAGCAAGATGAAAGATAGAGCGAAAGAGAAACAGGAAACAGCAAGATGAAAGATGGAGCGAAAGAGAAAAGCAAGATGAAAGATGGAGCAAGATGAAAGCAAGATGAAAGATTGAGCGAAAGAAGGAGAGGAAAGAAATGTGACCCACCAGCAATGTCTGCCGACCGCCGCCCCATTTTTGATCGTGTAACATCTATGACGTGGCGGTCAACACCTGCAGGTAACAAAGGCAATGTTCCACCGGTGTGAGTAGTTTTGACAAAAGTATGGGCTGTCAGTGTCACTGTCACTGTCAGTGTCACTGTCTGGGAAGATGACACGCCTTGGTGATTCTTAAAGACAGGGAGGGAGTGATATGGTACTAAAAGTGAGGATTGTGATAGAATTGTAGTAGCAGCAGAGAAATACTAAAAAAAAATAAATGGGGAAGAGCAGCAGTAGGGGAATTATGTCTTCAAAGATGGGAAGACAAATAACAATATCTAAACAGGCCCTAGTGAGTTATTAATTTATTACTGTTCATTTTCTCTCCTCAATATAGTATTATTAGTACACAACACAAAGTTTATAGTGCACGCTTGAATCAGAAATGAAAACTTTATGAAGAATAAGAAGATGACTTATTGAGTACATCAATTATCACACAGACCACTCACAAACAAAATGAATAAATAACAAATATCAAAGACAAAATGCTTGTGTCAATAGTACAGAAATAATGTATGCGACAGAGCAATATTGTCTTAATAATAGACAAAACAACCTGATTTGATTTTGATTTGATTTCTTGACCTACATCCACAACTAAGGCGATCTCAGGGTTTTAGTAGGATTTTTTAAACTTTTGCGCGGACTGTCCTGTAAACAGCCAAAGGATCTTTAACATGCACAGAGTGTTGTGATGCATACGGGACCTCCTTTTTATCGTTTGTCTCCGATGGGACTAGGTGTCGATCCACCTACCTGGAGCAGAAGGGTAGTTTTTATTCGAAAAAACTTGAGATAATTTTTCAACCCACAACCTTTTGGTTGAGAAGCCGACACAAATAATATCATTTCATTCTGCGTCACGGCCTTACATGAACGAATAACATAATTTTCTTATGAAGGCACAATTCAGTATAATAAGCATACATTATTTCAATACAATATTTATGAATGAGACTTTTGATGTATTATAAGAAGAGGATATTCGGTATTTCTAATGAACCACAATTTCTATTAAAATATTCCGATGTAAATGAATATTGTGTAGGGAGTACAAGATATAGTAATTATTTCTCTACTAAGTGATATGTGTACAATATATAACAGTTTTATCTTATAATTGAGGAAAAAATACATTTTGGTGTATTTAGACTTAAACTTTCGCCTCTTCATCCCCACCTCCCAAAAATTTCTGATTTCAGAAGGGGGGGGCAAGAGTCTTTTTGTCAAGTGTTCATTTGGAAAATTTAAAATGGTAGCAAACGCCTCAACAAAATATAATTTTCTACCTTTAGCCTACACTGGCATCTGAAAATAAATGAGGGGCTTGTTGACAGATTGATTTGAGTTTTTAGTCTGATCAACAATTGACTTTAACAATTCATCTAAATTTCTAAGACAGCAAATTTAATGGGAAGTATTTCCCTCTTACCGTCCAACAAAACACCTCGGGATATCTTAACTCTAATTGTGGAAGCGTCAAAGGCATGTGATAAGGCAAGGAGCAAATGCAAAGTGAGGATTATACATGCAACATTGATGTTAAAACCACATAAGACTGAAAACAAGAAAAACAAAGGAATGAATAGATAAAAATACATAGCAGCCACCAGACTTTTCTAAACTGGGACCATTCTAACCTTGCAATGAAAGGGAAAAGGAGGACAGGAAAGGGAGACCAGGAAAAAGAAATCAAGGGAGATTATGAAAGGAAGATCAAGAATGGGAGATTATGAAAGGAGATAATGAAAGGGAGACCAGGAAAGGGAGACCAGGAAAGGGAAATCAAGGGAGATTATGAAAGGGAGACCAGGAAAGGAGATCACGAATGAGAGATTAGGAAAGGAGATCATGAAAGGGAGATCTTGAAATTGAAAGGCAGATCCTGAAAGGGAAATCCTGAAAGGAAGATCATGAAAGGGAGATCATGAAAGGGAAATCTTGAAAGGGATATCCTGAAAGGGATATCCTGAAAGGGAGATCCTGAAAGGAGATCATGAAAGGAGATCCTGAGAGGAAAATGATCAGGAAATTCTCAAGGAACAGAGCTTTCTTGGATCATGATGCCTTTACCCATCAAGGAAAGATGATAAGCGTTGATATGGAAGTCACAGCTACGAGCCTGTCTGGTCCCTATGAGTTTCTTTTTCTCTCTGTTTATTCCTTCAAGTGACTAGTCTTCAAATCTTATGAAACTTTAACACCAATTTTGTTCCTAAAATTATGAGATCAAGAAGAGACTGTGCACATTCTCTGAATAAGCTAATTCCTGATTCAGGTCACGCCTCAGGTGAGAGAACCGTCCTATTTTGAATAGAAGATGAGGGAGGTGGAACTTTCAGTCGCTTGTACGATAACAGACACATGAACTGGGGACAAAGAAAACAAAAATCACATAAATTTAGATACCAGTATTGATAGCATTTTGAAAAATAAAAAAGTAAAAACAATTTTGCAACCACTCATAAAGTAACCGTACGACCAATATACATATGAATATACACATACTACTTGGGAAAAGATACAAATCTATGATCCGCTTGTTTTCATAAACTGTTATATATTCTGTCCAATTAACGACCAATTTAAGTTAAGCGTTCCCCTCTCTTGTACTTATTTAATCAAAAGGTCTGTTAAAAAAAACTCAGACACCAGTTTGAATGTATTGCCATAAAGTATGACATGATATTATAAAAACGCTTACGAGATGTTTCATAAAAGTACCAGTGCCGGTGTCACAAAAGATGTATTCAAACCCAAACAACAAACTACCCCAAGTTTTCCCCATCGCAGTAATCTCCCCTGGAGTCTTTCCCAGCCTTCTCTGCCATGCTTTCACGATGCTGGAAGGATTCTTCCTCTTCCTCAAAGCTAAAGGAGGGGGGGGTATCAAGGGGACCCGTTTTGAAGGCCCGGAAGGAAGACATCAAGATGACCGTGAGGGTGGAGCTGCAAAGGATCCTGGGAGAGTCCTACCCCTAGGAGCGCATGGCATGGACGCGTGGCAGACAAGGCTGGGAAAAAGTGTGTTAGACACGTGGTGGTGGATTACTTCAAAGGAAACAAAAACTTGTAGTTTGTTGTTTGGATTTGAAATACGCCTTTTGTGACACCAGTCCTGAAACTTGTACGACACATCTCATACAATACTAGATGAAAGTTTAACAAGAAAGATAAGCGGTGCCAGTGGCTGAGTGGTTAGGTTGCAGGCCGCACCACGCAACCCAGGTGCAAATTGGTACAAGCACTAGCTTGGGTGTAAAAACCTTGTGTCAGACTAGTGTCCTGTCCAGGGGTCATTATTATCACCTATTCCACTTCACACTATTGAAACCGGGATAAGATCCGGCTCTATGGGCCGTAATGGCCTTGAATGAACTTATTACTTATCAAGAAAGAGAGTAATATGCCTTTGCTCCATAATAAGAGAACTGAACATCATTACAGTGGAAAGACATTGATGCGTTAGCCTTACCATGGATAAAGTCTGAATTGCTATCATGACACCCAGCATGACGTACAGTTGTTTAACGGAGGAAGAAGCCCCACAGGGGAGCCAGAATTGTCCCAAGTCCTACAACGGCCCGTCGTATACCCTGGTTCAAGCCTAAAACATAGCAAAAGCATACAGATATAACCAGCATAAAGCCTAAAGCATAGCAAAAGTCATACAGATATCATCTAACATCAACATTAAGCCTAAAGCATAGCAAAAGTCATACAGAAAGCATAGCAAAAGTCATACAGATATCATCTAACATCAGCATTAAGCCTAAAATCATACAGATAGCAAAAGTCATACAGATATCATCTAACATCAACATTAAGCCTAAAGCATAGCAAAAGTCATACAGATATCATCTAACATCAGCATTAAGCCTAAAGCATAGCAAAAGTCATACAGATATCATCTAACATCAGCATTAAGCCTAAAGCATAGCAAAAGTCATACAGATATCATCTAACATCAGCATTAAGCCTAAAGTGTAGCAAAAGTCATACAGATATCATCTAACATCAGCATTAAGCCTAAAGCATAGCAAAAAAGTCATACAGATATCATCTAACATCAGCATTAAGCCTAAAGTGTAGCAAAAGTCATACAGATATCATCTAACATCAGCATTACGCCTAAAGCATAGCAAAAGTCATACAGATATCATCTAACATCAGCATTAAGCATCAAAAGCATTAAGCATTAAGCTAAAAAGTCATACAGATAGACAAAAAGCCTTATACAGATATTATATGACATCAGCATTAAGCCTAAAACGTAGCTAAAGTCATAAATATCACCAGCATTAAGCCTAAAGTGCAGCAAAATACCATACAGATATCACTCACACAGACAGCATTAAGCCTAAAGTGCATTAAGTCATACAGATAATATCAGCATTAGGCCTGAAGTGCAGCAAAAGCCATACAGATATCAGCTGACATCAGCATTAAGCCTAAAGCGTAGCAAAAGTCATACAGATAATATCAGCACAACAGCATAGGCCTGAAATGTATTGATTTGAATTGATTCTATCCATATCTACAACTAAGGTGATCTCAGAGTTTTTTGTAGGATTTTTAAACCAGCCAGGGATCTTTAACGTGCACAGAGTGTTGTGATCTGCATATAAGATCTTCTTTTTACAGTCCGTCTCTGATAGGACTAGGTGTTCATCCATTCCACCTACCTGGACCAGGGGGTAGATTTTGCTAATAGACTCAAGAAAACTGTTCAACGGATGGTGGGGTTTGACCCCCCCCCCTCCCCCCCTTCTTTGTGGTTGAGAGGCCTACACCTTGTCTCTGGACTACTGAATCCCCCATAGGCCTGAAGCATAGTATAAGTCAGATAATATCAACATTAGGGTTGGGTGAGTAAAGAAACAGAAAGGAACAGAGTGAAAAAATCTTGCAGGGAAGAGAAAAAAAGAAAGAAGAAATCAGAGGGTAGAGAGAAAAAGGGAAGAATTACCTCTGGGGGGAAAGATATCCCCATGATATGGAATGTATTTTTACCTTGTGCTTCCTTTCGAGTGAGTTTGGAAAACAGGGAAGTAGCACACACAAAGAGAAAAGGCAGGCTAAGAACATCAAAAAACACCATCACTGCAAATATAGGTAGATTGCGGTCACGGTTGTCTGCAAAATTTTAAAAATGTAAAAAGATTAGGGTTGTTTTGGCTTGTTTTGAAAAAAAATTTTTATTAAACAAAATTATTCACAATAACGCAATATAAATTTGAAAAATAAGAAAGAGAAGAGCAAAAAAGTGTTGAGATGAAATTGCCTAACTGTGGGCACAATGCCAACGTGTCTAATCACCAATCAAAATTGACTACAAATGGGAATACCGTTATCTCATTTGTGTAAACTTTATTCCTTTTCAGATTTCCAGATTTCCAAACGAAAGCAAGGAGCAAACTTTATAATCTGAACATGCTTTAATGATGATACGGCATTGGATAGAAATCTTACAACTAAATAGTTCATTCGTTTGTATGAGTTGAATTGCTTTAACTCCTTCGCTGCCTTGGCCCGTAAACTCTACAGGCCAGTCTGCACGTATTACACACCATGTGCCCGTAGAATGTATGGGCCTATGACATATGACAGGGCGTGTTTCAAAAGGTCTGGTGAGTGGTCTAAGGGATATAACGGCATAAAAACACTCGCATATTGTTTGAATACCATCCCTTCAGGAAGTAAGCCGTCACTTTCCATCATATTATGTCCCTTGGCAACGAAGGAGTTAATGAGAATTAATTGTTTAAAGCAGTGTGCTTAAATCAGTCTCTCATCAGAATGACTCAAGTCTTGCAGTTAATCTGGGTACAGTCATCACTGCCAAAAACAAGATGTACTTCTTTATCCCATTTATTAAATTAAGATTAAGCCTAACCCCGGCCAAGAAGTATCCTGAACAATAATATATCCATTCATGGTTGTAAAATGAAATTGTTGAAAGCTTACGTTTAGGGGACTTGGGCAGAAATACAATCAAACCTATATTTGTCATTAGGAGCATAACGCTACCAAAGAGAATTAAATTTCTGTCAGTCACACACTTGCTGAACTTGGAAACCATCACAAAAGCTATGATGACCTGCGGATGAAAGAATTTTTAATGCTTATTTCATTTGTCCTTATAAAATCAAAGTGAAATCGCTTAATTTCTAATGCTTATTTCATCTGTCCTTATAAAATTATAGTGAGATCAGTTCATTTTTAATGCTTAATTCATCTGTCCTTATAAAGTCATAGTGAAATCAGTTGTAAGGTGTGTATACTGAAAGCCTATTTTAGTGAAATTATTTGTATTGTACCATTATTATGTCTACGGCTTTCATTCACCTTATCAACGGTATTATTGACTTGATCACTAATATCCTTACAACAATCAAATACTTTGACTGTAGGTACCATCAGATCAGTTCTATGAATTTTATACTCTCTCTCTCTCTCTCTCTCTCTCTCTCTCTCTCTCTCTCTCTCTCTCTCTCTCTCTCCCCCTCTCCCCCCTCTCTCTCTCTCTCTCTCTCTGTCTCTCTCTGTCTCTCTCTGTGTCTCTCTGTCTGTCTGTCTGTCTGTCTGTCTGTCTGTCTGTCTGTCTGTCTGTCTCTCTCTCTCTCTCTCTCTCTCTCTCTCTCTCTCTCTCTCTCTCTCTCTCTCTCTCTCTCTCTCTCTCTCTCTCTCTCTCTCTCTCGGCTAAGGTGCCATCAACTATCTGAAATTGTTTATCTTTTTTCTTTTTAACAAACCCTTTGCTATATTATATGCTTATCAATCTCTTCATTTCAATGAGTTACTGAATATACTCACCACAACTCCTCATTTCAACAATACAGACTCGCCACAACTCCTCACACACAACACAGACTCACACACAACACAGACTCACCACAACTCCTCACACACAACACAGAATCACCACAACTCCTCACACACAACACAGACTCACCACAACTCCTCACACACAACACAGACTCACCACAACTCCTCACACACAACACAGACTCACCACAACTCCTCACACACAACACAGAATCACCACAACTCCTCACACACAATACAGACTCACCACAACTCCTCACACACAATACAGACTCACCACAACTCCCTCACACACAACACAGACTCACCACAACTCCTCACACACAATACAGACTCACCACAATTCCTCACACACAATACAGACTCACCACAACTCCTCACACACAATACAGACTCACCACAACACCTCACACACAATACAGACTCACCACAACTCCTCACACACAATACAGACTCACCAAAGCTTCATGCAAAGTACAAATTTGCAAAACTCAACATGAACAATACATATTCATATTCAACTTCAATACATATTCAACAAGTCAACATGAACAATACATATTCATCACAAGTCAACATGAACAATACATATTCATCACAAGTCAACATGAACAATACATATTCATCACAAGTCAACATGAACAATACATATTCATCACAAGTCAACATGAACAATACATATTCATCACAAGTCAACTTGAACAATACATATTCCTCACGAGTCAACATGAACAATACATATTCATCACAAGTCAACATGAACAATACATATTCATCACAAGTCAACTTGAACAATACTTATTCATCACAAGTCAACTTGAACAATACATATTCATCACAAGTCAACATGAACAATACATATTCATCACAAGTCAACATGAACAATACATATTCATCACAAGTCAACATGAACAATACATATTCATCACAAGTCAACTTGAACAATACATATTCATCACAAGTCAACATGAACAATACATATTCATCACTAGTCAACATGAACAATACATATTCATCACTAGTCAACATGAACAATACATATTCACCACAAGTCAACATGAACAATACATATTCATCACTAGTCAACATGAACAATACATATTCATCACTAGTCAACATGAACAATACATATTCACCACAAGTCAACATGAACAATACATATTCATCACTAGTCAACATGAACAATACATATTCATCACAAGTCAACATGAACAATACACATTTACAACAACTGCACACAAACGGTACAGACTTACCACAACTCCACTCAAACAATACAAAATGCTGTTTTCCAGCTCTCCAAAGTCCATATATAGCTGTGAGAGTGGTGTGAACATAGTCTGGGAATGAAGATTGAAAAACAAACATTACACAGGCAACATTTCAAGTTATAAACATATTTCAATCCTTTACCCCAAAATTAAATACTGCTTTTATGTGGTGAACATTCGTTAAGAAATGCATCATTATACGAAACAAGACAAAATAATAATATTTAAAAACCAGATGTTTTTGACAAGCTACATATATTAGAGAAAATAAGAGAGAGAGGAGATGGAGAGGAGAGAGAGAGAGAGAGAGAGAGAGAGAGAGAGAGAGAGAGAGGAGAGAGAGAGAGAGAGAGAGAGAGAGAGAGAGAAGAGGGAGAGGGGAGGGAGAGGGAGGGAGAGGGAGAGGAGAGGGAGGGGGAGAGAGAGAGGGAGAGAGAGAGAGAAGAGAGAGAGAGAGAGAGAGAGAGAGAGAGAGAGCGAGAGACAGACAGAGACAGAGAGATAGAGAGACAGAGATAGAGACGACAGAGAGGGGTGCGTGTTTGTGGGAGGGGCTGATTGTTAATCGTTCTTGTCTTGGGACTTAAAAAGGGGAGGAGGGAGGATTAGGACATTAATAGTTAGTGATAGTAATAATTCATTTATAAAGCAAATAAATCCATCTTAATGCTCTGAGGAGAATGAAACTTATTATGTACAAACACGAAACAAAAATTCCTAACATTATTGAAATAAGTAGGTAAAAAGAAGTACAATAACATTATAATATCAAAAATTGGATGAAATGGAGAACAAAATTTTCACAACTTCAGATGTTGGTTTATAATGGAAATTGTTTTGTTCCATGGGAAAATACCTATTCATATACTTTCTTAAATAGATATAGTTTGAGTCTCATTTTGAAAATATTTTTTTTTGATGATTTGACATCTTGGCTGAGACTATTTCACAATTTTAAGCCCCCTACTGAGAAGGACTTTTTAGACAGAGTTAATTTGTGTGTTGGTACTGCAAGCAGATTATAAATTCTTTACGATGTCATTCGATGAATGATTTTTTCTAGCTGTTCAGGATCGGAAAGTAATCCCTTTTGTTGAAAAATAAATGTAATCCTTTTTGTTGAAGTGTCAGAGAGTGTGTGTGTGTGTGATTGTGTGTGAGAGCTCTTGATGATAATGATACCTCACCTCTAGACAGACTTGAGAAAAGGTGGAGCAGAAGATCAGCATTAGCAGAGCCACGATTTGATCCCGGACATACTCTGAGACATAGTGAGAATAGTGAGAAGACAACAGTAATAAAAAGCCACGATGCTATGGTGGGAGGTGATTAAAGGAACAAGCATAATAAAATATCCACACAGCAAGCCAGTTTAAGGTCAAAGTCACAGAAAGCCTGTTTAACATCAAAGTCACAGCAAGCCTGTCTAAAGTTAAAGTCACAGCAAGCCTGTCTAAAGTTAAAGTCAAAGCAAGCCTGTCAAAGGTCAAGTCACAGCCAGCATGTCAAAAGTCAAAGTCACAGCAAGCCTGTCTAAAGTCAAAGTCACAGCAAGCCTGTCTAAAACCAAAGTCAAAGCAAGCATGTCTAAAGTCAAAGTCACAGCAAGCCTGTCTAATGTCAAAATAAGCCTGTCAGAGGTTTCTTCAAAGCAATATAGATCTAAGGTCAAAATTTTTTTTTTTTGATGATTTGACATCTTGCTGAGACAAGCCTGTTTAGAAGTCAAACTCACAGCAAGCCTGTCTAGCTGTTCAGGATCGAAAGTAATCCCTTTTGTTGAAAAATAAATGTCACAACAAGCCTGTCTGCAGGTCCCGGAAATTCAATGCAAGCCTGTTTTATTAAAGGAACGGTCAAAGTCACAGCAAGCCTGTCTAAGTCAAAGTCACAGCAAGCCTGTCTAAAGTCAAAGTCACAGCAAGCCTGTTTCAAGTCACAGCCAGTCAAAAGTCAAAGTCAGCAAGCTTGTCTAAAAATCAAAATCAAAGCAAGTCTGTCTAAAGTCAAAGTCACAGCAAGCCTGCCTAAAGTCAAAGTTACACTAGTCACAGCAAGTCTGTCAAAAAGGTCAAAGTCACAGCAAGTCTGTCCAAGGTCAAAGTCAAGCCTGTTTACGGTCAAAGTCACAGTAAGCCTGTCCAAAATCAAAGCAAGTCTGTCTAAAGTCAAAGTCACAGCAAGCCTGCCTAAAGTCAAAGTCACTAGTACAGCCTGTCCAAGGTCAAAGCCACAGCAAGCCTGTCCAAGGTCAAAGTCAAGGTCAGCAAGCCTGCCTAAAGTCAAAGTCACAGCCAAAATTTTTAAAGTCAAAGTCACAGCCAAAATTTTTTACACTCGAGATAGAGACCAAAGGCACTTTCTTCTTGCCATTTAGCCTTTCCCCTTTGACCAAAATAGCAAGTAAAGTTCTTTCAAGGCCCTTACAGCCCATAGAGCCAGAGCATATCCCGGTTTCTATAGCATGAAGCAGAACAGGAGATAATAATCGCCTCCTGGATAGGCCACTAGTCTGACACAGGTTTTTACTCCCAAGCTTGTGCTTGCACCCATTAGCACCTCGGACGAGTGGGGAAAATGTGTGCTATGCGTCTTTTCAAGGAACACAATGTCAGCACTAGTTTTGCCAGGATTTGAACCTAGGACCTCATGATCTCAAGTCCAGCAGCTTAACCACTCAGCCATCGATGAAAATAGGATCATAAATCAATGAAACAAGTGTACAGTTTCATCATATAAACAGAAACCGTAGACAAAGTTTATTCATTTTCACCTAAAAGAACTTTGGCCCAATTTTAATTTATATGGCAGAAGATTTAAGGATAAAAAAAGGGGAGAAATAAAGGTAGCGTTCTGCATTTTACTTTTCCCCCGTACCTTTGATAGAACATTTTATCACACTGAAGATATTTAAATATTTGAAATCATTTCATGCTGTCTTCCTTTACAATTAAAGTTTATAATTAAAGACACTCATATTGTAATTTTCCGAGTAATAAGATTTTGCATTGTAATAGTGAAAAATTGCCTCGAATTACTTTGTCACCAAACAAAATGTGTTCAAATTACCATTGTAAAAGAAATTGAGCTTTCCTTCTCTTTGAACAGGATCATCATCAAAAGCAGATTGTGTCTTCACAACATATTCTTCATCTATAACCTGTAAACGATGACAGTCAATACGATAAAAGGTGATTCAATCATATATAGTTCATGTTTTATTATAAAAGGTTTTCTATGCCTTTAAGCTAAACACTTAAAAAAGCTATATACTGTTGCATACCACTGTATACTGTTTTGGGACAACTTTACTCATAATCACATACTTGAATGTTTAAAAACAAGTCAATATTCATAAAGTCATAAAGAGGTCATAAGGTCACCACCATGTCACATGGCCTGACACCTGTCGCCATCATTGTTGTCACTGTCAGCCGACTCAATGTTGGTCATTGCAAGGGATATCCTCACAAGCTCTCTATGTCTGTCCCCATCTTGACGTCTTGAACTTCTCTAATTACTTCATCAACTTTACGCCCACAGATTTTCACATTGTTCATGTTATACAAAAAGGGTGGTTTGCCTTGTTTCCTCTTCCTTTTCACTTTATCTCCCAGGACACTGTTTTAAAATATTAAATTTGTCTCCCTTTTTCGGTGTGCATTGAATGACCGATGTTCTGTTAATTTCTTAGAGGTGCAAATGAGTACAGGCACTAGCTTGGAAGTAAAAAAACGTTCGCCCAGGAGGTGATTATTTTCCCCTTTTCCATTTCTCGCTATAGAAACCAGGATAAGCTCTGGCTCTATGGGCCATAATGGCCTTGAAGGAACTTTATTACTCCTTAATTTCCTGATTGTCTCACAATCTCTCTGGTGAGTCGGTGCCCTCTAAAAGTGGGAGGGAAAAAATAATAAAAATTCTAATTTTTAAACCCACTGTCTAATACTAAACATGGAAGAGAACAGAACACCAGATTTATTGATAGCATGAGAAAACTTCTGGAAAGTTCTGAATCTTGAATATGTTTCACATTAATTAACCTATTACACCAAACTCCTTCTATTTTCAATGTCTAGAAAATAATAATGCCACTCATATTTCCACAATTTACTTTTCATGCTGTTATTCGATGATCAGGGTAATTACATTGGATAATAACCATTAAAAATGCGTTAGAATAACCATTAAAAAGTGGTATAATAATCACTAAAAAGTGGTATAATAACCATTTAAAAGTGGTAAAATAACCATTTAAAAGTGGTATAATAACCATTTAAAAGTGGTAAAATAACCATTTAAAAGTGGTAGAATAACCATTTAAAAGTGGTATAATAACCATTTAAAAGTGATAAAATAACCATCTAAAAGTGGTAGAATAACCATTTAAAAGTGGTAGAATAACCATTTGAAAGTGGTAGAATAACCATTTAAAAGTGGTATAATAACCATTTAAAAGTGGTAGAATAATCATTTAAAAGTGGTAAAATAACCATTTAAAAGTGGTAGAATAACCATTTAAAAGTGGTAGAATAACATTTAAAAGTGGTATAATAACCATTTAAAAGTGGTAGAATAATCATTTAAAAGTGGTATAATAACCATTTAAAAGTGGTAGAATAACCATTTAAAAGTGATAGAATTACCATTTAAAAGTGGTAGAATAACCATTTAAAAGTGGTAGAATAACCCTTAACCCTTTGGTTGCTATCCTATTTGTCCCTATTTACATCTCAAATGTTAAGGCTTTTTGAAAACTCCTATAAAAAATGGTGCTTTTAGGGAAAAAAATCTAGCTCTCAAAAGACACATCACAAGGTAATGAAATTTTCAGGCTAGTTAGGAATATGGACAAGCTAAATATTCGATTGATATATTGATCGTTTAGCATCCTCCAAACCCTCTCTTGGTCAGACCTCTCTCTGTCACGCCACTTCCTCCTCTGTCCTCTTTGTCACCATGATCCGTAGGCCTAGGACTAACATCATGATCGTCTAAATCTAGATCTAGTTCAGGCCTATCAGCTTCAGAAGTCGACCTAGAATCATCACTCCCGGGCATAAAACTCATGACCAGAGTCAATATCATGTCTATATGTATCAGCCTCATCATCAGATTCCACATCACTAATGCAAACCAATAAAACAAGAAAAATCGTCAAAACATCGCAGTTCAAAACAACCCCAAAAAACCACCGTAGTCAATAAAACGTCGTAAGCAAAGGGCAGCTACTCACAAATTACTACAGGCAGTGAAAATAAAGAATTTGCCTTTTAAATGGTCCTTAATAGGAATTCGCCTTCTGGCCCGAGCTTGGCTCATTGAAACCTATACGGAAATTAGCCTTTCGTGAACATAGCAACCAAAGGGTTAAAGGGGTAGAATAACCACTAAAAAGTGATACAATTAGCATTTAAATGTGGTATATTAACATCTCATTGGTGTAATAGATGATGTGGAACATAGATAAACTTTATTGTATCAAAATAAATCACAGACAATGGGTAAAAAGGATGTTTTGACTTGTTTCCAAGCAGAAACCGTGCATCAAAGTTTGATGTAATTTTTATCACTTATATGGGACCCAACAAAACAAAACTTTCCACATAGAAACTTTGGTTGATGGTTAAAAGACTGACGACAAAAGTTTTTATGTCAAGTTAGATTTACTTGATATTTGTCGTGAGTTATTTTTTCAGCAAGGAAATTTCTACAAAGCTGAATGATGCATAATTTCTTCATCTGCCTGAGTATATCATGAATTCAGCTTAGCGTCAACAAACAAACCTTAGCACTTTTGCCTTGAATAGAAGGAAGACAACTAGAAGGTGATGGGGGTGCAAAGTGGTTCTCATTGATGAAAAATCTTCATCTTGAGATCATCGGAGACATGGTTTTCATACTCAAAATCAGCAGATTGCATGTATAATTCCGCTGAAACCAGGATGTCATAGGATGAACCAAGGAAGTCAGGCGGCTCTCTATGCTGGGCAGATTTCTTCATCCTCGTCACAAGGTTGTTCCTTTGACTCCGCCTGGTCCATAGAATTGTATGAGTGACTCTTGTTTGTTGCTGATGAGGGAAGTAGAGGCGCATTCGGATCATCTGAAATAGGTTAAATGGAAGAATAGATTACATTTTTCCATTAAAAAACCCAACCCAAAACAAACAACCTCTTCAAGATATTGAAACATTATAAAACCAAAGCTTACACACCTGAGCCATACTACAGTTATGGATGATGAAATGCCTATTAATTTTTCTTCTTATTAGTAGTATTAGCTATATCATAATAATAACAATAATAAAAATAATAAAAAGAACAACAATAATAATAGTAATAATAATAATAATAATAATAGTAATAATAATAATAATAATAATAACAATAATAATAATAACAATAATAATAATAATAATAATAATAATAATAATAATAAAAAATAACAATAACACTAATAATTAATTTACATAGCCCCTGGCTATACACTCTGAAAGTGCTCAGCGGCAATTAACATTAATTCAAAGACAACAATCATAGAAAAACAATCTCAGAGAATTGGAACAATAAGCATTAAAACATAAATTGAAGACAAACTATAGTACATATGTCTCATTCTTTAATAAGTTAAGTTTTTAGAAAATGGTTGTGATGACTTTGTTGAGGAGATAACTTATTCAAGAGGATTGAGCAGCACTACTAAACCTTTTTAGATTGAAATTAGCTATTTCTAACTATGTCTTATTCTTATCACCATTATGAATTTATAACCTGTATCCCACACAAGCGCAGGCTCAGCCCAACTTACATCAATTAAATTCACTTTACATAATTAATAAAGACATTTAAACATTTTGTATCATTGTTGAACTTATGAATAACTTGAAGATATCCGAGAAAAATGAGAATGATTTGAACAATTTTGTGAAATCTAAAATAATTAACAAAAGATTCTTTTCAAGGAAAACAAATAGAACGTGTAGGCCCATAGATGGGAATTTTAAAATAATTTAAATCAGTGTTTCCATTTCATACACAGGCTTAAAATTTTAATTTACAGGCAACACTTTGGCGATGGGATTTTAATATCCAAGGAAATTTGCTCACCACTAGCGATGTCATCATTTGTGCCATCTTCAGGTGCAATGACTGTCTCATGGTTTTGACTTGCTTTATTTCCAGTGTCTCCTTTTGAGGATTTTTAAAAATCACCAACACCAAAAAGATGAGAATAATCCACATAACCGTCATAAATGCCTTGAAAGAAAAATACAAAATTTTCCATATGAGATGTTGCTATTGAAACAAAGATCTTAATTTTCTTCTTCCATCGATAATTATGTGTAAATCAACATCAAAGTCATCAAAAATTAAGATCTCAAGACACACATGATTACATTTTGTGGAATGTGAAGAAAATCTACGCTTTCAGAAAAAAAGTCTTTCTCTCATCCTCTAACCATCCCCCCACCCGCATCTCTCTCTCTTTTTCTCTCTGTCTCTCTCCCTGTCTTATCAAAGACAGAAGGATAAGGATGCTGCTGCTCTATCAGCTTTTAAAGTTGCTACATGATACAACAGCAGTCATGACAATGCCATTTTAATCTTATCTGTTTTGTTTTCACCAAGGGCTTCGAAAAACCATGGACATACAACGGTATCATCAACTACAACATCTAGTTAAATACAACAAAATAGGATGATTTTTTTGTTGTCTGTGTCTGTCATTAAAATTCACCCCATCCATTTTAATATGCCATGATCTCAAAGTGAATTAAGAAGAAATATCAAGCCCGAAAGACATGTAATAGAGTAAATTAAGAAGAGATATCAAGCCTGAAAGACATGTAATAGAGTAAATTAAGAAGAGATATCAAGCCTGAAAGACATGTAATAGAGTGAATTAAGAAAAAGATATCAAGCCTGAAAGACATGTCATAGAGTAAAATAAGAAGAAATATCAAGCCTGAAAGGCAAATAATAGAGGGAATTAAGAAGAAATATCAAGCCTGAAAGACATGTAATAGAGTGAATTAAGAAGAGATATCAAGCCTGAAAGACATGTAATAGAGTGAATTAAGAAGAGATATCAAGCCTGAAAGACATGAAATAGAGTAAAATAAGAAGAAATATTGAGCCTGAAAGACATGTAATAGAGTGAAAGGAAAGAAGGACAACCTATCAGTAGTACATGACAACCACCTACACAGGAAAAAAACCTGCCTGAAGACAGAGAGAGAGGAGAGAGAGAGAGGGAGGGGAGGGAGGGAGGAGGGAGGGAGGGAGGGAGGGGAGGGAGGGAGGGAGGGAGGGAGGGAGGGAGGGAGGGAGGGAGGGAGGGAGGGAGGGAGGGAGGGAGGGAGGGAGGGAGGGAGAGAGAGAGGGAGAGAGAGAGAGAGAGAGAGAGAGAGAGAGAGAGAGAGAACAGAATCAGAACAAAAAAAGGAACAAATCAGAACATTATTCAATGCATGAAACTGAAGGATAAAGCAGCTACAAACAAAGATACCTTAAATGCCAAAGTACGGCAAGATAGGGCAAAAAAGGATAGGAGTGCTGATTATAATGGTGGTACATTGACTAATGCTAACTCTGTGTATGTTACAAAGTTTTACGATTGTTTTGTTAAGCATCATACCCCTGGAGACGAATACTTGTTGACTTCAAAAGGGCCTATTTTAAAGTCAGCCAATCGTAGCACAACATTTAGACCAGGAGCTGTTGAGCAAAGAAAAGGTCAAAGTTCATAATCATAAATAGTGTTTCTCACAATCAAAGGAAAAGCTGTGAACAAATTACTTACACATCATTTATAAAACTACATTGTAGACCAGAAATTAACAACGAATTTATCTGCATTATGAAACAAACCATATCCCTTTTTTGTTTTCAAGTTTATATTGAATTATAAAAAAATTTTCCACCTGATCATAAACATATAATAACAATTGATCTTATTAAACAGATTTGTTTGTTTGTTTCTTTGAAATTTACCTGTCTACCATTGCGGTGACCTCAGGGGGAATTAAGAAGAAACAGCAAGATGAAACATAAGTGACAGAAGGAAATGAAAGAAGACAGAAGATCATGAACATAAAACTAAATAAATCAACAACAAAAAAACAAACTCGCCAGAAACTCCTGGAAAAACCCCCCACACAAATAAACCGAAATAACAACCAACCCGCTCATGAAAAGAAAAAACACAAATAAACCGAAATAACAACCAACCCACTCATGAAAAGAAAAAAGCCCACACAAATAAACGGAAATAACAACCAACCCACTCATGAAAAGAAAAAAAGCCCACACAAATAAAACCAAAATAACAACCAACCCGCTCATGAAAAGAAAAAAGCCCACACAAATAAACCGAAATAACAACCAACCCGCTCATTTTAGAGATATTTTAAGGCTAGAAAAAACACCTATGGATGCCTTTATGTGGTTTATCTACAAATACCCGTCTAAATTTGATGTAGACACCCGATGAAATGTGAGTAAGTAGTCCATGTAAGAAGAATAAACCAAATAACATCAAATAAAGCAAAACAGTGCCATGATTTTCATCTATTTTGTTTCTTTGAAATTTACCCCATCCACTATTGCTGTGATCTCAGGGTGAATTAAGAGGAAACAGCAAGAGGAAAGATAAATGAAAGAAGGAAAGGAAAGGTTTTTATCTACTCTTTTGATTCTTTTATAAATTTGAATAATATATCATAACCTTAAGTTAGCAGAAGGTACAGGGTATAAGATGCATTTTCAGATCAAGTGCCTCAGGGCGGCACAAAACAAACCTGCAAGTAAAGAAAGCTGTCGAATCGTCACAAGTGTTGACAATATGCTGGTACGTTCTGCTTCTGTTGTATAGCGGGATACTTCAGCCAATGCTACGGCCTCACCAGATGCACCCAGACCTTCATGAAAAATATAGAAACAGAAGTACATGTAATATCAAACTTCTCTTGAAATACGTTAGCGTTTATCTCACAGAAAATGAAAAGGACATGCGCAAAGACGGAATGTAATACCTACATTCAAGTACAAAAGCCAGCTCGGTGTTGACGACTTCTCTCCTTCATAAGGTCATTCATTTAAAAAAATCTTGATCATCCCTGTGAAGGGTGTACAGTAGAATTGCATGAGAGACGTGACATACTTAAATCCTGAAAATGTTTCTTCTGTCTGTGGCAAGTGATTTATTTAGTACCTGGGTCAAGTGAGGAGAGCTGAGCTAAATATTTTCCTTCAAGGACAAATAGTACGGGTAGTGGCAAGTGAAATAATGACATGGGAACAAAGATGAGACAAATACAAAGGAATAGACAGAACACAATCTTAGGGCACAAATAGAATGAAACCCATGACCTTCACGTCGGCACCCATCGCCTTGATATGCAAAGAGAGCATGCTACCAATCAAGCTTACTACGCTCTATTAAAGCCCAAAGATTCTCTTCTGTCTTATTTCTTTGTCTTTGCTCCTACATGGCTTCCATATTGGTTCATGTCATTACTCATCACTTTCTCATTAAGGAGTGAACATTATGAATTAAATCTTGCCTTGAACATCTTCAAAACAGTTTAATCATAGTTACAAGACTCACACATAGTACTTCGGCTTTACAGTTTAAAGAGACTTAAAACTTAAATATTAAAGGAAATATAAGAGACAAATTTTCATCTAGTCAAATATGCTTTATACCCATAAGGGTCAGAAAAATAAGCTCCCAAAAAATCCTCTTTATCTTATGTGTGAATGTAAACTATAAGTGCGAGAATATGACAGACACAGGTTCATCACAATTGCTCTTCCTCTGTTACAATCCTAGCATATGAAAATAATAAATCAATCTGTCACCTGAAATGAAACGACTGGCAACACACAGCCACTGAGAGATGCCGATAAAGTACAGAAAGCTCCCAACAAGTTCAAACATGGCACAGATGATGAAAATCTGCTTCGTGCATCGTAACCTATCCACAACCCTGGAGGGAATACAAAAATACAAAAAATATGTTAGGAAAAGAGATGACAACTCAACCTGTCCATATGTGAAAAGTAAAGGTAAAGTTCCTTTGAGGCCCTTGTAGCCCATAGAGCCAGAGCTATTTCTATAGCAAGAGGCGGAACAGGTGATAATAATCACCTCCTGGACAGGACACTAGTATGACGCAGGTCTTTACTCCAAAGTTGGTGCTGGTACCCATTTATACCTGGGTTGAGTGGAGGAAATGAGTGTTAAGTGTCTTTCCCAGGGAACACAGTGTCAGACTTAGCATTGCTCGGATTTGAACCCAGGACCTCATGATCCCAAGCCCGGCAAGCTAACCACTAGACCACAAATGCCACTTCACATATGGAGAATCGTTCTGAAAATTTCTCCACCTGAAAAAAAACCTCGTATAACATTGAGCGAATTATCAAAATATAAGCATGTTCGTTGCATGGATGCAGTTGGGGTCTGATCTATAGAAGTTGATTCAATTTGAGGAGCAGATTGTCATATTGCTGTCACGAAAGTGTCAGGGTTAGATCTAAATATATCATCATTGTTATTCGTAGTCCCCTCATATATATCACTGGACAGCAGAATAAAAGGGGTAGAGGTTGACTCCACATTAGCTATGTCTATAAATCTAGTAACAGCAACATCCTTAGCCTGACATAAATAGTATGTTATTGACAAATATTCATTAAAATGTAAGTTTTATGACTTTTCAAAATAGATTTATGGCTCAGTGTTGCAGATTGCAGTAAGTTTTGTGTCTTTCCCCACTTTGGAAACCCCCCCCCCCAACTGTATAACCTGTTTTGCATATCTTTTGGCGTTGAAACATCCATGTGAGCCTATGGGAAGAAAATTTCAAAATTCATAATGAACCTTTGAAGGATGAAAAGCTTTGCATTTCATGTTCATACATTATAGTAATTTATAGACTACATTAGAAAAGAAACAATATTTTGTTCTGTTCTCTGCTGCATCACCTAGTCATAGTGAGTTAAGTTGTTTCAAGGCCATTACGGCCCACAGAGCCGGAGTTTATTCCGATTTCAATAACGTGAAGCGAAACAGAATGCTAGTCTGGCGCAAGTTTTTACTCCTAAAGACTTTCTCTGCAACACAACTGCTTCTACGATTAAGGGGATGTAAAGGTTATCTTAAGTCTTTTAAATGCTGCATACCTTCCAAGTATAGGTGACACTAAGATTGCGGCAAGACTATAGGCAGAGAGGACAATGCCAAACATGTATTCAGGAGCGTTGTAAGTGTTGTGAAGATACAACCACAGGGTAGGAAGGATGACAGCTGAAATGGAAATTTTTAAAGTGTCATCATGGTCCCTTCTGTAAGTATTTTAAAATATCTATTTTAAATAACAAAATGGATAAGTACATAAACTCTGTGACACAGAAGCGTGTGTACATTCAGGGTAATATTCATGACACAATGTTCAAGACAAAACACAAAAATTTTCATTTTTCGTGTATTTGGCGACTCAGTAGTCCAGAAACAAGGTGTCGGCCTCTCAACCAAAATGTAGTGAGTTTGAGCACCGTCAAAGGTTGAACAAATTTCTTGGAGTTTCTTCGAGCTAAATCTACCTCCCTAGTCCAGGTAGGTGGATTGACACCTAGTCCCATCGGAAACGGATGATAAAAAGGAGATCACGTGTGCAGATCACAACACTCTGTGCACGTTAAAGATCCCTTAGCTATTTACAGGGCAGTCTGGGCAAAATTTAAAGTCCTACCAAAAACCCCAATATCACTTTAGTTGTGGATGTGGGTAAATCAAATCAACCTGTCTTTGAGCATGTTTCATTGAAACATGTCATCCTGTCCTTTCAAGAAATCGGCAACAGGTAATTCAGGTAGAATATATTGTCAAATGCACGAGGGTAAAATAATTTCATTATATGACAAAAAACATTTCCTTTCAGCCTAGGATTATGAAAAATATTTGCAACTGGGACATGAGAAGAAAATCGATTGTGTGAAATTTGGCTTTAATCCCAGTCTTATTATGAACATAATTATAAAACAAACAAAAAACTCAAAAAATAAATCAATTTTCGTTGTAAATCTCACTATAGTAATAAATGAAATAGACATATATATAAACAGATGTGTATATCTCATAAACACATAAATTTCACCAAGAATCAATTCTCATTGTTTGCCTTGAGATCTTTTGAAAAGCATTTCCTTCCTCTATCCGTGGTTGACTGATGTTAGTTGTGTTCGTCCACACGTGCAGTTTAATCTAAATGATACTTTACTATAATTCACATTTCACTCCATAATCTGTTTTAATTATCAGAAGTGTACTAAACATTTGCTTAATACTTTCAAGAGATTTAATTTAGTAAACAAATCTGCTTCAATCAATGAAATGCAATTTGTAGAGTCATTAAAAACGCTGACCATCAACTTACCATATTCAATGCCACCAAAGAGGAAGACAAGAGCAAACACAATGAACATTCTCTTGCTCATGGTTTTAGTTTCAGCCATTGTGAATAATGCTGCAAAGCACTTCCCTTTCAGTTCCTGTATTTCCTAAAGAGTTGATGTCATTCACATATTTTGCTGTAAAATGGTCATTTTATATGACAAGTGTTCCCTGTACGAAGACGAAATAAAAAACAAAAAACAAAACAAATGAGTTGATGTATACTTGGGACAATATAATTCTCAGCTGACACATTGTTGACATTTTTGGAGTGTAACTACAATGTACAAACTATACATGGTTCAATTCTTAGCATTACCTATTCAAACTTCTGGGATTAAATTAACAGTGCTGTTCAAAATAATATAATTCCATCATGGTATGTAACATTATCATTATATATTCCTTATAAAATAATGATTTAATTGCATAAAAATTTAGTTCATGACCATATTTACAGAGCAAGATAGAAAGGAGGTTGATAGAATTATTTCTTTCAAGGACCTTAGCAGATTTTCAATCATCCATAAAAGTTCAGACAATATTCTTTACTCTAAAGATTTGTTCCTAGACGTAATCCTGATACAGTGTTCATCTCCTAAGGGACTGTCTCAGAGGCAGCATTTCACGAAAAGTGGATTTATATCTCTAAGCCGATTTAAACATTTTGGTTTAACTCATAGATGGGTCGTCATTTCATTGGAAGATCAAGCGACTTGCTAAACACAGCACAATAAAATGAAAATTCAAAATCTGAGGAGATACTACTGTGGAAAGGAGTTCCGTAATCAGGCACAGCATATTATTCAAATTTCGTTAGTCAGCAAAATTAAAAAATAAGTGAACATAACAGATGTCAAACCATCTTATATGAAATCTAAAAAAATAAAATTTTCTGGACACTATCTAAAACTAGGGTTTAGCCTTCATGGGTTGTGAAAGATTTAACGAAAGGTAAATTTGTTATTACAGTCGTGCCACTTAGTGCCATTGGGAATAGCGGACCGCAACGATTATGAGAATGTTAAATGGCTGTAGCATATATTTTTCTACATAAGTCACTGGAAAGTGTTACAGGGCTAAGCGCCACGGGGTCTTGGTTTGATGAGAAGAATATAGAGCCAAATTCGAGCACTAAATTTGACGCCAGGAGCAGTCTTTCACGCGACCAACGAATACTGGTACAGGTTATACACTCTTTTTCTTTTTCTCTCACAAAAACCAAAACCGCAACCTTTTTTATCTCAGTATTGTCCCTTGATGTGCCCAACTACGGAGGTCCTTAAGTCGTAGCCAAACGATAGTGTTGTGAGTTTGTAATGGATCAAAACCTTTGGCTGGCCCAAGTGTCTTTTCCCAACGTTGTACTGTTAGGAAGGTCTCCACTTTGCTTTTCTCTCTCAACTCAGGTGTGAATGAGTACATGGTAATGGGTGGAGAAATGTCTTGTTAGTGTATGAATATGAAGCACGGCACTTCTAAAGCATTGATGTCCCATTTGTTTACATAATTTGTATTCAAGTGAATGCATCAGAGAAACTGGCCAGGTGGTTTAAATGTTGGCCTAATAACTATCAGATATAAAAGTATTATATTGAGTATTAAAGTAGCATCTATAGAGACCCCCTCCCCCGTTTTTTTCACTTGACTATAAATTAGGCTATGCTATTTCTTTCTGGCCAACCATTCCTTGAATCACCGGACATCAATTCTTATGAGTACCCAAAGTGCCTAACACAGTTGAGAAGGACATAGAAGGCAATGGCCTAGTGGGGGGATTAAAGATGTTGTACAGCCTTGCAGTTGTGCGGGGATACTAACTGATAAATTCACTCTTATCTTTAATCTACACCTGGATTATGTACACTCACGTCTCCATTGTCCAGATTTGGTAACCTGAATGTCTCTAAAATCCAAACAGATGAAATGGGGACACATTTTTTCTTCTTTGATTGTACCCGATAATCTAGAAATTCAGGATTTTGGATCCAAACACCTGACTTTGAAACAAGTTACCATAATAAAATAGAATTAATGCTTCGATAAACTGAACACTCAACTGTTCGAAATAATCTTTCGAGTCCTCTGACGGTGTATCAAAGCCATCCGACACGACTTTCTTCACATCACGTTCAACCATACAATTTAGCAACATGGCATCACAACCAATTGACTGGCGTGCTTTACTGCCCAGACACAAAAGTTCCCATGTGTCACTTTGATCAGAGATTCAACAATCCGGATGTCTCCACAATCCAGACAAATTGCTCGGAGTGGAGCTTGGACAATCGAGACATGACTGTACATCATTTTGCAGGCCTTCTAGGCCTTGCCTAGCAAGTGTAAGGCTTGATATTAATCCGCCCCCTTCCCGATATCCACCATGTAAAGAGGTGATTGACAACAGTCCACATCGACCAAACAACACCCAGAGACTAGTCCAACCAACCCTAATGACCACCTGCCTCAACGACCACCAGCAATCAACTCCTTTGTGTGTTTTCTATATTTTGTCTCAATCCATTGCGACCACCTGTCCAACGCAACCACCACCACCTAATTTGACAGACCAATGATCATCATAACCTGTCCATATCGACCATTAGATACAACCTTTTACATTATTAGCTCCATCCACTTCACTGCTAGATCAACGTTTGTGCTGTTGGGTCATAATCAAATGTTACCGTTATCATCAGCAAGTGTCTCAAAACAATTGAAGTGTACATGACTGGTCATCAAAAATGAGACAACTAGACAGAGGACTGATGAACATAATCCATCAACTTGGAAGGGACATTTTTTCATTAGACAAATTCTATCCCACCCTTATGACCTGCCCCAGAACGACCACCTGTCCATAACGACCACTTTGGTCTATGATTATTGGTGGTCGTTATGGAAAAGGTTGGACTGTAACAGTAGTACTCAGCTGAAATGTCACTCAGCTGGGCAGCTTGAACTAGGTCCTGATCAAGGTTAGATCTAGAAATGTACCACAATAACCGATATTTCGGGTCCTTCCTTTAAACGCACCTCAGGTTTCTGATCGGCTGAAACTTGACTTTCAATAGAGAAACATTGTGAGTGCTCAAAAGATCGATGGATGCATCACGAGTTTGCCTCCTAGAATCTATTTCGTGTCTCTCTTGGAAAATATTTTTCCTTTCCACTTTTCTCACCGTTCGCTTTATTTTCCGGTCAATGTTTTTACAGTTTACGTCTATCGAGCCGTCTGGATTCGCATAAAGAAGAACTTTTCATTCGATACCTGCCAATGCTTTAAAGAGTCATTGGTCTATGCCTATCAGTATCGAATACTCACTAGCTTATTCTATCCTATGAGTATGGGAAATGGGAAGCCATAAATTCTGAATTTAGGCACAGGGGCAAGAGCAAAGTAGGTGGGCAGTGGTATCATTGCTCAGCATGTTGAAAAGGAGATGTATTTAAAATGCCGGATGCGAATAGCAATACCATTCACTCACCAATTTATTCTTTCAATTGACAAGACGCTTGCAAAGTTAGTGCTTTTATTAATGTCCTAAATATAACTATGCTGTAGACCAAGAACAGAACGAGATAATTATATTATGAAGTCGATGCAGGGTATCAGTACGCATAATATTATATTATAATATAGACACTCTCACGCTTACGAAATGTTGGATCTTTTATGTCCTTTCTTTGATCTTAAACTAGACCTCTTACTGTCTTCATTTTTTATGCATGGTCCAAGATTGATATGATAAATGTTGCATATGAAATTAAAGATTTTGTTTGGCTGGACCCAGGGCTTTCAGTTTCAGCTTCACAAGAGCTGAAGAAGCTAAATGCGAGGTTCTGCTATGAATGGGGCTGCATGTCATCAAGAGGGATGTTTGTCTGAATTATCTAGATCTAAAATAAGTTGTCAAGAATCAGGTTGTAGTGATCTGTAGAATTTACTTAGATTCATTCTTTTCAAGTGACGAATTGTTCATGTATAATTTATGTCTAGCTAGGACTGAAGTTGTAATTGTGAGTGAAAAATGAAATTTTCCACTACTACCTAAGATAGATAAGATACCTACATAGACCATGCAGACACTGCACTAGACCATGCAGAACTACAACCTAGGATAGATAAGATACTGACTACACTAGACCATGCAGATAAGCATTGCCATTAATGGGCATATATAAAAATATAGGGTCCTCCTTAACTATTGATGTCCTGATAACGCAAGAAACGGTTGGCCAGATAGGAATACAGTCATCTTTTGCAGTGCCAATTTTTTTTTTAATGGGACTAAAGTAAAATGAGGGCTCTCCCCCCCCTGTAAAAGACCTCCTGATTACGTGAAAACCAGTGAAAATTTAAAAAATGGGGGGGGGGTTCTCTCTGATCATGTGAAAACCTATTGCAAAACAGGGGGGGGGGCAGTTCGTGGAGTGAAACTTATGGGGTTCCCCCCCCCATAACAACATTTTAAAGATAGAATGAATACAACATTAATTAATACGCCGTAATAGAATACCTATACTTTATATATATATGAGTTTAACACTATTTGCTATTTGGCATATATATAAAAGAATTAAAACCTACCTAGCAAAGTTTTTTTACATTCACTTCCAGATAAAGCGGGATATCAATTCTTAAGGAGTGCCGAATATAGTCCATCTCTCGTCTCTAGTGAATTGTTTTGTAGGAGACACCTTGTCTGTCAAAGAATTCAAACTTTGTGATTAGCCTGCACTGTCAGTTTTGCAATGTGAATGCAGATAATAAGAGATTACAAGGAATACTTTAGAAAGTAAATCATGTACACATACACAGAGATACCATTTTCTTTGGTTTAGGGAGGGGCTGGCGTTGGAAATGGAATCAAAAACAAAAGGGATAGATGATGTTCTTTTATCTTCCTTTTTCTTGCATTAACAACTTGACACTGTTCAGTTGAGTTAGGGATTAAATAATCTGACTTGCGTTCTATAGGCAAGTAATTTGCAGGAAGGGAACTCTTCAACAACTAAAATTCAAGTTAGGTTATAGTATCTAGATCTACTTTCAAAGCTATCTCTTTGAACAGTCCTTGTTAAGACACAGTTATGGTCCTCAAATAATAAAGAAACAACAACAAAAAAACTGACGCTTGTAACAAAGGACTTACCTATTGTTGGGAAGGGGTTGACCCCTGTTCAGTGGTAATAATTTCCAGGGACATAACCAAAATATTTTAGCCTTTGACTTGGTTAACTCCTTTTATTTAATTTAAAGTCTCATAATTTGAAGTTGTCATCCATTCTAGAGGAATTCGAACTAGGAGGTTTCCGCTATGCACATTAATGCTGCAATTTTCTCTTGCAATACAAATTAGTATTTATGTTTGTATTCTAGTGAAAGGCTCACCATTGTCACTTGGGACATTAATTTCTAAAACAAAAATTCTTTTTAGGAGTACTTTCTCTAGCTCTCATTATCATGACTTAATTTTTAAGCATGATATGTTTTGCTTTTAAAAGTTTTCATTGATATGATTAATCATGGCATGGTCTAGCTCTACTCATAATGTTTAAAACAACGAAAACAGTTTTAGTCAGACTAGAAAAATAAAATTTTAAAAATAAAGACTGGTTCTTTAGATTTTATTTTCTATTATGTCTATGTTCTTATTTAGCAGTTACCATTTTTTAAATTCTTGTCTTTCTTTTATCTTAGAATAATTAAATTAATTGTAAAGATTTGTTTTGTTTTCTTTGCACAGATTCGAGTCCTTGTCCACCTGGTGATAAAAGCCCTTCTACTTCTAATGCCAAGCTGATGGATTCGTACTCAGTGCCGGAGCATGGACTGTCTGGATCAGGGCCACCTGGTCCGAGTCACAGTCCTGGCCTGTTGCATGAGCAACATCTTCAGCAACTTCATCAATCTCTTCAGCTTCAGCAGCAACAGTTGCATCAACAGCTTATGGGAGGATCCAGCAGTATTAGTGACCTTATAGGCATGCTCCCACAGACAGCCACCATCAGTAACTCATCTGCAAACTCTGACCATGCTATGAATCACAGTCTACCTCCAGGGCCCATGCCTCTTCCCTCTACCATTGGAGGTATGTTGTGGAGGCTACTGTTACAAGTTTCTTGCCTGCGCTATGGATGTATACACTGGGTGTCCAGCGAAGTCGGAAATATGTCAGATTTTTTCGTATTTGAGATGGAAAGGTCGGATATCAATGTCTAGAGTAGTGGCGACATGTAGAAAATGGGACTGCGAGAGAAAGAAAGGCTGAAAAAATAATTCAACGCAAAAGTACAAATCTTATTGTTTTCTTTAGCAGTGATTATTTTTTTTAATTTTCTATTCTTGTCTTCTTTTTTTTCTCTCAGAATAGTTTAAAACATTGACTTTAAAGGAGTCTTTATATCACTTCAATGGGGCACACAAGAAACCTTTACCACTACTTTGTGAATTGACATGCTAATCTGTGTCAGGCGTCTAATGTTTGTCTGCAATTTGTTTTTTCCTTTTTCTGGTGTCAGGAAGTTATTTACCTATATCCAATGTAGGATATTTTCTTTTGAAGTAGGAAACTCAAGTTCAATTTTTGCTGGATACCCTCATACAGTGTACTATATTTACAAAATTCATAATATCAATCCTCAAAATTCTCCGCTCCACAGGTAAATAAAAGGACAGTCTTTTATTACACTTTTAATGAGATCTTATTTCACCTGTCACCTGAAAGCCTAAGAAATTTCAGTTTCCTTTCACAGACTGAGATTGTAACTAGTGTAAAGCCCCAGTTATAAAAAACACATTTGCAGTTTATATATCTTCTTGAATTAGAGAGCCCAGGTAGAATGGGAACTGATAAAGAAAGACAGAAAAAAACAGAGAGGATATTTAATTGCTTACATCTTACTTTAAGAAGCCATAGACGGATAAAATCAGTACTGAACATCCTTTTTAATAAAATCGTAATTGTTTCATCTCCAGGTTACAGGCCGGACAGCGGCCCTCCACCGTCTGCTTTACCTCATTCTTTTCACGGGGCTCAGATTCTCTACCACCCTCCACAAGTCTGCCATATTCCCGTCATTCTGAGACAGCACCGCTTCCAACGAGCCTTGCCTATTCTCGTCATGCCGACAACAATCCAATTCCAACCAGCATCAGCTTCTCAAGGCACATGGAAAGTGCGCCTTCTCTTTCCTATTCTCGACACCCCGATGAAAACACTACTCAAGGCGCAGCCCCGATGCCATCTCCAGGACCAGATCCTGGAACTGCTCAAGGTTCCTCTCTATCTACCTCCGGCCATGGTGCACCTCTGTTATTGCCACCCCACAATCAGGTATGCAGAAGACTGTGCTGAAAATGCTCAAGTTTATAAAAAATAAAACACAAAACTGTGGGTCTCTTCTCACTTCCAACCAAATTTGGGGAGAAATGCACTGCTTGCTGAAGCAGGACTAATTTGAATAGATTGACTGTGAAAATTCTATAAAATGAGAACAATAGGATCAAAGTGATAATGATTCTATGCTTTATCCCATTTTACTTTTGTAATAGTAATGTTGATTTTGATGAGTGTATTTAAATTACAATCATGTGTAGCGAGAAGATAGCATGACTAACTTTGACTCAAATTCAAGATTTACAGTTACAGAACAGATTAGATGCTCTTGTTTGTAGGGCACAGTAAATTTCCTCGAAGGTCATATGGCCCATAGAGTCAGAGCTCGGAGAATAATGCGTATTAAGTGCCTTTTCAAGGAATACAACATAGGGCACAGGGTCACTGTCAAATCTCGCATTTACCCAGGAGAGCCCTGTTTGACTCAAATAGCTATCTGAATTATATATATGGTGTGTGTCTCATTAAAGTGAAAGACTTCTTGGATTTTGTCAAAGAAATTCAAGATTGTAAAAATGTATTTATATTACTTTAGACTGAAATTTTTTCTTTGCAGTCTCAGGGAACTCCACGAAATGATTCAGGCAATCTGTCCATTGCATACAGTAGGCAGGGCGACAGATACGTCTGCTCAATGTGTGGAAAGGTGAGCAGCTAATTAGCCTTTGATCAACAGGATTTAGACGACCTTTACGTTTTTATTTTAAGTTCTATATTTTCACAGGTTCTACTGTTGAGTGGGGAGAAAATGTAGACTTGAAAATGCTCAACATGTAAAAGGGATAGTTAGAAAGAGGCTTTTTAGGCCAAGCAGTAGTAGATGCAAGCGAGTGGTATGTTTATAGAATATGTGATCATTTTGTAGATCACGTTTCATCAATTATGTTTCTGACTAGAATTTTTTGTTTGTTTTTAAACTTCCCAGTAAAACAGGCAGTAGTATTCCATCTAGTTGTTTTCAAACCTCTGGAAGGAAACATTTGCAAGATATGCAGTGGGGGTGGGGGGGTGGAGAGAATGATGCACAATAACAATAGTAGAATAGTAGGAGTTCCAGAGACTTGGAGAATCCAGAGATTTTGCATGGTGCATCTCATATGATTCTAATAAGTTCTGCTATCAGCTAGATTATATATCGGTACCGGAAACGCATAAGCAGATAACTAAAGTAAGGAAGATAAGGGCTACAAATTTGAATTTCTTGTTAGAAATTGGAAATAGATCTAAAAATGAATTAATTTTCATGGTTGATTCAAGCAGAAACAAAAAATAAATATTCACAGCTATTTTTGATGGCTTGTTTTGTTTTGGGGTTTTTTTTCGTTAAAGATACTAGATCTATTTTTTCTTTGTTCCTTTGTTTAAATTTGGTTTTTGTAAGTCTATCAAACTATGTATATTATGTGTCACCACTGTATGCTATTTGTTATTCATCTAGCATTGCATTTCTCAAAAGATATCTTTCAGATGCAGTTTTTCCTTTTATTTTTCAGGTGGTTGTGTCTAAGGCAGCCATTACACGTCACATTCAACTAACACATGAAAAGAAGAAACCTTTTGAGTGCAATATTTGCCATCGTCGATTCGGTTACAAAAATATACTAATGGAACACCAGAATATTCACTTTGGCATCAAGCCGTACGCCTGTACTTTGTGTGATAAAAGGTTTGCTGCCAGATCTAACCTGTTCCAGCACCGCCTGCTCCACATGAAACCTTTCTGTTGTTACATTTGCAACAAGCGTTTTGATCGTGATGATCAATTGCAGCGCCATCTGAAACTGCATCCAACAGCTAATATTTTATCTTGCAGGTAAGAGGAGGATGAGTGTATGCTTAGGGTTTATCTTTTCTCTTCTTTTTTAAAGTATTTCAATGATGTGATCTTCTTTTATCATTTCACATTTTTCCTCATAAAGATATCCACAAATATACAAGAGTAAATGAAGACAGATGTGAAAAGTCAATTATAGACTATGTAATGGTTAGCAGTTCCCTTTTTTACAGTATGATGGATGCAAGAATAAACAGAGGAGCTGAAATATTTAGTGACTATCACCTAGTGATTGCAAAAATGAGATTACTGACAGAAGAGAACAAACAGAAAAGGAAAGAGGAGAAAGCTACTAAACTCAAAATAGAAGAACTAAATAAACTAATAGTAAAACAGATATGCCAATCTAGGATAAAAAGATTTATTAGTGAAAGACAGATGGATCTGAAGGATAGCACAATAGAAGAAAAGTGGCAAATGTAAAGAAACACTCCTCCGTTGTACTGAAGAGGTCTGTGGTAGGAAACAAATTAAAGGAGATAGGAAAAAGAACAGCATGGTAAAATGAGAATGTCAAGACTAAGACCAAAGAAAAGAAGGATGCCTGGAAGAAATGCTTGCAAACAAAGAGACCAGAGGATAGGATAGATTACGTGAATAAAAGAAGTTAGGAAAGCAAAACAGGAACAATGGAAGAGTTTGGACAAAGATTTCAAGAAAGCTATCAAGGAAATCAAAAACTGTTCAGGGGGGCAATGAAGAGCATGAGAAAGACCAAAGCATGCCCAATACAACAAATTAAGAATGCCAAAGGAGAAATAATGAAAGAAGACAGCAAAATCATGTTTTAGTTTAATATTTACCTCTAATAGCCGTGGGCTTATAAATTTCCAACTTTCAGTAGCGTTTCATGCTTTTTATGCACTAGGAGGCCTACTCCTGCTCTAGCTCTATCTTTGACATCTACTCCTGAGAAGATTAAAATATGATTTGGTTCTACATTTTCTATTCCTTGTCCTTTTTCTTTGTTTCTGTAATGGCCAAAATATTTACTTTTCATTTTTCCATTTCTTCAACTAATTCTAACTCTTTTTCATTTATTGCCCTAACATTCCATGTTCCAAAAATGGTAGTCCGTATTCATTTCTTCAAAAGATCAATCCGGTCATATTACATTTATTTCTCTGAATCCGTTTGATTTTGGATAAGTAGGGGATTAGCCCACTGCACCTTAGGTAGATGGTGGGGTTGTCACCTTGAGGCCCCCTACCAGACCTTGTTATTTTCTGTCAGGATTAACTCCCTTAGCCTTTAGTCATTCAAAACCAGCCTGCAAGGCAGCAGGTTGTCATTATCTGTCAGGGTTAACTCCTTTAGCCTTTGGTCGGTCAAGACCGACATGCAAGGCAGCATGTTGTTTTCTGTCAGGGTTAACTCCCTTAGCCTTTGGTCAGCTGAGACCTGCCTGCAAGGCAGCAGGAGCCTCGTGGAGGGCAGGATCATCTACTCCCCGTACAGGTGCTTACCTGTCTACTGCCCGGTCAGTTAGCTAGATTCCATAAATGTTATGAAAACCTGTATGTAGCCGATGAAAAGTGAGGAAGTGTAGGTCCAAATTTGGAATTGATCTAGAAGTGAATGAGTTGTCATGTTGTGTTCAGAGAGAAAAGATAATTGAAACGATTCAGGGGTATAAGTTTGTTTGAGATCTCTTCTGGACTTTTTGCAATTAATCTTTCACTCACGTCCATGATTCTCGTTTGATTTATATGAGTTGTTGAGTCTCTGTTTATACTATTTATAGATTTTAACTGTCAACTCTCGTGACTTTTGCTGTCAACAGAAAGTTGAGAATCTGGAAAAGGTTGAGCGATGTCCGCTCTGACTGCGTGCATATTTGGGTAGTTATCTAGACGTATAGGACAGACTTCCTGTGACAAGAACATTCAGACAGATAGGCGAGTGGATGGCTAACATAAAGAGAAGTGGATAGTGTATGTGGGATATGTGTAGGCTACATACATTGGGTGGGATTTGGTAATAGTCTAGTAAAATAGTATGAAATGAAAAAACTAAATCTGGGTTGTATTATAGTTTTAATGGAGAAAATCGATGGGGCTGGATTTTGTTTGGGGGTTGTTTTTTCTTGTAGTCTTTAGTTTATTTTGGTCTTTCTTCATTATTATTTTTTAATTACATTTTTTTTGTATAGGCAGTTTGGGATGTGGGGAAAGTTACTTATATGTGGACCCAACTCAAAGATTACAGATTTGGGACCACACCCCGTCATCCCCTTCCCCTCCCCTCTCTCTCGCTCACACTCGCATTCTCACTCTCTGTATATCTGTCTGTCTGTCTCGCCCTCTCTCTCTCTCTCTCTCTCTCTCTCTCTCTCTCTCTCTCTCTCTCTCTCTCTCTCTCTCTCTCTCTCTCTCTCTCTCTCTCTCTCTCTCAGTCACTTTGTTTCAATGATGAAGAATGATTTGTGCTATATAGCTATGTATGACAATATGAGAACTACAACAACTTTGTTTAATACAGTTGCGATTGCAATTTTAATTTTTGTGAATTTCAATTCTTTCTTTAATCATGTGAATAGTTATATTTTGATGTGTATTTTCTTGTCTTTATGTGAAGTTGGCAGGGTTTTATTCATTGTACCCTACTTACATCCCTCTGTTTCTCAAAATCCCTCCTTTTTTGCATACTGATTTTTTAACATGAAAGGGTGGCAGGTATATTTACAGGCATGAAGAGCGTTTGGCCAGCACGGTAAAATACGGGTGAACAGCACAGCGAGTGTAGGCTAGCACCATAGAATAACAAAACTAACACTTGAAGAATGCAGGAGAAAGCTGAACTTGTTTACATATTATATTCTTTGTCTGGTTTTCAGTCAGTGTCCTTTTACAGCAACGAATGTCGAAGCTTTGAATACTCATCTTCAAGAGAGTCACAAACTCCTGACCTATGACACACGTAGATATTCTACTGGGCCAGAAAACGATGGGGGAGAAATGCATCCACAGGTAAGAGATCTTGTCATATGGAAAGATTACCAACGGTTGAATCATATGGAAAGATTACCAACGGTTGAATCATATGGAAAGATTACCAACGGTTGCATCATATGGAAATATTACCAACGGTTGAATCATATGGAAAGATTACCAACGGTTGAAATATTTTCTCAAGTTTTTTCGAGCAAAATCTACCCCCTGGTCCAGGTAGGTGGATCGACACCTAGTCCCATCGAAGACAGAGGATAAAAATCTTTGTGCAGATTACAAAATTTTGTCCACGTTAAAGATTCTGTTTACAGGGCAGTCTGGGCAAAATTAAAAATCATACCAAAAACCCGAGATCACCTTAGTTGTGGGTGTGGGTCTGCACACAGGACCTCCTTTCTTATCATCCACCTCAAACTCTTCCCCCAATTAAAATCTAAAATAGCTAGATATCCTGATGTGGTTCATTGCGGGGGGGGGGGTTGTTACACCTTCATCCAGCACCTCAAACCCTTGCCCCAATTAAAACCTAAAATAGCTAGATATCCTGATGTGGGTTTGAATTAGCCCCACCACCACAGTGCTAGGAGATCAGACAAAGTGCCTATTAAGAAGTATATCAGTTGACTTTTCAACAGTGTCACCCCTAGTAATGTCTATTGTGAAATCAGGAATTGATAAATCAAGTTACGTGCTGAACGGAAGTAAAGTGTATTGTGTCAGAAGTCAACAACAAGCGATAACAAAGATGGCTGCTCCGTTTTAAAGAACAATTGCTTTAACTTTTCAAATTGTGAACCTGTTTGTTTGCGATTTCATGACATGGTCGCTTGTTTTTTTGTAGTCTGAAATCAAAATGTTTGTTCCTGCTGTCAGTTGATGTTTTTTATAAGTTGTTCTTGCTGCAACATTCTTTTCTGGTCACCTTGTACATCATACTTTAATCTATCTATATTAATCTTCAGATTATTCATATGCAAAGGCAGTTGTTTGGGAATGGAGTCCTTTTTTTTTTCTATTTCAATTTAAAAACAGAAGGAAGAATTCATTTTTTAGCAAACCAGGTGTTTTGTTATTTTTTCCTTCTATTGATCTATTAATTTCGCTTATATGTCATGGTTCCATGTTTTTAACTGAAGTCTGAGAGCATTTCAAATGTTTTGCTGTTTTTACAGGGACTGTCTTTGTCCAGTCCAACGCTGTTGTCTCCTGACAAGTCACCGGGCTACCAGATGGTGGGACCAGGCTCAGCCAACATGGAATCAGATGCCACGAGGCGCATTGACTCAATCTGCTCTCAACTGGCCAACCGTGGACAAAACCATTATGGAATGGAGGTGAAGCAAGAACCACTGTCTCCAGGAGGATTCCGGTTTCCCCTGACAACCATTTCCCCTCTGTGTCCCCGTCTCAGAGAGAAGCGCACTTCAGTCACGGTTCTCCGACGTCCACCATTTCAAATTCTTCCAATTCTTCTCGCCAGCGTTTGCCTCCTTTTCAACTGCCTTGGCTCGCTCGTATTCAAACGCTTCCGATGCTGAGCAAAACAGCCCACTGCCAATGACCACTGGACGCAAAACTTTGTCTCCAATACCAAGCATTGATTCATTAACGAACAAATTTCATGGTGTCAATCCGCGATTCCTACCCCCATCGCGGAGGGCCAACTCTCTAAGCTCCATCAATCCCATGGGTGGCATGAGGCATAGCACCCCGTCTCGGAGCACGTTCGCTCCATCGCAGACTCTACTAGTAATTTATCAGAGTTTTTCTCAACTCTTCAAGGACTTGTGCAACGTTCTCAAGAGATCCCAGAACTGCATATTAGTATATCAAAGCCGAAGGTATGTGTTTAGGATCACAAGAGATTGCTGTTGTGTATATATATATACATATATATCCTTTACCAGATTTGACCACTTCGGATTATCAGGTCTATAATGATGGTCTCAAAACACATTTTCAACTTACAGCTTTCTTTTAGGATTTTATTTTTTTTATCTAGATTTCTCCGTAAAAAGATCATGTATGTGACCGTTATAGAGAAACGGTTGATATAACCTTTTGTTTCCCTTTGTTAGACATGGCCTTTATTATATGGCAGGAGGTTTGAAAGTACAAATGATTTCTACCGAGGCATGTCTGATGGATCAATACTTAGGCTGTTGAGCTGATAGGTGAATATCGGGATTCAGCACTACTGTATATTTATTGAAAGACACACACTGTTGAGACCAGCTAACACGAGGCATAGAGTGAGAAAGATACGCACAGAGTAAGAAAAGGGATAAGGCAGAGGTAGGGGGGGATGTGAAAAGTAAAGAGAGAAAGGGAGAGAGATAGATATAATGATGTATAACTTGTTATTTCTTTTATGTTCAGGAACAATGTATATAGCAATAAGGCTAGTCATTTTCTTATCAAAGTTGGTCCTTTTTGTTGTGCTGCGATGGTGGGAGGGTATTACTATTAGATCTATATATAAATACATCTCTTTCTTGTGACTAACTCTTAATTTCTAGTTGTGCTTTGAGAACGTGGTAGGGGACAGCTTTTTTCAGTTATTGACTCACAAGCTGAAAATCTTGGTTCCAATGTCTCTTATGGTTTGTATGGAAAGGTCATTACCTTTTTTTAAGTGCTGATACTCTGCCTCATTAAAACGATGCAAGATACAGCAGTGTGATAACTTTATGTCTCAGATGTGAAAGTTGTATGCTCTTTTGTCACACAGGAAGGTGGGTCTCAATGCAGTTTTAAAATATCAAAAGTTTGAACAAGAGAGTGAAAAGTCCTATCCTGACCATTAAGATCTTTTCTTGTGTTAGATGTGCAGGAACGTATCGTCAACTTACTCAACCTTAGATCTGGTGTTCCATCCTGTCGACTCAGCCTAGGAAGCGAAGATTTTAGTTAAATTCTACAAAGGAAAGGTCTTTGTTTATTCTGTATATTTTTGTCTTTCATTCCCTTCTATAGATTTTCCCAAAGCAAAAACAAATATTTCATTCCAGTAGTATCCATGTTAAGTCTGAAACGTAGCGAAAGTCATGCCAACATCATCGACGTTTGGTTTAAGCGAAATGAAATGATTGGTTGGCCATTGTAACTTTGGCAACTTTCTTTTTCAGCGTCAAGAGGATGTTGGGGTGCAGCACAATAGTACTACCCTTCCTGGTGAGCCGCCATCTCTAGAGGAGCTCCTTATCTACTACGAGACCCAAGGAAGTTTATATCGGTGCCAGCACTGCCGTATCAGTTTTGAAGAGCGAGGCCTGTACTTCCTTCACAAGTCGTTGCACGGCGAGATGAGTCCGTGGCAGTGCAGCATTTGTCACAAGGTCTGTGCCGACAGGAACGACTTTCATCTCCATTTTGTGAACCAGCAACACCTCTAAATGGAAATGATGGCGAGTGGGGCTCGGTGATTGATTCAACCCTTAAAATGTGGGGGTTTTTTATCAGGATATCACCGTTGCTATGTATTTTGTTAAAAGGAAATTATGATCCTCAAAATAGATTTATTTTTTTTACGAAAGAGAGAAAGTCAAGAGATGATACGGGTAAGTTTTTAATGTTATAGTTCATTAGTTCTGAGAAAAAGTCGTAAAGAAAAGTATGCGTACCCAGAGACTTGTTTATTTAAAAAGCAGAATATTGGGGGGGGTTTGTCGTGCTTTATCAGGGTTTTGTGATGGATCGGTAAATTCTTGACCCGTTTAAAGTGACACCTGCTACTATTTCTTTAATCTAAACGTGAAAGTGAATTTTTCTTTTAATTTTTTTCATGTGGCAGAGTGATTGCTAGTAATGCAGTAAATGCATTTCTGTATTGTTCTCTCAAGTGTTTGGGGATGACTGACTGTATATGCTTTTAGTGGACGTTTTAAACTGTCAGTCGTTTGACCAAAACTGAGTGATGTTTTCAGGTTATACTTTAGTTTCAGATATTTTAACTTAATTAAACTAATAATCATAGACATCTCTATCATGTCATGTAATAGATATATATGAATGTTATCATGTAAAAGGAAACTGTTTAGATTTTCGGGGGAAACAAGCCTGGCATATATTTCTTACATTTCTAGCAAATAATGAATTCCTTTCTGCCCTCTCACAATTGTTGACCCTCTCAGTGGTTTTCTTTCATTTTCATCATGCGTGTATTGTCTTGTGTGTCAATTCTCTACACTTAATGGAATAACTGAATTTCCATAAACTTGGAACATTATGATGAAGGAAAATTGTATTGTTTTTATACGATGGTTGCATATTATTTAAAAATCATTTATATTTATATGTTAACACCTGATTGTACATATATGTGCAGTATTAAATTTTCTCATTAGTATGCAGTCACCATTGCGTTATACACAATATTTTAAGGAACCTTACACATTTTTAGTGCAAAAGATATTTTTGTGTGTATGCTTATTAACTTTAAAACTTTTTTTTTTTACAAGATTATCATCTTTCTAATGCAATGAGAAAGTCTTACGGGAACTTGCAGAAGATTTTATTCAATGGATCCCCTACCCATTTGACATTTTTAAGCAACGGCCATTTAAAAGAAAATGTGCGTTCTTTCTCCTTTTAAAATAGCACTTTGTAAACCTCATTTTCTTTGTCAGAAATTAGTTGGCATTATAACAGCAACTCTTTCGTAGACCTTGGCATTATAACAGCAACTCTTTCGTAGACCTTGGCTGAAGGCTGAGCCAGATTTTGATTTTGTTTGAAAATGATAAAATACCCTCATGGCAACAGATGACATTTTGAATAATGGTCTTAAACTGCAAAAATTGTGCCCCCAGAATTCTTGAGTTGATATACTGAATTTACAAATAATTCATTAAATATTCCAACAACTTTATTTAATGCTTCATATGTTTTGCCAATGGAAAATTTCTTAAATTTTTACAGACATGCAAACCTAGTTTCCCATTGATCATCTCTTGTTTTAGATATTCCATGAAAGACCTACCACACACAATTTTTCTCATATCAGTCAAGTCTTTGAGAGCCCATTGCTAGAAGAGACCCATGCGGTTGATCCCAGCAGTGTGTTAATTGTGAATTTTTTTTTTTTTTTTAAACGCTCTACCTCTAGTGCACAGTTGGTAGATGATCAGAAGAGACTCAGTGAACTCAGTTGAAAAAAACACTTTCTTTGCTCCACCTCTTAACCTGTTTGTGGTAGGGTGGATAATTTGACGTGGGTTTTGTCTTTGTACTGACAAGAATAATACGTCTCGATCTGTGACAGGTTTATGTGTTACAAGTTCTAGGAACCAGGTTGACAGTAGAGCCAATGATTTATTTGCCTCATGTGAATGCCTTTCGTTCAAATTATTTATCCCCAAATCCATGGCTCAGGAGGGAGAATTTACAGCGCAAATCTGTCGTAGAAGTGGGCGGTTGACGGGTGCTACTGATGGATTCTACTTCTTTCCTTTCACTCTTACTCTTATTTTTCGTTCATCTTGCTGTCTCTTCTTAATTCACCCTGAGATCACCGTGTATGGTGGGCGGTGTAAAATTTAATAAAACACAAACAAACTTGACGTAGAGAGATGTCTTGTCACAGATTTCCATCTACAAAATTGTTGGGTCTTGACTTTTTGGTTGACTTTATAACCAGCCGTAACTTGTTGTTACCTTTTTATACCAATTCCATGTCATAATCTTTTTTGGTTTGGTTATTTTTGTTTTGCTTTAAGCTCACGAAAACATTGATAATATTATGTTCTATCAACAAGTCTCAAGAAATTTACATATACATATTCAAGCATAAATTTTTCTTCTTTCTTTTTGTTGTATCACTGTGTGCAAACAGTTCTTTCACATCAGTCAGCCACGCCATGTTGTATGCACTAAGACTTAATGTAAAGATGTCTTCTTCTTCTGCCTTATTAGCTCGCTGGGAAGCATAGACCATCAACAAACAATTTCCAATCGCTTCTCTCCTGGGCCAGCCTCTCCATAGATTTCCATGTTTGCCCCGTCTTCTTGATCTCCCCCTCCAGGTTCTCATTTCCATGTAGCCCTAGGCCAACCCCTCAATGTTTTACCCTGTGGATTCCATGTAGCCCCAGGCCAACCCCTCGATCTTTTACCCTGTGGATTCCATGTAGCCCCAGGCCAACCCCTCGATCTTTTACCCTGTGGATTCCATGTAGTCCCAGGCCAACCCCTCGATCTTTTACCCTGTGTGTTCCATGTAAGGCTGTGTCTTGTTATTGTGTTGGGGTCCTTTCTAAGCGTGAAATGTGATCTAGTGACACTAAAATTTCCTTTACAAATTATATGTCTCTTTCTTTGAACATGTCAGTTGTGCATGGGTTTTGTTTGTGTGTGTGTGTGTGTGTGTGTGCATGTTTCTGCTTTTATCTGATGTCAGTATTTGGTTGTTATATTTGGGGGGGGGGGGGGGGGGGGATTTGTTGTTGACTCTCTCAAGAAGAATACATAACAAAGGTGTATACTTATGTATTTCCATGGGTGAGCGTGCAAACGATGTTAAAAAACTGCCATGGATAGGGTGCTAATAAAAACTGTTTTGTGGCCATTCCCCAGTGGACAATGCAGTGTTCTTGTTTTGCATCAATCTGCCATCCGGCATTTGACGGATACCACTGGTAGGTCCTGCTTTACTCTTTAATATATTATCTTTCATCTTTTCTGTTCCCTCTTAATTCACCCTGAGATCGCTGCATCTGGGAGACAGGGTCAATTTCATTGACCACAAGTAAAAACATACATTTATCCATTTTACTTTTTTTTTTTCTCATTACCTGTTACCAAGTTGATGTAGTTTGTCCCAGGTCGAATTGTAACGTTTTTTTTTAATTTTGTGATCTTACAGTATTTAAAAAACATCAAAATGCTTGTAAATGAATCTATACACAAAAAAAGGTTGTTTATTTGAATATTTGTTGTTGTGGCATATTATATCACATAATATACCTCTCATGGGTTGTTTCACATACGCATGTATGATTATTTAAATGTACATGACGTATAGATATATTATTAGAGGTTGATCATGGGAATCTGTTAAAAAAAGATATATTACTATTATATAGTACATTTTTTGTCTTTTCTCAAGAACATGTGGTTTTCATTTGTCAAGATTTATACAATGTTTGAAATGTCGGAATTACATGCAGATCTTTGTGAAATTTTGTGTTTGAAAATTGTGAAATAGGGGAGACAACTTGAAAATCAGCCTTACTAGACATGGCTCAATTATTATGGGTGCCGATGTTTCAATATTTTGTAGTTCCTTGTTACCAAGTCAATATCTAGACTTCCCCTTTAACCATGACTACCCCTTTAACTACGACTTCCCCTTTAACTATGACTTCCCTTTAACTATGACTTCCCCTTAACTATGACTTCCCTTTTAACTATGACTTCCCCTTAACTATGACTTCCCCTTTAACTATGACTTCCCCTTTAACTATGACTTACCCTTTAACTATGACTTCCTTTAACTATGACTTCCTTTAACTTCCCCTTTAACTATAACTACGACTTTCCCTTTAACTATGACTTCCCCTTAACTATGACTTCCCCTTTAACTTCCCCTTTAACTATGACTTCCCCTTTAACTATGACTTCCCCTTTAACTATGACTACCCCTTTAACTATGACTTACCCTTTAACTACGACTTCCCCTTTAACTATGACTTCCCCTTAACTATGACTTCCCCTTTAACTATGACTTCCCCTTTAACTACGCCTTACCCTTTAACTACGACTTACCCTTTAAGAGAGGGGGGGGAGCAGATCCTGGAGTGAAAATTTTCCCATTTGTTCCTATCAATTTAACTTATGTATAGGTGTTATGGATATGGTGTACTGAGTTGAAATGTGTCGTTTTTTTCCTGCCGCTTCCGGTTGCCATGGAAACGGCAGCCATCTTTGGATTTTGCCCCAAATTTCACCAAGTTCAATATCGATGGGCTTTTTCATTTTTCAACTCATTTCTTTCAAATTTGGCACACACCTTATTTGATACAATATCTAAATTTGATCAGATCGAATTTTTTATTCATTAGTAAGTTTTTATTTTATGAATTTTTGAAAATAGCATATGAGAACAACCAAAAATATGTACAAAAATTCAATTTTTCCAAAACTATAATACATATCAAAAAAGCATCTGATCATTTCTTTGTTTTTCCCCACTCATCATCCATACCAAATTCCATGAAGATACGTTTAGAAATAAAAAAGGAGATAAGGAAATAATGAAAAAAGGGACATTTTGAGAAAATCGTATTTTTCTCTTATTTTCTGTTATTTGAATACATTTTTATCCCATAAACCTAAGAAAAGATTAGGCTAATACTTTGAAACATAAACTCTTGAGAGGCTCTCAACTACTTCTCATTGACACTGTTTCAAGTGCACCAGCACCTTTTACTCATTTTGAGATGGTGCCTTTTGATAATAGGTGCGTGGAATGTGTTCCGTATCTTCCGGTTGGTCTAAGGCAATATTCATAATAGATCCTCAAATAAGATTGTTTTGGATAGTGTTTATTGTGACGATCAAAATGAGTACCAACTTGCTATACTTTAGATAATATTTCTGACTTTTATTGTATTATAGCTGTGTTGAAAGATAGGCCTGTATTGTTTCTAAAAAAATCATATAAATTCAAAGAATCGATACTGAACTTCTTTTAAGATATCATTATGACGGGAATGAACTGCTCTATCCACTAGTATGATAGACTAGATTTGTCCCATTTTCTGCAAAATGGCATTCCCGGTTCTCTGCCATGTTGTGATGTTGTCAAGGATAATTTTTTTTTTTATTGTTGGTGGGTGCTGCCATTAGTTCCTCCTTATTTTATTTTACTCTTACTTTTATTTTTCTCATATCTTGCTGATCCACCTTGAGATCACCACATTTGTGGGCCGTTGTCGGGTGCTCCTGGCAGGTCCTACTTCTTTCCTCTTCTTACTCTTTTTTTAATTTATCTATCATCTTGCTTATTCCTCTTAATTTATCTTGAGATCACCACATTTGACGGATGAGGTAAATTTCATTGAAACAACCAATTACCACTCATGTATCGGACGGCGTAAATATATATAAATATGTAAATACATATGCACAAATGCACCCATATACGCATGTATGTACACACAAGCGTAGGCCTTACACATACATCTATGTTCCTGTAAATCTGAAACTGGTGCTTGCTAGTACTACATGTAGTAGTGTCAACCAGCAGTGGTGAAAGTTCATCCCACATGACTCTCTAGTACTAGTGGTGATATTGTGAGCAACGCTGTCGTCTAAATGGTCATTTGCATGAATCACATGATAGCAACACTTGTCATCTAAATGGTCATTTGCATGAATCACATGATAGCAACACTTCATCTAAATGTCATCTAAATGATCATTTGCATGAATCATATGATAGCAACACTTGTCATCTAAATGGTCATTTGCATGAATCACATGATAGCAACACTCATCTAAATGGTCATTTGCGTGAATCATATGATAGCAACACTGTCATCTAAATGGTCATTTGCATGAATCACATGATATCAACACTTGTCATCTAAATGGTCATTTGCATGAATCACATGATAGCAACACTTGTCATCTAAATGGTCATTTGCATGAATCATATGATAGCAACACTTGTCATCTAAATGGTCATTTGCATGAATCACATGATAGCAACACTCATCTAAATGGTCATTTGCATGAATCACATGATAGCAATACTTGTCATCTAAATGGTCATTTGCATGAATCACATGATATCAACACTTGTCATCTAAATGGTCATTTGCAAATGAATCACATGATAGCAACACTTGTCATCTAAATGGTCATTTGCATGAATCACATGATAGCAACACTCATCTAAATGGTCATTTGCGTGAATCACATGATAGCAATACTTGTCATCTAAATGGTCATTTGCATGAATCATATGATATCAACACTTGTCATCTAAATGGTCATTTGCATGAATCACATGATAGCAACACTTGTCATCATAAATGGTCATTTGCATGAATCACATGATAGCAACACTTGTCATCTAAATGGTCATTTGCATGAATCACATGATAGCAACACTTGTCATCTAAATGGTCATTTGCATGAATCACATGATAGCAACACTTGTCATCTAAATGGTCATTTGCATGAATCACATGATAGCAACACTTGTCATCTAAATGGTCATTTGCATGAATCACATGATAGCAACACTTGTCATCTAAATGGTCATTTGCATGAATCACATGATAGCAACACTTGTCATCTAAATGGTCATTTGAATCACATGATGAATCATCTAAATGATAGCAATAGCAACACTTGTCATCTAAATGGTCATTTGCATGAATCAACACTTGTCATCTAAATGGTCAAATCACTCATCTAAATGGTCATCTAAATGGTCATTGAATCATATGATAGCAACACTTGTCATCTAAATGGTCATTTGCATGAATCACATGATAGCAACACTGTCATCTAAATGGTCATTTGCATGAATCACATGATAGCAACACTTGTCATCTAAATGGTCATTTGCATGAATCACATGATAGCAACACTTGTCATCTAAATGGTCATTTGCATGAATCACATGATAGCAATCACATGTCATCTAAATGGTCATTTGCTAATCATGGTCATTCTAAATGGTCATTTGAATCACATGATAGCAACACTTGTCATCTAAATGGTCATTTGCATGAATCACATGATAGAATCATCTAAATGGTCATTTGCATGAATCAATGATATCAACACTTGTCATCTAAATGGTCATTTGCATGAATCACATGATAGCAACACTTGTCATCTAAATGGTCATTTGCATGAATCACATGATAGCAACACTTGTCATCTAAATGGTCATTTGCATGAATCACATGATAGCAATACTTGTCATCTAAATGGTCATTTGCATGAATCACATGATAGCATCATCTAAATGGTCATTTGCATGAATCACATGATAGCAACACTTGTCATCTAAATGGTCATTTGCATGAATCATGATATCAACACTTGTCATCTAAATGGTCATTTGCATGAATCACATGATAGCAACACTTGTCATCTAAATGGTCATTTGCATGAATCATATGATAGCAACACTTGTCATCTAAATGGTCATTTGCATGAATCACATGATAGCAACACTGTCATCTAAATGGTCATTTGCATGAATCACATGATATCAACACATGTCATCTAAATGGTCATTTGCATGAATCACATGATAGCAACACTCATCTAAATGGTCATTTGCGTGAATCACATGATAGCAACACTTGTCATCTAAATGGTCATTTGCATGAATCACATGATAGCAACACTCATCTAAATGGTCATTTGCGTGAATCATATGATAGCAACACTTGTCATCTAAATGGTCATTTGCATGAATCACATGATAGCAACACTCATCTAAATGGTCATTTGCGTGAATCACATGATAGCAACACTTGTCATCTAAATGGTCATTTGCATGAATCACATGATAGCAACACTTATCATCTAAATGGTCATTTGCATGAATCACATGATAGCAACACTTGTCATCTAAATGGTCATTTGCGTGAATCACATGATAGCAACACTTGTCATCTAAATGGTCATTTGCATGAATCACATGATAGCAACACTTGTCATCTAAAGGGCCATTGGCATGAATCACATGATATCAACACTTGTCATCTAAATGGTCATTTGCATGAATCACATGATAGCAACACTTGTCATCTAAATGGTCATTTGCATGAATCACATGATAGCAACACTTGTCATCTAAATGGTCATTTGCGTGAATCACATGATAGCAACACTTGTCATCTAAATGGTCATTTGCATGAATCACATGATAGCAACACTTGTCATCTAAATGGTCATTTGCATGAATCACATGATAGCAACACTTGTCATCTAAATGGTCATTTGCGTGAATCACATGATAGCAACACTCATCTAAATGGTCATTTGCGTGAATCACATGATAGCAACACTTGTCATCTAAATGGTCATTTGCGTGAATCACATGATGTGAACACTCATCTCAATGGTCATTTGCGTGAATCACATGATGTGAACACTCATCTCAATGGTCATTTGCGTGAATCACATGATGTGAACATGAGATATTCACTCAAAACCGTACTATCTGTGTATAGAAAATACCTCATCTTTTATTTTCCTCACATTTTAGGCATGTCTTTGTCAAAGTTGTGGAGTGGCCGAGTGGTAAGACTACTGGGCTGGGAGCATGGAGTTCAAATCCTGGCAAAGCTAGTTCTGATGTTGTGTTCCTTAAGAAAGACGCTCAACCCGGCACAAATGGGTACCAGTACTATCTGTGGAGTAAAAATACTATCTGTGGAGTAAATCTGTGGAGTAAAAGTACTATCTGTGGTACAAGTACTATTCTGTGGAGTGAAAGTACTATCTGTGGAGTACAAGTACTATCTGTGGAGTACTATCTGTGGAGTACAAGTACTATCTGTGGAGTAAAAGTACTATCTGTGGAGTAAAAGTACTATCTGTGGAGTAAAAGCTTGCATCAGACTAGCGTTCTTTCCAGAAGGTGATATTATCACCTGTTCCGTTGCACGTTACAAAACCGGATAAACTCCAGGTCTGTGGGCCGTGACGGTTTTGAGTGAATTTTATTTACTTTTGCCAGAAGTTGCTTGCTTTTCTTTCTTTTTTTTACCCATACTCCATACAGTAAAGGCGGCATTGAAAGCAATGGCAAACTGCCACATTATGCCGGGCGCCTAGAAAAAGCAGGACTCGACTCCTGATTACCCTTACACTCCACATTTAAATTTTACTCCACATGGTTGTCATGTGACTTCTGTTTTAAACACTAGGTTGTGTGTCATGTGCACACCGCCTTCTACGAAGAGCACCATGGAATTAATTGCCTTAGCTACATTGAAAATCATGTTTGTAAGCTGTTTTGTTATGCATAATATGTATGTGATAGATATTTCATTATTTTGTTTCTCTCCGGTAAATATGATATTTTTTGCTTGACTCCCTTCTATAACATTGAATCTGAATCACTTCGCCTGGGAACATCACAATAGTCAATAGTGAAACAGAAAGAACTAGTTCAGTAGTTATTCTATGTGCATGTGTATGCATCTTTCAATCTATGTGTCCTTCTGTGTCTGCCACCTCTCTATGGATTTGTCTCTAGCATTAACCCTCTTTCATTTGGTTGATGTACTCATTATTAATTCAAGAACACAATTTGCCTATAGCATCTAAATATAGCAATCCAGATTATGTCATAGTAGATCAAATGGCTGTCTGCATATATAGGAGTCCCAAACTTAATTTTGTGAGCGTGCATAATATTAAAGTAGCCACAGCTTTTCAGGTTTCTGTCCCAGGTAGGCAGGAGCAAGTATACATTGCACACCTGTGTGTAAGAATCATTGGTGTGTTAGAAGGCTGTGTAAGACCAAAGTCTCAGTCCCAAATAATAATGATAATAATAATAATACAATTGATTTCTATAGCGCCCACTTCCATCTTACGGCATGAAATAGAGTCTAGTGGTGGACGCAGGTGGTCAACTTGTACCAAATCCCAACAAACCAATCTCATTTCGTTGTTGTTTCTTTTCAATTTAACTAACTCAGTTGAAAAGGAATTGTTTATAAATAATGAAGACACATCTATACATTTAATGTAGCATGTCAATGTCATTGGTGGGGGAGGGGGGGGGGGGGGGGGGGCTCTTTCCATGTTGAGATTATTTTTTCATAATCTATTAGATAGAGGAAAACGACGTGTATGAAAATAAATTGTTCACTTTACGGCTGTGAGTGTGACGTCATCAGAGATCCGTGATAATGATATGAATAGGAGACTGGGTTGGGTTGCTTTCTTTTCAAAACGACAGATTAGACCTTCACAATTCATCACAGATTTTTTTTTCAATAGATGAAGAAGATGGATTTTGTGAGCTTCACAAGATTTTACATTTAAAAATTGACGTTGGTGTTGCTGTCATCGTCAGAAATCAATGATTTAAATCTAATGAAGATTACCGTATATATTTATCGCAACTATATTTGTTGATCTATTAATTTTGATTATCATTACTCAATGGAGCCTGACCAGCATTGTTATGGTTTAATTTGTTAAGTGCAGGGTACAATCACTATGTTACGTGGAAAAATAATGCAAAGAAAGACAACGTTTGACTGAAAAGAATTTATATTGAACTCCATCTGGTATTGTCCGAGTAGGTGAGATTCAGGATATTTTAGACATGAGTACACGCAGATTGCCAGATGGAATTGGAATACTATTTTATCGAATAATGTGGTCAGTTGAAAATTGTAATCTGCTTCATAGTTGCAAGGATAAATCACAACATATATATAGTTCGATGTTGTGTGCGTGTGTTTGTGCATTTGTATAATTTATCCAGGTTGGTAAGTTTTCCCCAAATGTCAAAACTTGCTGCTTTAGATTTGTCTTCATGTACGTCTGTGACGGTGATGGCTGTTTACCATACATGATAATTGATATGTATGTATGCAGGAATCCTTTTTGTGGCTTTTACCTTTAAGTTTAAGAACACGTTTTTCGTTCATGACAAAGGGTTGTCGTCAAGGCATTGAAGATGCAGCTGTAGCCATTGGTTGTCCCTTCTCTGAGCGGGCAGATGACGGACGCTGCTGTTAAGTTCTACTTTGTTTCCTTTGACACCATCATAGTTCTATTTCTATTTCTGTTTGTGGGTGATTGATGGTAGGGTCTACTTCTTTCTTTTACATATCTTTCATCTTACTGTTTCCTCTGAATTCACCCTGAAATCACTGCATTTATATGATATAGTGGGTGGGATAAATTTCAACAAGACAATTTCTTTTCAATATATATATATAATAATATATATATATATAATTCTGAAAGTTTCATAGATTGAAGATTTTTCTGCTTTTAGTTTTAGAATTATTCGTGTATGTGTGTGTGTGTGTGTGTTAGAGTATATTATGACGTGTTCATGTTATCTTTCAAGTGAAATGTTGATTTTAAAATAGTGGATTTACTGTTTATTTTGTTAGGAAAATTAACAAAGGGAATGAATCCACTTTTATGCCTTCGGCTCAATCTCAGACAGTATTTTGGGTTTAAGTTTAGAGGTTTTTATGTCCCCTATTACTAAATGATTTAATGCGTTGCCAGGTACTGTCGTCTTCACACATGGGTGGGCAGTTGGTGGGTGGTATTTTTTTCCCTTTCATTCCTTTCACACATCTTTCTTTTTAACTTGCTATTTCCTTTCTTAACACATCCTGAGAACATCCTGAGATCACCACATATATGGTGGACCGGGCTGAGTTCCAATGAACCAAAGTCTCCACATATGTGGACTTCACACTACACTAGAAAAAAATGTGAGTGTGCTTCCATTGCTATACTGTAGACACCAATATTGGAAATCTTGTCACTTTTTTAATATTTTTGACATGGATCTCTATGTGTGTACCTTCAATAAGTGTGTGTGTGTGTGTGTGTGTGTTTCTAACTTTTGCGCTAAATAGCAAAAGGAGGATGTGCGTGCGTCCCTACCGTGTCGTGAGCAGTTTGCCAAGCGCTGTCGGTATGTTCTACTTCTTCCATTTCCATCTTTCATCTTGCAGTGTCTGTCTGCTTAATTCCCCTCTGAGTTCACCACATATGGTGGATGTGGTATATACTTGTTTTAAAATGTTGTACCCTGTCTGTCAGTGTCACTGATAAGGATGCATTTATACTTATATATGGGGGGGGGGAGGGAGGGGTGTCAAAATCCTGGCTCAGCACAGGGTCTTACTTGTGTATGCATCATATATATGTATCATATGTATATATTAATAAGTGTAGACACAGATTATTATTATGACAATGACATAATATTTATGATAACTGCATTACAATATGGAGTGTTTGTAACTGTAACATAAATTGACGTTAAAAGTATTATGATTGTGTTTTTGTTATAAATGTTTTTTTATTCATTTCATTTCTTACTTTTGTTATATCCCTCACCTTAATGATCTGTTATACATTGTATACCATTTATTTACCTTTTATCTGTGACACAAAAAATTTCGCTCATTGCCTTTTGTAAATAAATTAACACTTTTTATGTAGTCACATAATATTGTAGATAAAAACTTTTGTCATTTTTTTTATTAGTCAACCACAGATGATGTTGATGATATACATTTTATTCTAAAGGCATACAAAAGTTTGATAATATAATATAATAATAATAATAATAATAATAATAATAATAATAATAATAATAATAATAATAATAATAAAAATAATAATAATAAAACCTATCAAATACCTCATTGAATGTTGTTTGTAAAAGACCAGTTGTCAAATTTTGCCTCCGTTATGCCCCTGTATCATGTGCAATATTTTTCACGAGATCCTACTATCACTATCACTATCATCATCTCCCGTTAGTCATCTCTTTTGTTATTGTTGATTTCCACCATTGATGTACAGTCATGTTTTTAACTGCTGCGTAATCTTTTCTTTTCTCAATACATGTACATGTAATATGTAATAATATGGAATCACAGATTTTGTTGTTTTAATCAGTGAGGTTGTATAGTTAGCAACAGTGTCAGTATTATTAATTCTGACTTGTACAGCGAGTACATTAGGATGTGAAAAAGGCAGGGGAGGGTGGGGGAGAGAACAAGCATTATTTCCTTTTAAATCAATATAATAAACCATTGACTTAATTCTCGTAATCTTCTTTGAAATTTATTGATATTATTCGTATGTGTGTGCATGTATGTGTAAGCGTACATATATACACGTAATATATATAATTATGTGCATCAGGTGTTTTTTTTCCTACATTTTTGATTGTTTAGCACCAGACAAATTGTCTGTTGCAAGAAGCGAATTCCTCAAAATAGTGCAACTATAATCATACGACTGTCTAAAAGTAAGCCCTTAGTATGGTGTCTCAAGTCTAGTGGAGAGAGGTAACCAGTGGGGCGATTATCGTTATCTCCAAGAAGCTACGAGTACTACGATGACACTTGATAGAGTGCTAGTGCTCCCCCTTTCCCCAAGGGGCAAGATGTTTCTGCTGGAGTGGGCGGTTGTCGGGCACTTTTGGTCGTAGCGGTAGTAGTAGTAGGTCGTACTCGTTTCCTTTCATTCATTCACTTTGCCTTTCATCTTGCTCTTTCTTTGCTCTAAATTCACCCTGAAATCACCACATACGATGGAAAGGGTAAATTCCAAGCAAACAATTTCTGCTCGATTAGCTCATAGCTGACAAAAAGGTTTTCTCACGACTTGAATCTTGTATGGGGATACCATCAAGTTTCTAATGCACCAGAGAACATCCCGAAAACTGCCATCATAGTCATAGTCATAGTCATAGCGTCTTCTTGGGCTCAGGAATTTTAGGATACCCTTCGGCCTTTCAAAATGCCACTCAAATTTTTCAATGTCTTAGTATTATGGAAACTGCATTACACTAAATTACAGGACATTCCTTATGCATTTGTTTACTTAGACAATATATTAGAGGAACGTTACCTTGTTGAGCTGAGAATAAGGCTGCAAATAGAGTGGGTTTGCCTTCGCTTCATTTTCCTTGTCTCTTTTTTTAGTTAATTTAATCTGTAGGAAATAAATTGGGCGTGCTAGAACGGTTCGCCAATGTCTCCTCTCCTTTTACCCCTAGAAAAGATGAGGAGAGATAACTAAGCGCAGCTTTCAATTTCAGTCACCTTTCTCCCACCGTTGTTATCTCCATGACGCTATGCGACCCGAGTACAACCCCTTTCCCCGTGTGCAATTTCCTGTATACAGAACGTGTGTGTACAGATGTTTACAGAGTGATGTGTTCACAGATTTCTAAAATAGATCCTGAAGCATTGAAAAAAAAGCAACACAAAAAAAAGAGAGGTTCCAGGAGACATTGACATGCTAAGGCTCTCATTCTTATGTACAAGTACAAGTACAACAAGCATTTTTCTTCACCTTTTAGTTTACTTCATCCGTCATTAGATGATGGTATTCACCAAATATTCCAGAGTTGATGGAATCTTTGTACCCAGCATTGCCACCGTGTAATATACAATATGAAAGCATCATTTGAAGTATACGCTCCTCATCCATCTAGCATATTTAGTACATTGTACGACTGAAAATTGTGAGGAGCAGAGAGGGAACCAAATTTACTCTGTGACCTCCACTTATCCTTCCCTCTTTTTAAAAAGAGGGAGAGGGAAAGGAAGCAAAAGCAAACCCACCCTGCAACCTTATTTGTACCATTTATTAAGTGAACATCTCTATCCTTATTTGCACCATTTATTAAGTGAACATCGCTATCCTTATTTGCACCATTTATTAAGTGAACATCTCTATCTATCCTTCATCTTTATCATAGTCTAGCTGAAATATTTCAAAAATGTTTTTTCTTTTCAATGTCAGGCAAATTCGTTTCCCAGGGCATGATATCACACCCTTGTTCCTGCTAAAATAAAATCGGTGGACGAATCGACAAAAACCAAAGACAGTGAAAATGAAAAGTTGAGCTGTGAGCTAATAATGGTCCTGCAAATGCAAATCCATATCGTCCATACTCCGTAATTCACCAAAACAGTGAAGTTAGGCAAAAGTCTGTTCCTGAATACAATACAATTTGTGGCTACCTATAACAATCTATGTGGCTGATTGGTTAGGCTGCTAGACTGGGGATCACAAGGTTCCAGGTTCGACTCTAGCAAAGTGTTCCTTGGCAAAGATACAAGGAGGGGGGGTTCTCAACACAAAAAGCGGGGCTTCCATTTCCTTTTCAGATTTCGCTAAGGGTTTTAATGCCAAATTTAGACCACAATGGTGATATTATTCAACCCCGACCAAAGGGTGCAGAATGGATTAAACAACAATTAAATTTAGAAAATAATAGGTTAAGCCAGGCAATGCTGGGGCTACAATGAGCTAGTTTTAACTCATGGAGTGATCTTGCCTTCCAATAAGTTTGAGCGACACTGCAATTCAATTTCTCTTCAAATGCTGTTTTCAATTTCTTTTCCTTTTACTTTCATATAAATTAAACCAAGCCACAATGGGGTCATTTGTTATTAGTGTGTTTTAATATGTCAGGCTTGACGATGCGGTGAAGGTGAAAAGAAACTGAAATAAAACAACAAATTCACACTGAAGGTATCACAACCCAACTAAATGTATCATAATAAGGATCTTACAAAGGGGTGAGAATGAGGAAATCTTATTAAGTCTCTTAATCTTGTGTTTTTCCATGGAAGTAAAGTTTTCAACCAACGATTAATCATAGAAATCATAGAAATAAATGAATGGAAAAAATATCAATCACAACACTTAAATATTTTAATTTTAGCACAATAGTAAAATGACTGACCATACAAGATCATACAACTAATACAAGTATTTCATTAAAGTGACAGGGAGTAAAAACACACCTTTTCAACAAAACTTTCTTCTATAAAGTATGAAAGAATTAATAACAAAGACAGATTCATACATCCCCGCACAAGTGCAGGCTAACCGATATCACATCATTTATCCCCCAGCAGGCCACTTCATTCAAAGTCCTTTTCAACTCCCTGTCAAGTATTGTATACAATACATCTGCCTGTTAGATGCTTCAAACTAACACACTAATACAATCCTCCTCTGGCTAAGCTGGATACGCGTTCACACCTGAGTCAAGTGTGGAAAGAAGAGTGAAATATCTATCCTAAGAGTACATCGCCAAAAAAACCTGGGCCAGCCAAGGTTTTTTCACCAATGTTAATGTGATTACAAACCCACAACACTTTCAACTGTGCCACAATGTCCCAATAATTATAATACAAAAAGGTGCATACCATTACCATTATTATTGAAATGGAAGAGAAATTGTATCCAAGAATAATTCATGAGAACACAAAAAGGGTGAAATTTATATATAAGGGGAGGGAAAATGATAGTACATCAGCTGTTCTGTAAGACGACTAAAATTGACAAATAGCATATCAGGAGTCTGGATGAAAATTTGTCAACTTCATTTTTGGCCTTTCATTATTTGATTCGACTTTGAAGACCATGGCGCCACAGTCGACAGATTCATTTCACATTTAGATCCGAAATTGATCATATGAGACTTAGGTTAAAATGAGATTTTCAAAAAATCATCAGTAGTCCACAAGTTACCTTTGAGTCAGATCACTTGACATTTATAAATTCTCATAAAATGAACTATATCTATCCCTAATGTAATACATTCAAAAACATTGCATGCCTAAATACATGTACTAAAAAATAAAGTATTTTGTTTTCAACTAATTACTGATAATGATATCTATAATAAATATATGAAAACATCATTTCCTCTCTCACTACTCTCTGGAGTCTTTGTCTGCCTGTCTCTCTCTCAGTTCATGTGTGTGTGTGTCTGCTGTCTGTCTGTCTGTCTCTCTCTCTTTCCCTCTCCCTCCCTCCCTCCTCTCTCTCTCTCTCTCTCTCTCTCTCTCTCTCTCTCTCTCTCTCTCTCTCTCTCTCTCTCTCTCTCTCTCTCTCTCTCTCTCTCTCTCTCTCTCTGTCTGTCTGTCTCTCTATCCCTTTCTCTTACTATCACATTATATCTCTTTTACCTTGTCACTAATTAAACATTCCCCTTCCATTCATCGCATAGTCGTAACTGTCAATGCCTGTCAATACTGTCATATATATAATCAGTATTGCTACAGGAGAGAAATCGAATGGATTGAGATCATTCTTGTCCTACCCTCTCCATCTTCATAATAACTTTTTCTCATGCAAAATGACTTGGACGCTTAAGTTGACAGCTTACTTTGACCATTTTGTAAAACGCATTCTTGGCAGTCCCCCGATGACAAAAGCTTATTATAAATATTTAATACATGTACAAATAGTGTAAAGTTTGTCTCCTGTAACACAGTGTAAGGTTTGTCTCCTGTAACACAGTGTAACACAGTGTTTGTAACTGTAAGTTATCCCCACAGTGTAAGGTTTTTGTAACACAGTGTAAGGTTTATCCTGTAACACAGTGTAGTCCCCTAAGTGTAGTTTATCCCCTGTAACACAGTGTAAGTGTTTATCCCCTGTAACACAGTGTAAGTGTAAGGGTTATCCCCTGTAACACAGTGTAAGGGTTATCCCCTGTAACACAGTGTAAGTGGTTATCCCCTGTAACACAGTGTAAGGGTTATCCCCTGTAACACAGTGTAAGGGTTATCCCCTGTAACACAGTGTAAGGGTTATCCCCTGTAACACAGTGTAAGGGTTATCCCCTGTAACACAGTGTAAGGGTTATCCCCTGTAACACAGTGTAAGTGTAAGGGTTATCCCCTGTAACACAGTGTAAGTGGTTATCCCCTGTAACACAGTGTAAGGGTTATCCCCTGTAACACAGTGTAAGTGTAAGGGTTATCCCCTGTAACACAGTGTAAGGGTTATCCCCTGTAACACAGTGTAAGGGTTATCCCCTGTAACACAGTGTAAGGGTTATCCCCCTGTAACACAGTGTAAGGGTTATCCCCTGTAACACAGTGTAAGTGTAAGGGTTATCCCCTGTAACACAGTGTAAGTGTAAGGGTTATCCCCTGTAACACAGTGTAAGGGTTATCCCCTGTAACACAGTGTAAGGTTTTATCCCCTGTAACACAGTGTAAGGTTATCCCCTGTAACACAGTGTAAGTGTAAGGGTTATCCCCTGTAACACAGTGTAAGGGTTATCCCCTGTAACACAGTGTAAGTGTAAGTTTATCCCCTGTAACACAGTGTAAGGGTTATCCCCTGTAACACAGTGTAAGGGTTATCCCCTGTAACACAGTGTAAGGGTTATCCCCTGTAACACAGTGTAAGGGTTATCCCCTGTAACACAGTGTAAGGGTTATCCCCTGTAACACAGTGTAAGGGTTATCCTTGTAACACAGTGTAAGGGTTATCCCCTGTAACACAGTGTAAGGGTTATCCCCTGTAACACAGTGTAAGGGTTATCCCCTGTAACACAGTGTAAGGGTTATCCCCTGTAACACAGTGTAAGGATCCCCTGTAACACAGGAGGGTTATCCCTGTAACACAATGTAAGGGTTATCCCCTGTAACACAGTGTAAGGGTTATCCCCTAACACAAGACCCCTAACACAGTGTAAGGGTTATCCCCTGTAACACATTGTAAGTGTATTATCCCCTGTAACACAGTGTGATCCCCTATAACACAGTGTAGGACCCCTGTAACACAGTGTAAGGGTTATCCCCTGTAACACAGTGTAAGGGTTTTCCCCTGTAACACAGTGTAAGTGTATTATCCCCTAACACAGTGTAGAACACAGTGTAAGAGTTATCCCCTGTAACACAGTGTGGGTTATCCCCTGTAACACAGTGTATTATCCCCTGTAACACAATGTAAGGTTTATCCCCTGTAACACAGTGTAAGGGTTATCCCCTATAACACAGTGTAAGGTTATCCCCTGTAACAATGACTAGCAGGAGCAGGAGCTGCTACTACTACTTCGTCTCTACACAAGACATACACAAGACATGTGTACATTGTACATTCTTCAGTTTGAATGACAAGAGGAGCAAATATATAATATATATATATAGAGAGAGAGAGTCTTAAAATTGTGCATTATTTTAAACAAGATGTAAGAAAAATAGAAAAAACGATTTGTACAATTAAGAGAGACTTGTAATTTTGCATAAATCTTTCCTTGATTCATCCTACTTTAAGACAAAGAGAGGAGGTAAAGATAAAAAAAAGGAGGGAGAAGATAGGAAAAAGATAGAGAAAAAGAGAAGAAGAGGAGGGGAGGGGTCGTTTTGAATGCCTTCTCCCATTATTTATGTCAGTAAATGGTAGGGCCTACATACATCCCGGTATTTTTTAAACGTCACGTTTATCAACCACAACAAAAAACGTACAGCTTAGAATGAGCAACATAACTGCCATACTATAGCATGGCAATATCAAAATCTGTACAACCACAACTACAACATGTCTTGCTTTGAGATCAGATTATCACCACGCAGAAAACATCAAATATTGCACAGGTATATTTTTAACCCACTTGCCGCTGAGGTCGACACACGTGTGGTCACATGATGTGGTCCCTTGGCTACTGTGTAGATACCTTTTTTTATCTACTTATTCACTACATTATTAACAGGCCAGCTTTCTGTCTTGACAACAACGGTCCTCTTTCTTCTTTTTTTCTAGTCTTTGAGCGTAAATTATTGGTGCTGTGCAAAATTTGACCAAAAAATCCTAATTGTGTGAAGCACTTTTTCTCACTGATGCGTGCACTGTTCCCTTGCACGCACAAAAAAAGTGTTTCCTTAAATTTAGAAGAGTTGTTTCCTTTCACAAACCAAATAGGTAGTTAGGCAGGGTTGTTTACCCAGGCGTCTATCCGTTCACTTTCTTCACTGTCCAAAACTAACTTGAGATGGCTCAATGTGTGCATCCTCAACAGCTAAAATGGTTTTTTAAATTCATGACAGCATGATTTTTGTGTTTTTGGCGTCTTTAAAAATTTTTTTATCTTTTTGCAAAAGAGGATGTGTACGACAATCGATAATTTAGAGGGGAAAAAAATATTTTTTTGAAAATGTGACGCAAACAAGAAGTCATAAAAATTCCTTTTTGCATTCGTTTCTCCCACTCTTTCCCACAAAAGTCGGCATCGTTACACCATGCTAAAAAATCTCAAACAAAATTAATTTTTAAGACTCAAATCCAAAATCCCGGACGGCTTTCCATCTGGCAGGTCAAGGTATCCGGCAGCAAGTGAGTTAATAATAATAATATCACACATGACACGGGAAAGTTTCAAAACATTGAATAAATACACATTACACTGCAAACAGGTGATACTGTGGAACATTTACAAAAAGAACCCAAAACAACTATTAATAAATATGTACATATTTTAAAAAATTAAATCTAAAGAGGATCCATCATTTACGTCCTGTGAAAAAAACTAGCCAGAAATTCATCGTACAACTTACACACACACAAGTCATCAACCCCAAACCTGGAATCTATATATATCGATGGTGTTGGGCACAAACCACCAAGTCCAAAATTTCAATTTTAAGAAAAATCAGCCTTTCTTCATAACACAAACTAAAGCTACACTGTGTAAGAATAGCAGACGACATTAGCTTATAGAAATGCTTCAAAACTACGTTTGATCAAACCGGTTAAGTTGAGCTTTTTGTTTTTTCATACTGGCACAAAACGACCTAGTCATAAGTCAGTTTTCACCTGAATGACTGAATGGGTGGGTCAAGGTACAAAATGGCTGAGTGCTTCAATTTCTCACGTCTCAAAATGGCCAAGTCCAAGAAGTCATAATAGATTAATTTCATGTCAAAAAATAATTAGCCCAAGAAGTCATAATAGATTAATTTCATGTCAAAAAATAATTAGCCCAAGAAGTCATAATAGATTAATTTCATGTCAAAAATAATTAGCCCATTGGAACAAACATCCCATCCATCCCGTGTGTGTAAAATGTTCCGATTTAAAACCAATTTTCAAGAGAATTATTTATTTTTTTGTCTCTCCTGTAAAATAAGTGGCCGGTTTGTGCCATCGATAAATTAAAAGCTGACTTTCTCTTTAACTTTGAGTGCTTTAAACTCAGGCACCACTACACCCATGACCACCATCTTTTGCATGTAGGTTTCAAATAACCTGCTATAGGTTTTTAGTCAATGAACAATTGGACCAAATCGGCGTTTGAATTGATTGGGAAAAGATTGTTTGTCTGTGATCGAGGAAACTTTTCGTTGTAACTAGATCTAATTCATCGATTTCCGGTCATTACGATAAAAAGCCTACATAACCTTAGTATCGAGTATTGATTCTATCTAACCATCGTACTTGATATCACCCATACCCAATACAGTGGTTTCTGAGTTAACCGCAGTAAAAATTTGAGAGACCCAGCCTGATTATAAAAAAGAAATGATAATCCACTGTTGTTCTTAATAAAAACTAATAAATACACGAATTTGTTCTTTTCACTTGATTTCTGGCCAGTAGGGAATGCGCACTTTCTTAACAGAGCCATCAAAGACACGGTCAAGCCAGATGGAAAGACCAGATAAAACTTCATCCAGGAAAACCACGTCTTGTTGCTCGTCGTCTGTGCTTTCGAGTCTGACCCCCGAAACCCACGGCCTTGGTCACATTGCTACCGTGATGCTTCCTGATCCACCTGAGGGAAAAGACAAGACGTTTATCAGCCTATATTTAAAGAGAGGAATTTAAGAGCTAGAAAAATCAGTAAAAAAAATTTCAGATTAATAATCTAAAGAAAATAAACAGAAGGTGAAATTCTTTGCAAAAGACCGCAAAACTGCTTGTTGCTGCAAAGAAATAATACTAAACCTTATTTGGACATATGGCCTTGGTGACTGAGTGGATAGGCTGCCAGACGTGGGATCATGAGGTCCCAGATTCAAATCCTAACAAAACTAGGTCTGACGTTGTGTTCCTTGAAAAAGACACTTTACAAGCACTTTCCCACTCGAACCATGTGCAAATGGGTACAAGCACAAGCAAAATAGCTTGGGAGTAAAAGCCTGCGTCAGACTAGCATTCTGTCTAGGAGATTGTTATTATCACCGGTTCCACTTCATGCAATAGAAACTGAGATAGGATCCAGCCCTATGGCCTTGAAGGAATTTTTTATTTTACTTTTTTCTATTTAGACATATACTAAAACACATGCTGAATAAAAATAAACTATTCCCACATGAAAGCAAATTGTATAATGGCATTACATTCACAGACTTGAAATAAAAACGTATTTCCTTATCAACAACATGACTGATCCGTTGCTAGGCAGGTCAGCTGTTCACTACTGAAGAATCTTCTTTTCGACGAGACGAAGTGACAAAAACTGATAATGATTAAAACAAATTCTCCTGTCCCCAGGACCCCAAAACAACATACCTGAAGATACAGATAATAACAATAAGAAGAAGAATATAATTCATTTCCATAGCACCCACTCCCATCTTACGACAGCTCTAGGCGCATTTAACATAGTAAACACATAAGCCACATACATATATATATAAAATAAACACATGAAAATATATGATCTGTAAAGGTGTATGGTACATGAAATAAAATTGCATGATAAAACAATTGCTTTTCTTCTAAGAAACATTGCATGAGCTACGTTTTCAGGGGTTGTTTAAAAGTATCTACATACATCGTAATGACAGTGGAAGAGAATTCCCGACGTAAGGACCTGCGCATTTAAAAGAGCGCAGTGACAGTTTCTCAGGCGCCTTTCTTTGGGGGAACGATTAGCAGACGCTAAATTAGTAGATCTCAGTTGGCGAGATGGAACATAACCAGTTTTCAGGTCTTTTAAGTAATTTGGAGATAAAAACAACACACATGTAAAAAACCAACCCCTAGAAATAACGGACTTGGAATGAGCAGCCCAAGTATTTTGACTTGACAGCATTAAATAACAAACGGCACCTACTTCCGTGCCCGCTTGGGGTGATAGATGTAGTAGTATTTCCGGTAACCGTTGAGTGCCAGCACCGTGCCAATGCAGTTGCGGTTGTTGATGTTTTCCAAGCTGACCTTGAAGTCCATACTCAACTCCAACAAATGCCGATACCAGTCTAGGTAATACTCCAGCTGAAGGAAGGCGAAGGTCAGCCCACTGTACCTGGTGGGTCATCAAAGATCGCACAGAGAAAATTAACTTCATACTATACTTCATGACTAAAAAAAAAATTGACTTGCTCTTTCACAGCACAACACATCAATGCTTAAACATTTGAATTCAACTTCAAATAATTTCCCTTTGTAAACAAACGAGAATAAAAGGTATAGGACATAAGTAACCACAAATTGTATCCACAACTGCAGTCAATTTATCTTTGCACAGTGGTAGAGAATTCTTTGAGTAAAGTTGAAACCATTCACACATTTCATGTCAGACTACACTACAGTATGATGAAGGCGTTAGTCAGACTCAGTACAGTAAGAAGGTGTTTGTCAGACTACAAATTTCCGTTATGTCCTACCATTGATGAAGGTGACCTCAGACTGAATTAAGAGGAAACGTTATGTCAGATAAAACAGTATGAAGGTGTTATGTCAGTACACTATAGTAAATGAAGGTGTTATGTCAGACTACACTACCATGAAGGTGTTATGTCCAGACTACCCTACCAGTATGAGGTGTTATGTCAGACCACTCAGGAGGACCGTTAGTGTCAGACTACAATACAGTATGAAGGCTTATGTCAGACTACACAGTATGAAGGGTTATGTAGACTACACTATAGTATGAAGGTGTTATGTCAGACTACACTACAGTATGAAGGTGTTATGTCAGACTACACTACAGTATGAAGGTGTTATGTCAACTACACTACATTATGCCAGGTTGACAGACTACACTAAGTATGAAGGTCCCCAGACTCCACTACTGATAAGGTGTTATGCTCAACTCACTACAGTATGGGACTGTCAGACTACACTACAGATTTGTTATGTCAGACTACACTATAGTATGAAGACTGTTATGTCAGACTCAAAGTATGAAGGTGTTATCAGACTACACTTTGCATGTTTATGTCAGTTCTACAGGATGACAAGATTATGTAGACTGACACTATGACAATGATGATTGTTATGTCAAAACATCATTTTATTTTTTATGTCAGACTTACTACAGTATGAAGGTGTTATGTCAAACTTTGCTATAGTATGATGAAGGTGTTATGTCAGACTACACTACAGTATGAAGGTGTTATGTCAGACTCTGCAAAAGGTGTTATGTCAGACTACTCTACAGTATGAAGTGTTATGTCAGACTACACTACAGTTATAGTGAGACTACACTATAGTATGAGCTTATGTCAGACTAGGTTGGTATGAAGGTTATGTCAGATCGTATTATGAAGGTGTTATGTCAGGTACACTACGTATGAAGTTGTTATGTCAGACTACACTATAGTATGAAGGTGTTATGTATTGTCAAACTGGAAGAGTATGAAGGTGTTATGTCAGACTACATTACAGTATGAAGGTGTTATGTCAGACTACACTAAGTATGATTATGTCAGACTACACTACAGTATGAAGGCTTATGTCAGACTACACTACAGTTATGGCTTAGGTCAGACTACACTAAGTATGAAGGTGTTATGTCAGACTAACTATAGTATGAAGGTGTTATGTCAGACTAACTACAGTATGAATGTGTTATGTCAGACTACACTACAGTATGAATGTGTTATGTCAGACTACACTCAAACATGAAGAGTTATGTCAGACTACACTACAGATGAGGTGTTATGTCAGACTACACTACAGTATGAAGGTGTTATGTCAGACTACACTACAGTATGAAGGTGTTATGTCAGACTACACTACAGTATGAGGAAGGCGTTATGTCAGACTACATTACAGTATGAAGGTGTTATGTCAGACTACACTACAGTATGAAGGCGTTATGTCAGACTACACTACAGTATGAAGGTGTTATGTCAGACTACATTACAGTATGAAGGTGTTATGTCAGACTACACTAATGAAGGTGTTATGTCAGACTACACTACAGTATGAAGGCGTTATGTCAGACTACACTACAGTATGAAGGTGTTATGTCAGACTACACTACAGTATGAAGGCGTTATGTCAGACTACACAGTATGAAGGCGTTATGTCAGACTACACTACAGTATGAAGGTGTTATGTCAGACTACACTACAGTATGAAGGTGTTATGTCAGACTACACTACAGTATGAGTGTTATGTCAGACTACACTACAGTATGAAGGTGTTATGTCAGACTACACTACAGTATGATGAAGGCGTTATGTCAGACTACACTACAGTATGAAGGTGTTATGTCAGACTACACTACATTATGAAGGTGTTATGTCAGACTACACTACAGTATGAAGGTGTTATGTCAGACTACACTACAGTATGAAGGTGTTATGTCAGACTACACTACAGTATGATGAAGGTGT